>BSBK01005033.1:1200000-1800000 GCA_027943335.1 Chamaecyparis obtusa | reverse complement strand
CTGCCTGGAGTATATCGCCCGCCAGTATTAAGAAGTATCGCCTGGCTTCAGGTGAAGTATCGCGCGGTTATAGGTTTATCGCCCCAGTAGCCTGGAGTATATCGCCTGGTTTATTTCTGTCGTGCTTAAATTTTGGTCAGTTTCAGTTGCTGTCAATCAGGCTAGGTCTTAGAGTAGGCTTCTCACCCTGACGTTTGAGACCTGTCTTGATTCCAAATTTCTAGTTTTTAGTCCTTCAGGATAGCATCATTTGATTTGTGAAATCACTTTGGAATAATTGTCAAGTTAGAAGGCCATTCTTGGTGCCAAGGTTCATCTTTAAGATTGTTAGCTACATTCTTGGAAAATTTTAGTACTCTTATTGTCCAAATCGCTTTCCATTTAAATCTCAATTTCAATTATCTTTTGGCCTAGTCCAACCTCCTGATTCAAAAGTGCAAGGGTAGTCACCCTTTGATTTGAAGCACCTCTTTGACAGTGTTGGTAAAGCCCTTTTTTTTCTTTTCATTTCTCTTTGGACAATAGAGGACTTTGATTATCCTAGTTTGGCGTTGACACTTTGAGAGGTCACCTTCTCATTGAGAATATTTTTCTTTCATGTCAGTTACGACAAGGTATCAAGTCAATCAAGGGAAGCGACCCCCTGTTGCCTTTAGCCAGTTACCACCTGTCAAGACTTGTCGACAACCTAAGGGAAAATGACCCCTTTTTGATCAATCTCCTAAAAGTGAATCTGAGGTCTGTTTTAATCCGGGAGCTAATCCTAGTGAAGTGAGCACCTCTTTCATACCACTTTCATCAAGCATGGACATGAGTTACACTTTTACCCGACAACAAAGAGAAGCCATGAATCAAACTCTTGAGGATATCTTCCAACGACACAGAAGAGAGTATGGTGGTTCTTCTCATGCTAGTCCACCCGGGTCACCTCCCAACAACGTGAGGTATTTTGATGCTCACCAACGAGCTGAAAGACATCATAAGCAAGCTCACTCAGATTCAGGGTCACAACATGAAGACCAGAACAACGAATCTAGTGATCACCACATAAACGCAGCTAATGCAATAAGGCATTCGAGACAAACCTTCCCACTTAAAGACACCTCTCGATATGCAAATACAAGATTGAGAAGCATTGAGAGAGAGAAGCAAGCCTACTTAGATGAACAGGTTGCTAAAAAGGAAAAATTCAGACAACTAGAGGAAGAGGAACGTGCATTGTTGGATATACTGAAAAGAGTCACCCAAGAAGAAGATAGACTCTATGCACAACAACTCCAAAGCCGATTTAACGGGAGGGGAGCCAATAGTGGGACCAACTCACCCCCATCTACCCCTTCCCCTAGCCCTAGAAGAAGATCAAGGACACCCTCACAATCCCCGAGTCCTAGAGGAAGAAGGGCTTCAAGATATGACCATCATAGGAGACAGTCGTCTCATAGACATTCAAAGCAACCCTCCCAACGAGCACATCATGGCTCACAACATGGAGGAAGTTATGCCAAATTTGATCATATGGACTTCATGACTATGCAACAAGAACCATCCTTTCAAGCATATGTGGAGCAATATGTGGAACAAAACAAAGATCAATTCTTGGAAAGTCTTATCAACAAAGGTGCTAAAGTTCCATATAATTGTGATGTTCACCAAAAGATCAAGAAACAGAGCCCTTCAACTGATGAGGTGATCTTACAAATGAAAAAGGATATAGACAGGATGAAGGCTCCCAAGAGCACGTTTCATTTGGACTCCATATGTCCTAACCCCATTGACAAAAGTGTGGTGATGGTAGAATTCCCTAAGAAAGTTGAGTTCCCAACATATTACAAATATGATGGCACTGGTGACCCTCATGACCATGTTCGACAGTTCTACATAATGAGCTTTTCCTTTCACCATGAAGACTCCTACTTGATGAGATTATTCCCAAGGAGTTTGAAAGGTCAAGCCATGGAGTGGTTCACTAATCTTTCCCCTCCAGTAAAGACATTTAAAGAACTTGTCCAAAGGTTTGTTCAGCATTTTGCTTACAACCTATCAAGGTCGGTCACAATGCTTGATTTGTGCAAACTCAAGCAAAATCAAGGGGAATCTTTTGTCACATTTTTACAACAATGGAGGCGATTGTGTTCAAAATACCCAAGGACAATTCCTGAAGAGGAGAGAATTGATATCATTGTGAGCAATCTAATACCCAAACTAAGATATGAAGTCAAGAAAATCCCATTTAATTCCTTTGATCCTATGGTAGAGGTGGCATGTCGCATTGAGGATGTCTTGAAAGAATAAGGAATTTTGGCTAAACCAACAAATAACAACAATAGCGAAAATAACAATACTAATGGTAACAAGGACAAAAAGAACTCCTATTGGAACAAAAACAAGCAAGTGGTCAACGACGGAGTTGTTGAATCATCTCAAGTAAAAAATGAAGGAGTTCTTAACCTCTCTCATGCAGTTCAAGCTATGAAGCTGCAAACATCTTCAACACAACAAGATAAACCTAAGTATCAAAGGAGGTCTAAAACAGAGAAAAGACAATTTACTAAATTGGGAGAATCTTATGCAGATGTTTTCAAGACATTAGTTGCTCATAATTTGGCACACCCACAGGATCCTACAAAACATCGTATACCAGATCCTTTACCTCATTGGTGGGATGCGAAGGCTTTTTGCATTTTCCATAATGGGATTGGACATGACATAGAAAATTGTTTTAAACTCAAGCATCTTGTCTAAGACCTTATTGAAAAAGGACAATTACAAGTGGATGGGTTAACCACTAATGCAGATCATAAAGCCTTTAAGGAGCCCTTGCCTAAATATGAGAAAGGAGAGAATTTTAACAATAAGAATGGCAAGGCAGCTATCAACTACACCTACACAAATGCGGAGAACGTTATTAACATGCTTGAAGTTGTGGATGATAGTGTCAACATGATGAGAGGGAAAGATCCCTATGGACATAATGTGGACTCAACTCTTATGACTGATGAAAGACCCGCTGTGGTGATAAGAGGTCCTCACTCACAAAGAATGCCCCAGTCCCTCAATGCTGTCGCTAGGGGTCAGGCCCAAGCGCCCATTATCATTAAAGGTCCTAGCACTAGCAAGTCCAAGCAGCCCATGTCCAAAGGTGCTCCTCCCAAATCTGCCGTTGGTCCTGATTCCAGTTATAATCTGATTGACCAGCTACAATGAACACCCGCGCAGATTTCCATTTTTGAGCTTTTAGAATTGTCTCCTAAGCACAAGCGCGTCCTTAAGGATGCTTTGCGAGCAGCCAACGTCCCTAACAAATTAGATATTGATCAATTCCAGAACATGGTCAACCATTTGGCTAGCCCTCATTACCTCACCTTCTCCGAAGAAGACGACAAATCCATCAGTCACCCACATAACTTGGCCTTACACATTGAAGTCATGATTCATAAAACCCGTGTTAGGCGTGTACTGATAGATGGGGGTACGGGGCTCAATATTTGTACCCTGAGTTTGCTACTGGCTCTAGGATATTTTGAGAACGTCATTGACACAAGAAAAAGGATCACAATCAAAGCATATGATGAAGCAGAAAGAAGTTCTAAGGGATTGGCTATTTTGCCTATTCGCATTGGTCCAGTAGAAAAAGATATATTATTTCAAATTGTTGATGTTGGACCTCTAGCCTACAACATTCTGCTAGGTAGGCCATGGATTCATGAAATGCAAGCAGTCCCATCAACATATCACCAGTGTGTTAAGTTTCCCCATAACGGTGTAGAAATTTGCATCCCTGGAGATAGTGCTTTATCAGTTAATAACATTTCTGCGGGATCACATGTACCTTTGAATAGGGAAGCTGACAGTCCTAATAGTTCACTTGAAGAATGCAAGCAGAAGTTCAAGACCATAGATCTTGGGATGGGAGATTATAAAATGGATTCTTTTACAAACATGCCAATCTCTCCTAGGTCTTATGGAAGACCATCACCAAGTATGAAGCCTTCATCATCGACAATGACGTTATTTGGGAAATTTGTTGAGTCTTCGGTCCCCATTCAGGAAGAAAAAGAAGAAGTTGCCATAAGGGACTGGATCTATCACGAGGAAAAATACACGCACAACGAGAATTTTGCTCCTCCACCTGAAACTTATGGGAAAGGGTAAACAATGGTTAAGAATATGGGGTATCCTAGATATGGTCTCCTTAGCCATAGGCTAGATGCTAAAGCTGAGCCTCTTGATCATGCTCTTTTCGGACGAAAGAATAAGTCCACGGTTGGCTTAGGTTTTGAGAATAAGAAGAAGAAAGGTGTCCCTGTCCCAGCTGCGACGGACAGTGACAGTGACTCAGATTATACGCCTAATCTTTCCAATCAACAAGATGTGTCTGATGATTGGGTGCCCTCAACGAATCTCCTTTGGGGAGATTCCACAGATTTGATGCTTGACAGTCCTACTATCCTAGCTGCGACAGATAGTGACTGTATGACTGCTAGATCGACAAAGGAAAGTGTTACTGTCCTAGCTACGACGGATAGTACCAATACTAGCACTAGAGAGGGGGAAACCCTTCCTAACCTTGAGGCTTCTACATCATGAGGCCCAAATGATGACTCAGACACAGACTCCCATGAATATGAATGGAACACACTTTCTGATGCAATAATTGATCTGGACGTAGATATTGTCCATGCTTATAGTACCCAACCCGATGTGACTGACGATCCTAGTGTAGGACTAGAGGATTGCACTCCTCAAATCGCCTTAGTGGACGACACTTCGTTTGATAGGATGAGTCCTAATTCAAGTATCTTAGGAGAAGACTTGATGAACTCCGATTATATGGTCACCAGAGATGACACCTTTCGCATAAACAACATCGAACCAGTCATTGACCTACCCCTTGTTCACTTTGACCTAATTGACTGGTCTCAGTGCCATCAAGAGCCTACATTCCTCACCTTTTAGAATGATTACGAAATTGCCTGCTATCTGAATGCTCTTGAACCCATGGCTTCCTCCACCAGTGAACCAATAACCAGCATGACAGAGCCTGATATTAAGTACCTCAGTCTCAAAATAAAAGAAAAAAAGAAAAAAAGTTCTGATGGCGAAAACCACTTTGTGGCGGTGTCAGAACCAAAAATAGTAAAAAGAAATGACGCATCCGAGGGTGAAAACCTCTTTGAGGCACCTAAGGATGGGGTACTTAATAACTTGCCGAGTTATTTCCAAGATAGATCATCAGTATTGATTGAGCCAACAAAGCCAGTCAATTTAAACACAGAAGAAAATCCTTAGATAGTCCATCTTGCTCAATCTTTATCAGAGGAAGAGACCAAGGCATATGTACAGTTTTTACAGAAAAAGAAAGTTAATTTTGCATGGACATATTCAGACATGCCAGGGCTTGACACAAATCTTATCATGCATCACTTATCCATAGCTCCAGGAGTCAAGCCAGTAAAACAGAGACTCAGAAAAATGCATCCCCATGTAGCTCTCCTTGTCAAAGGAGAATTAGAAAAATTTTTGAGAGCTGGATTCATTAGAGCCATCGATTATGCAGAATGGATCTCAAACATAGTACCCATTTCCAAACATGATGGGTCCATTCGTGTATGTACAAATTTTAGAGACTTAAACAAAGCATGCCCAAAGGACGATTTTCCACTTCCAAACATTGACATGATAGTGGACATGACAGCGGGCTATGAAATATACTCTCTAATGGATGGTTTCTCTGGGTATAATCAAATCAAAATAGCTCTTGAAGACCAAGAGAAAATAACATTCACATGTGCATGGGGAACCTATTGCTGGAATGTCATGCCATTCAGATTAAAGAATGCAGGAGCAACCTACCAAAGAGCTATGACCACTATCTTTCACGATATGATGCACAAAAATATGGAAGATTATGTGGATGATACCATGGCAAAATCAAGAAAACGGGACATACACCTCGATGATCTGGAAGTAATTCCAGATCGTATGGAACAATTTCAACTCCGATTGAATCCGAAGAAGTGCGCATTTGGCGTCACCTTAGGCAAACTTTTAGGATTCATAATATCAGCAAAAGGTATCGAGGTTGATCCCGAAAAGGTCCAAGCAATTCTAGATATGCCACCTCCTCAAAATATCAGCCAAATGAGAAGTCTTCAGGGATGTCTTCAATCAATTAGGAGGTTTATTTCTCAACTTGCAGATAGGGCACAACCCTTTAACAAGACATTGCATAAGGGTGCTTCTTGTGTTTGGAACGAGGATTGTCAAAAGAGCCTAGATCAGATCAAACAATACTTGGCTAATCCTCTGATTCTCATGCCTCCTATTCCAGGGAAACCATTGATCCTATATATTTCAGCTACAGACACTTCCCTGGGGGCATTGTTGGCTCAATCAGATGATACTAGGAAAGAACGGGTTATATACTATATCAGCCGTACTCTCGTCTCCTATGAGATCAATTACAATAATATTGAGAAGTCTTGTCTGGCAGTGGTGTTTGCTTCTCAAAAGTTGCGCCACTACATGCTTGCTCATACCATACATTTGGTTGCCAAGATTGATCCTCTTAAATACTTGCTTAGCAAGGCTGCCCTCACGGGTAGACTCGCTAAATGGATGATGGTCCTAACTGAATTTGACATAGAGTACGTTGAAAGGAAGGCAATAAAAGGACAAGCTATTGCTGACCAATTAGCTGATTTCTCAGTTCAGGATAGTATGCCGGTCCACGTGGAATTCCTAGATGAACACATCTTATATACAACTACTCGCACTTGGACAATGTTCTTTGATGGTTCTCGCATGCAAAATGGATCAGGTGCTGGAGTGTTATTTGTTTCTCCACATGGGTACAATATTCCAAAGTCTTACAAACTATTATTCCCATGTACCAATAATATTGCAGAATATGAAGCTTTAACTAATGGCTTGAGAATGGCTATAGAATGGAACATCACAGAGTTACATGTCTTTGGGGATTCCCAGTTAATCATCAACTAAGTCAATGAAGAGTATCAAACCAAGGATGACAAATTGATACCCTATAAAAAGATGGTTGATTCTTTGAGATGCTACTTCACTTTTGTGACGTTTCAACAGATCCCTAGGACAGAAAACAAGGCTGCAGACGCCATGGCCACATTAGCTTCACTTCTTCAGTTGGAGACACATGAATTCAGATTTGAATTCTTGGTGGAAGAGCTACACCATCCCATCTTTGACTCGTCTAAAAGCCATGTCATTTGTACCATTGTCACACACGAGTCTTCCTGATATGGTGCTATCTATTCATATTTTCATGATGGCATCATCCCCGACACATTCAACCGCTCTGAACGCCGAAACCTTATTCGTAACACCTCTCGCCACACCCTCATCTCTGGTGATTTATATAGGAGGGGTTTAGATGGGACGCTCCTTAGGTGCTTGGAAAAAGAGGAATCCAACCAAGCGTTAGCTGAAATCCATGAGGGCATTTGTGGTGGACATTCTAATGTTCTTGCCATGGCCTGAAGGTTGCTTAGGGCGGGATATTATTGGCCCACAATGCAGATAGACGCAGTCACCTTTGCTAAGTCATGTGAAAAATGTCAGAAACATGGCAACCTGATTCATGCTCCAGGTAGGGAGCTGATCCCTTCTATTTCTCATTGGCCATTTCAGCACTGGGCCTTTGATCTGGTTGGGCAGATTCATCCCAACTCATCAGGTGGACACAAGTTCATTATTACTGCCACTGACTACTTCACAAAATGGGTGGAAGCTGTGCCACTTTCTGTTGCTTCAGGGAGGACCATTTCTTTATTCATCTTGAATCATATCATTTGCCGATTTGGAGTACCTTCTGAGATCATTACTGACAATGGAGGTCAATTTAAGAATAAGGACCTAAAGCACTTATGCAAAAAGTTTAAAATCAAGCAACATTGGTCCTCCATCTATTTTCCACAGGGAAACGGACAGGCAGAAGCCTCTAACAAAACCATTCTTAAAATTCTTCATAGGACAGTACACAAGAATGGTAGGGATTGGCACTTACAAATCAATCCAGCACTATGGGCTTACAGAACAAGCATTCGCACACCTACAGGAGCCACTCCTTTCTCTCTCACCTATGGCACTGAAGCAGTATTGCCTTTAGAAGTCGAGATACCATCACTTAGAGTCTCACTCAAGGGTTTGATTACAGATGAGGATTACCGTGCCATTAGGTTGCAGGAGTTAGAACTTCTAGATGAGAAGCGTAAGGCTTCCTTTGATCATATGAGAGTGTATCAGAAATGTATGTCCAAAGCATTCAACAAGAAGGTTCGCCCTAGAGAATTTCAAATAGGTGATCTTGTTTTGCGAGAGAACCCTAAGAACCAACAGAACAAAGAACAAAAGGGCAAGTTTGAACCTAATTGGCTTGGACCATATGTCATCACAGCTGCTTTTGGTACTGGTGCGTATTTACTGTCAGATCCTCATGGAGAATAACTCCCTGATCCCATCAACATTATGCACCTCAAGAAGTTCTATCCTTGATGCCCAGTCTGTCTGGGGGCATCCTTTGTATATATTTTATGATCCTGAAAAAATACCCAAAAAATTGATAAAAAGTCCTAAAAAAATATAAAAAAATAAAAAAATTCAAAAATTCAAAAAAAATAGAAAAAAGTGCCTTGGTGAAAACTTAGCAATAGGCGCCTTGGTAGCAAAAATCTCCAAAAAATCAAAAAATGAAAAAAGATTCCAAGTGGTGAAAACCTGAAAACAAGTGCTACTTGAGGCCTTTGCACTCCTATTTGTTAAGCATGCGTCCTCGACACTTAGCCACTTCCCATCATGCCTTGACCTTATTTGACTTAGTCTGAAATTGGTCTTTGTCTTTGTCTAGGGGGCATAACTATTAGCATTGGTCCTTTAGGTGCGTTTGTCTCTTGGGGCATTTCACAATAGGTGTTTTTCAACACCACCCCAAACAGTGTTTTTCAACACTACCCTTGCATCGAGTGTTTCTTAACACTTATCAGATGTCTTGCTTACAGTCTATGTATGATGCGATAGTGCTCATTTGCAGATGCGATACTCAGAGTCTGACTCTATGACCAACACACACACACTTAAACAATCAACTCGCTGACGATATGATGACTTTATTTTTCTTTGTGTGCTGTCTATGAGGATTTCTTTGATGAGTGATCTCTCCCTGAGAAGTTTTCGATGATGCATAGTTAGAAGACTGAGGGAATGAGAACATGTTTTCTTTCTTTATCTTCTTGTGGGTATATTTTGTTGATCCTAATTGTCATGAGCATTTATGTTGGTCCTACTTGACACTATGGATTGACAAGGTATTATCCTTGACTATTTTGCGAGTGCATACTTTTAGCTATCCTGACTTTCATGTGTCTTGATACAAGCATAATCTCGCTATATCAAATTTAGGTGATCTCACTGCATTAGTCATCTTGACCTATATGTCTTTGATGCCTAGGTGAGATTCCCACATCTCTATCTGATAAAGATCATACTCATATCCACATAATTATGCTAGTGTGCATTGTATGATCTCACGACGCTACCAATAACGCTCGATGATGATAATTAGATGTCTATAAGCGTTGTGACCTTGCAAGTCAACCACTTTCATAGTAGCTTGCATTTTTAGGGTCATGATAGTCTAGTTTTGCATATGGAGAGAGCTCTCTTTTTCATCTTACGTGGACCTGTCAGTCGACTGCGCTGACCTTTTCTTCTTCTCGATCATGTCTTTCACTCCTTGTTCTTTTCATCTCGAACCTATTCCTGTTCATCACAAGGGGTTAATCATATCATCATATCTATATCAAAACTGTCATTTTCAAGAAACATGAGTCTATATCATACACATGAGAATTAAACATACATCTATGAGAGGGAACATACATAAGCATTTTTGAGCAAAATGACAAGACAATATATATAAACTGATACATCCATCACAAGTGAGACAAATACACATGATACATCAAACATCCAGTAATCTCATAAATCTATATACAATGTCATGATATACAATACAATATGAGATCCCAAAATTTGGATCAAAAGTCTCAAGATATGTCCAAAACATCTAAGACCTAACCCTAAGACTCGCTACCACCCTCATGAGGAGCTCGTGGTGGTGGAGGAGGCATGACTCTCCTATCGAGTACCACATCCGATACCCCTGCCCTCTGAGAGTATGATGGTGCTCTCTCACCCTCTGGGACGGCCTGCAAATATATCCCATGATAGGAGGCTGCTCTCGCTAACTCTCGTCGAAGCTCCAGTGCCTCTGCCTGTGCCATCGCCTCACAGCGTGCTATCTCTGCCCTGAGATCAGCTATCTACTGATCTCGCTCTGCCCTCAGATCCAGTAGCTGCTGATCTCTCACAGCTATGGTAATCTGCAGCTACTGTATCTTTGCCTCCTGAGCCTGTATCTGGGCTCTCAGATCCTCTCCCCTCACAGGCTGCTCCTGCTGTGCCTCTGCCTGCCGGCGAGTTGGTCTCGCCTCCTCCGGTGTCACCGATCTCTGTCCCCGTGACCATTTTCGGTCACCTGATCTCAACCCCTCTCCTCTCTCCATCCTCCTCCCTCTCCCCCTCCTGCCATCTCCTCCATCCCCTCCCTCTCCCCCTCCGTCCCCTCTGTCCCCTCCGTCTCCTCCATCTCCCCCGTCCCCCCCTCCGTCTCCTCCCGACGTTGGTACCTGTGCATCTGGTACTGTAAACCGAGGGAATGGCACCCTCCGCCGCTCTGCTCTGTAGGCTCCATCAGCCCCTGCATCTGCCATATCTGGGAAATACTCCCAGGGCTCGCTCTTGATACCTGCTGTCTCTGCGACAGCCTGCTGATAATCCAACATGGGTAGCCACCCATGACCCTCCTCGTCTCTGGCCCTGGCGTATGTGGTAGTCTCTATCGAGACTCGCTGCTGCCTCCCGAACTGCCGCCATACCCGAGTGATGCAAAATCTCTCAACTATCTCTGCATACCGACCTACTAGTGGTCGATTGCACAGCATATAACTCAGCTCATCAGCTGCATCTCCCCAGACCTCAACCTCCCTGTATGGCCTCCATGTGAATGAGGCTATCTCGTCCAAAATCTGTCGATAGTACGTCACATCCCCAGAATGGGGATGTGATATGAACCTGAGGTACTTATAGATGTAGGGGTACCTCCTCTCCCTCAGCTGAACCCTGGGACGCACCACAGCGATGTGCTCCCATGCCCATACCTGTGCCAGGATGACACCGCATGCCCATGTCCGACCGTCTTTGTAGACGATCTCATGTAACTCATGGTACATCTCTGCCAATATGGCAGGACCCCATGCCATTCGTCGCGGCCTGCCGACCAAGTCAACCAATAGTCGAGCCCATCCGAGCGAAAATCCCTTCTGACTGCGATCAGTCATCAGGATCTGTGAGATAATAGATGCCACTATACATGGCACTAGGTAGTCTCTGCCGAAATCATCTATCAGCCTCTCCCAGCTGATATGCCTATCCAGAATAGTGACATCCTGGAACATCTCTTGAACCAGTCGGCGCCCCTCAGTGGCTCCTGATCATAGTACACTTGTGCCAACAAACGAATCATGTCAGTTTTCATCATATAGAAACATTATATTTATGATTAGATCTTAAAACATGATTATACTCACCGGCTCGCCATGGCATGGCACACGTAAGATCTTGTAGACGTCCTCTAGAGTGGTCGACGCCTCTCCAGTAGGTAGGTGGAAGGTGTTGTGCTCACTATGCCATCTCTCGGCAAGAGCAGTCAACAACCCGTGGTCCGCTCTGATGTATGGATACCTCAACAAATACTGGAATCCCATTGCTCTGATGTCGGCATTGCTTGGATCGTCTAGATCCCGAACACACTGCAACCCAGTCACCTTCGGCGCTTTGATGATGAGCCCCGGAAAGACCTCCTGCAAGCCAAAACCAAGCCAGTTGTTAGCACATATCATGATGGATGTCCAAAAACTCAGTATAAAACATCCCAAAAATGTAACATTGTCTAGACCCATGTCATTTTTGCTCAAAAATGCACTAAAAATCAAAATTTTATATTGGGCGATATTATTTTTTTGGAGAAGCATCGCGCGATACTTCTCCTTATAGCGGGGCGATAAACCTTATACTGCGCGATACTTCACCCAGTATCGTGCGATCTTTCGCCCAGTATCAAGCGATACTGGTGCCTTAGGTCGCGCGATACTTTGGGGACCCGCAAAGTATCGCGCGATACTTCTCCCCAAAGCGCGCAATACTTCTAAAGTATCGCGTGATATTTCGCCTAGAATTTTTTTAAAAAAATTTTAAGATTTAAAATACGTGCTAAAATAAGCTATTAAATGCAAAAAAAGCCTCAAAAGCTCGAGTTTTTCGAAAACATATCGGGGCAGGATAGTGTGGTGGCCGGTTGTGCAACCGGGCGCGCTCGAATCAATGCCTGTGGACGGGAACTCCTGCTTGCTGAGCCATTTTCTCTCTCTAAGCTCTGAAAATTCTCAAATCGCTAAAAGACAAATGATTTTTGAAAATGACATTTTGACCCTTTTTTAGCCTTTTGACTTTTTGACCTCATTTTCAAAACACCTCGGAATTACGTGAAAATTGCACCCCTAACTAATTTCGACGTCCTGGATCCATTTTCGGACTCGAAATCAAAATTTGAGATCATCTTGATAGTCAAAATCGTGGTTCAAAATCTTTCTCCCCTTCTGTGCAGTTGACTGATCTTTTGAGGCCTAATCCTTCGATCTTTGTTGGGGCATCATCATTTCTTTATTTCCATGTCTTCCAAACTTCTAGTCTTTCATTCATATTCATTCCATTCCCTCATTTCTCACGTTTGACTACATCTTTTTAGTCAGGCTGGGGCATGTTTCATTGCCTAACGGTTAACCTATTGACCCTTACCTTCGATTGTGATTTCATTCTGATTTGATCAAATCCTTATCAATTCGCTGTTCTTCTCTCTACCTGATTTCGATTTCGATTCCGAGGGGGCAGTACCTATGGGATTCTTATCCCCAATTGCTTGATTCTCTTGATTCAGACATCTTTTGTGAGCTTTTGCTCAAATTTGAGATTCTTATCTCCTACTTTGAATGTGATCCCGAATCGACCTCATGTTCAAAGGACTTTTGTTTATGTTTGTCCAGGTGTGATCCCGAATCGACCTCACATCTGAGTTGTTTTGTGATCCCAAATCGATCTCACATTGCAACTTCATTTTTTGACTACATGTGTTCCCAAATCGATCACACATTAGTCAAAGAGGGGCAAATGTATGCACCCTAAAATGGTCGCCTAGACTTTGGGCCCCATTTATTTGATTTATCAATCCTGAATCATTTTTTTATCAATAATCAATATTTTCAACATTATCAATTTCTTGATCAAATCTTAATTCAATCATAAGTCTTTATTTGATTAAAAGGAATATTTCCTCCCTTTTTTTTTGATTAAATAAAAAGCCCACATTTCCCTCTTATCCTAAGTTGCACAAATAAAGTATTATTCCTATTTTACAAAAAGGAAAAAAGGCACTTTTTGTCTCACATGAGGCTCAAAAGTCAACACTTCACTCTCATTGGAGGATACTTGTGCACATGGATTACTCCTCTTTCAAGCTCCACCGCTGATTAAGACTTTTTGCCTCTTAATCTCCATGGTCCATTTCACCTCATTTCTTATAAAAGGAGAGCTCTCTCCTTCATTTGCATATAACATATTTTATGCTAATGTTATGCTGCAGGTTTTAGGTGCATTTGGAGCTTTTGAGGACATTGAAGACTTTTTGCATTTTATTGTAGCTGCATATTTGCTTTCATAGTTGCATAATAATGGCATTCTTAGTATAGATTTCTTTTATGCAATAGAATAAGCTCACATAGTCTAAATAGGAAGGATTTGTAATCCATTGCTATTTTCATTTCATAGCTTAGTTGCATTGCATTTTCATTTCCATAGATTAGCTTGCATTGCATTTTCATACTTGATTCTTGAGGATATTGGCACTCTTTCCCTTGTCCTCATTTGAATCTCTCATTGTGTGGTTGACTAGCAAGGTCATAAGCTTGTAGCTCTAGCTGAGAGCAAACACATCATAGTCCCTTGCAACTCCATGCATAGAGAGCTATGAGCCGCTTTGTGAGGCCTCATTCTTGAGCAACTTTGCATGTAATGGTTCATAGAAGTGCACCATTTTAGTGTGTACACATGGTCATGGGGGTCACCACTACCATCATATTTGTCATATATGGGGATTTCAACCTTTCTAGGAAAATCTACCATAACCACACTCTTGTCAATGAGATTGGGACATATGGAGTCCAAGTTGAAAGTATTCTTTGGAGCCATCATTTCCTCCATAGTCTTTTGCATTTGCTTAATCACCTCATCAGTTGAAGGGTTTTGCTTCTTAATTTTTATGTCCACATCAAAGTTGTATGGGACCCTTGCACCCTTGTTGATCAAGCTTTCCAAGAATTGATCCTTATTTTTCTCAACATATTTTTCCACATATTGTTGAAATAGTGGTTCTTGTTGCATTCTCATAAAATCATGAGTATCAAAGTTGGCACTACTTCCTCCATAATGAGAGTCGTGATGTGCTCGTTGGGAGGGATCTCTCGATAGTCTAGGAGGTGTGTGTCTCCTATAATGTGCATGTTGAGAAGTCCTTCTTCCTCTAGGACTAGGTGATCTTGAAGGGGTCCTTGACCTCCTTCTACTTCTTGGAGTTGCTGAGGGAGTAGATGGTGGAGAGTTGGTTCCACTATTGGTACCCCTGTTGTTGAATTGATTGTTAAGTTGTTGGGCCAATATCCTGTCTTGTTCCTCTTGGAATGCTTTTCTCTCTATGTCCAACAAGGCTCGTTGTTCCTCTTCTAGGAGCCTAAGTTTTTCTTCTTTTGTAGCTCGTTCATTTTCTGCAGCCTATTTTTCTCGCTCAATTCTTTTGAGCCTCTCACTTGTATATCTTGAAGTTGTGTTTAGCGGGGAACTTGGTCTTGAATGTTTGTACCAATCATTGGCATGCACTGCATTGACATGAGCTTCACCAGATGCATTGTTTTGGTCCTCATGTTGTGACCATGCATCTTGATGAGCTTGTGCATAATGTCTTTCAGCTCGTTGATGAGCATGACATGTTTCTCCTATGCCTCTGAAAAATGTCACCAAGTGATTGATCTATTATTTCTCTTTGTTGTTTGGTCAAGGTATAACTCATCCATATTTGATGAAAAATGTGCTACAAAGGTACTCAATTCACTAGGATTACTCTTTAGGTTAAAACAAACCTCAGACTTGCTTTTAGGAGATTGATCGAAAATGGGCTCTTTTCCCTTTCGCTGTTGATGAGTCTTAACTAAGGGTAACTGATTAAAGGAAACCGGGGGTCGTTTCCCTTGATTCACTTGGTACCTTGTTGTAACTGACATGAAAGAAAAAGATTCTTGATGATAAGGTGACCTCTCAAAGTGTCAACACCAAACTAGGATAATCAAAGTTCTATAATGTCCAAAAAAAAAAGATGGTAAGATAGAAATTGCAAAATACGTTACCAACACTATCAAAGAGGTGCTTAAATCAAACGATCAATATCCTTGCACGTTTGAACTAGGAGGATGGACTTAGCCAAATTGCATAATTAAAATTGAATTTGAGTGGAAATGATTTGGACAAAAAAAGTACTAAAATTCTCCAAGAATGTTACTAACAACTCTAGAGATGTACTTTCTCAACAGGAATAATCTTCTAACTTGACAATTCTTCCTGAGGTGACTTGGTAAATCAAATGACACTACCCCTAGAGGGCTAAAAATAGAAATTCACAGTAAAGACAGGCTTCCAACGGTAAGATAAGTTACCTACTTAAAGACCTAGCCAACTAAAAGCAACTGCAAATGACTGAAACCAGATATATAGCAGAAAATTCTCAGGTGACACTTTCCAGGCTAGTAGTGCGCCACTTTCCGGGTAAGCAGGGCGATAGTTGTGTAGGGGTGAATTGTCGCACGACAGTTGTCAAAACAGGGTGTGATAGCTCTTCAGTGTTCCACGACTCTCTTACCAGTAAAGTGCACATTTTTAGTTTTTTGGGACTGTTTGTTCAAAATTTTCAGTTTGAGGGTCAATTTTTTGATTTCAATCACAATATCAACAAAAATTCGACAGGTTTGCAAACAGTAAGGGATTAAACACGTCTTAAAACACTTGAAGCAAAGGTAAAAACAACCTTACCAAGAAAAAACACTTGTGATATCAAAATAGAAAAACACCCTATGAAAACTACCGATTATTTGAATGTTCAAGAACATAAACACTGGTATTACACAATCGAAGACACTTCAAGCAATATCTATCCTAGAAAGTCAAGACTCATTACTTATCAACTTGGCCCACAACTTGATGTCCCCTCGCCTCACACAAAGTGGTTACCCATAATAGATGTTGGCTTTGTCATGGAAGTGTCAATGACACAACCAAAGAGACACATATGGTGAGTATCTTGAGATGATCCGGGTTATTCCACTTGGATCAATCCTTGCACCAAGAAGCTAAGTGGCAAAATAGGGTGGCTTCTAACTATGGTTCTTAATAAGGGCTTCCGTTTGTAGTACCCCTCTTGCTCCCCAAAGGGACTTCTTACCTTGTGGCAAGTAACGGACCTCGCGGCGTCAAGAGTACCTTAAGCATTCTCACTCAATATTTTTCTCATGGTCACAATCCCACAAGTACTCACACCAAGCGAAGACAAGCACTACGTCTACCAAGGTTTTGTGTCCTTGATAGCTTTGAGTTTATAGTGGGTTGGAATAGCCGGCAATAAGCTTGTCCCCACTTGGGTCGTTCCTCTTGATTGCTCAAGAGCAGGCTCGCTAAAGGATTCTAACAATCTAAACAAAAATTGGATCAACTTATGAGATTCAAAGATTTTGTTTCACCACAAGGGTGAAGAGCATACTCCCTTATCCCAAAAGTTTTCTCCCAAACACACCAAGCAAAGTTCAATTACCCTCTTGTTTCCAAAATCTTAAGATGAGTCAAGATTTTCTAGTTCACCACAAGGGTGAAGAGCATACTTCTCCTACCACCTCAAAACTTCTTCCACAAGATATTATGTGCCTACTAAAGGAAACAAATAGTAGATTGCCACACTTGAAATGAAAATAAAAATAAGCACACTTGATTGAGTTTTTATGCTTTGGGCAGACCTACGAAAATCGTTAGTAGCCCTTGTGCATTTGAAGCTTTGACATGCATTCTTTTGGAAAAATATTTCAAGAAAATGTACCTACAACCACAACTTGTTAGGCCCACAAGGTTAGCAAAATCCAAAATCTAAATGAAATCTGCAACTAAACTCTGTTTAACCACAGTGAACTAAACCAACAAACTAATTAAATCTAAACTCGGCCAAAAAGATCTAAAAAAAACAACTCACTATTGGCATAGGCGACACTGTGATCAGCAGGATTTTCGAGCGACACTTCCCTGCATAATAGTGCGACAATTTAGCCTGATGCGACAGTTTGCTGATCTTTAGGCGACAATTTACGCCAAACAGTGTGACACTTTCCGTCAAACAGTGCAGCACTTTTAACTGGTAAAGTGTCATGCTACTATACAAGAAAATGTCGCATGACACTAGTGAAAGATGTCGTACGACACTCTGAGAAAGAAAACCAGAGATCGAAAATAAAGCCGAAAATTGAAAAAAATTTAACGAAAATGCAAAAGATAAAGGACAAAACGCTAATGTTCTGCCCCACGGTGGGCGCCAAAAATGTACACACAAAATAGTGTACTTCTATGGATCATTACAATCAAGAACACTCAAGAATGAGGTCTCAAAAATTGATCCATAGCTCTTTATGTATGGAGTTGCAAGATTGTAAAATTGCTCTCAGCTAGAGCTAATAAACTTAATGACCTTGCTAGTCAACCACACAATGAGAGATTCAACTGAAGACAAGGGCAAGAATGCCAATATCTCCAAGAATCAAATGAAATGTAATGCAAGTAAGCTAAGAATGAAGATGAAAATATGCAAGCTATGCTATGAAGATGAAAGTATAATCTAAACTATGAAATGGAAATAGCAAGTGTTACAATCTTTCCTATTAAACTAGATGAGTTATTCTAAAGCATGAAAGGAAATCTAAACTATGAAAGCATGAAATATGAAGCTACTATGCAAAAATAAAAACTAAACTATGAAGCTATGAAGAAAGCCAAGATGTGATGCAACAATGATCTCCAAAAAGCTTCAAAGTCTTCAAGAATTCCTGCAGCATAAAGTTAGCATAAAAATGAATGACCTAGAATGAGGAAGAGAGCTCTTCTTTTATAGGAAATGAGGAGAAATAGACCATGGAGATTAAGAGGCAAAAGACTTAATCAACGGTGGAGCATCAAAGAGGAGCAATCCATGTGCACAAGTATCCTCCAATGAGAAAATAAGAGTTGACTTTTGTGTCCACATGAGACAAAAAGTATTTTTCTTCTTTTTATAAAATAAGAATAATGCTTTATTTATGCAACTTAGGATAAGAGAAAAAGTGGGGGCTTTTTATTTATTAAAAGTGGAGGAAATATTCCTTTTGAATAAATAAAGACTTTAGGATAAAATGGTTTGCTCAAGGAATAATCGAATAAATGATAGAATTAGGATTTGATCAAGGAAATTGATATAATTGAAAAATGTTGATTTTTGAAAATATTGATTCAGGGATTTGATAAATTGGTAAATGGGGGCCCAAAGTCTAGGCGACCATTTTAGGGTGCATATAGCAGGAACCACAGAACCACCAGCGAATGGAGAGACAGATCCTTGCAAAGGAACAGCAAGGCTGGCAGGAACTCCAACCACAGAGCCACCAACAGGAGACCTAGGAATATCCGAGTCCAATGAAGAAACATGAGAGTTTTTGAGAACTGTATAATGTTCAGTGGAGGAATCCTTCCACCAAGTATGAGGGCCTTTCTTCACTTTGAATTCAGAGCCATATTTTGAAGCATGATGACCTATTTTGAAACATTTTCTGCATCTAAAGGGGATACCCTCATAGTCCAGTTGTTGCAACCATGAACCTTTAGATGACTGAATATTAATTTCAGTAGGAAGGCCCTGTGAAATATCAATATCTACCAGAATACAAACATAGGTAGAATGGTACATATTAGAAGTGTTCTCATCCAAAATCAAAAACTCCCCCAAAGCCTCCCCCACCTCTTCCAGGACAAAATCTTGCCAAAGATGAAGAGGAAGGTTGGGAAGCCTCATCCAAATCGGCATATTGTTGAAAACTTCCGAAGAAGGAGCAAAATTCGGATGCCATGGTTTTAACATGAGCAAGAATTTATCGTCCCAAGAAAAGAAATTTTCACATAAAATTTTATTTCTATCTTCAGAGCAATCAAATTTAGCAACGAAAAATCTTTTGGCCAAGGGGATGATATGAACATTATCTGAGAGTATTGGTTCCCATTTTTGGGAAATCCAATCTTGGAGTTGAGACAATGTCGGCTAGAAACCCCGAAACTGACAGATAAGAGCTAGTCCTGTAAGGATCTTAGAGCAAGACTCTAGCTCACCAACAACAACATCAGAGATCTGGACGGAGAGGGCTCCAAAGGCAGAAATTGGCATAGAAGAAGGCACCCCATGGGAGGTGCCCCCAACCTGGGACCGAGCCGAAGAAACAACTTTTGCATAAGAACCCTTAACGCCATGATCCGAGGAATCAATCGCAGACCTGGAGGAACCATGGACATTATACGCTTTAGCAGGATCCAAAGCCGCACCCACAGGAATAGGCCTTTGTGCAGAAGAAGCAACGAAAACCTTGCCACAAGACATAGTATTTTGAAAAGAGTTTGGGCGGGAAGGAGGCCCCTTCAAACCCAAACCCTTGCCCGTCAAGGACGTCAAGGGCACAACCGGGGAAAGTTTCATGACATCAGGGACCAGAGGTAAAGCAATAGCTGCCTGAGCAGCTGAGCAACTAGTGGAAGACATTGCAGGAGCCCTAGACCCTGCAACCGCAGGCTGAGAACAATGCACTGCAGCCACAGGAGACACAAAAGTTTTGTTGTTGCATCCCTTAGTAATTAGGGCATCTGCAACCAAAACATACGAGCAACTCTCGAAAGGCACATTGGGATTAGGAGGCAGGGTTGCGTCACCAACAGGAGCGGGAGGCTCTACGAGCGGGAGTAGAGTGGGAGACATCTGCAGAGCGATGAACTTGTCAGAAGTAGTTTTGGATCTTGAACATTTTGTTGTGTGTTCTCTCACTCATGTTGTTGTTTTGAATGATGTTGTGTTTGCTACCGCTATTCAAGTAGTTCCATCTTAGGCTACTTCCGCGATTAATGTCTGGGCTTCACCTTTGGTGGGTGGGTCTTCATTTTCAACCCCTTTGTCTATCGTCGATTTGGCTGAGTTGTCATCCGTTGCTAGGGTTTTTTCTAGCGGTGGGGCGGTGGTTCCATTTGTTACGAAACTTCCTGCTGATAAATCTCGTTGGGTTTCGGAGGTGGGTGGAGTTGTGAATGGCAAGGGTGTGGCTGATCCCCTTCTTTCTCCTGTTGCATGTATTATTTAGGATGGATCTTCTGCTCGACCTGCGATTGTTGTTGTGAGCCTTGGCAAGGATGCTTGCCCTAAGATGGCTCTTGCCTTTGTAGCTAGGGGAGGTTCGATGCCTTCTTCACTGCATGGAATTTGATGACATGTTAACAAAGGGTTTATTCCGATCTTTTGTGCTATTTCAGTTAAGTTGAAAGTGGAAATGAAGGAGGAAATATATCATAATTTGTCTGTTTTCTCCACTCATGGGTTATCTGTCGATTTAGAGGTTTTTAGCCTAGCCTTCCTGAGCTGCATGCTTGGATTTGTGACCACTGTGAGCCTATTCTTTCTGGTACTGTTCATATTTACCCTATGGCTAAAAAATTTTTTATTGCAAAATTTGAGAATGATGAGGATAGAAAGAAAATTTTGTGATAATTTTTTAGTTGGAAGGACAAATTTTTGTTAATGGTAAAACCATGGTACTCTGATTTCAATCCTTCTTTTGAAACGTTTGATAAGATTCCAATTTGGGTTCATCTTCCTTATCTCCATCTTCATCTATGGACTGATTCTATTTTAGAGGAAGTTAGAGATGCTCTTGGAGATTTTCAGATGGTCGATGAGGATTCATTTTCTATTTTTCACTCCACATTGCTCGTATCTTGGTTGATTTGGATGTTTCAAAAGGGTTGCCTACTGAGATCTTAATTAAATCTTCTAATAGTTGCTGGGATCAATCTTTGGACCATGAAGGGATTGCCTTCTAGTGTCGAAGGTGTTTCAAAATTGGTCATGTGGCTGATCATTGTGGATTAGAGAAAAATATTTTGTCCACTTCATGGTGGAAAGGTGCTTCAAATCAACATTATACGACTAAGAAGAAATCTGAAAATCAAAAGACTTTCTCCTAGGTGGTAGCACATGATGGTGTGGTTTCTTCTTAGGTTGTCCCAGTTACAAATGGAGTGGTTACTGGGGCTGCTAGGAGTCTTTCCCAGGTGGTTGCAAAGGATTCTCCAAGTCTTGTGGCTTCTTCTTAGGTTGATCTGGTTACAGGTGGTGGGGGTGTTGAGGCTTGTGAGTCGATTCTTGTTGTTTCCCCGATTGTGGGTGGGAATGTGGCTCAAAATTCTACTCCCAATGTTTGTGATATCAATTCTGGTGATTTTGCCTTGCTTTCAGGGAGGACTTATGATCTTTCTCCAGAGGTGGGGGTTGTCCCCTCTATTGGCTCTCTTTCCCAAGTTGTTGGTGGTTTGATGGCTTGGAAAGTTGAGGCAACGAAAGTGGAAGAGGGATGGATTATTGTTAAGGGTAATAAAGCTAAGGCTTCCATGCCCTGTTTTGACATGACTCGTCGTTCCCACAAGGGAAGTTCTAAAGGTTAATTTTGTTGGCTCTTGGTTGGGGGAGCTTGGGCTAGGGTTTCCTTTAGCCCTCTCACTGATTTTTGGTTGTTGGATGGCTATTTTCTTGCAACTTTTGTTTTGAGTTGTAGGAGTCAATTGGCTTGTCCCATGTTGTTTGTTCCATTTGGTTTAGGTGGGATTTATTGATATATCTTATGTAATCTTGTTGTAAAGGGTTTCAGATCCCTTCAAAACCTATTTTTATGTTAATAAAAAATAAAGAAGTAAATCTTTTGTTGAATTGGGCTTTATCCTTTGCTAGAAAAGGTGAAATTAGAATTGAAGATTTTAAAACTTTATCTTTTGAAAAGTTAAATGCTTAACCATTATTTTTTTTAAAAATGGCATAAGGTGAAGATGTAAAGAGCCCGACTAGCTCTTGGCTCCAGGTAATTAATTTCTTAAAAATATTTTACACTTCCTCAAGATTTTTAACAAGAGATTATGTAACTTAGAAATTCTTCACAAATATATTGCCATAAAATCTAGACAATCCATTTACAATTAAAAACTCATGAAACTGAATGCTTTAATGATTAATAATCTAAATTTTGGAAATGAACATTTAAAAATAATAATGGCACCTGACCAAGTCTACAATATATAATCTCACAAACTGAGACACAACCTTGAATGAATATCATCACTTCCAACAGTCACGTGGCAACAAGTAATTAAAATGTGGCTGTTATAAGTCTCCAACAAATTTGACGCAACACCAAAACTGAGATAGCTGCCACCTTAAGGAGTCACATGGCAGCCTGAACAGTCATGTGACTGTCATAAGAACTCACGCATGCCCTTTTGCTAAATAAAATGAACCCCTTATGCATTAACGTGAACTGTATAATAGTTGTTGTGACCTCCAAGACTCGCGAAACTTGGCAATTGATAAAACCTTCAGCAATTTCACAATCAATAACCAATTGATTGAATCATAGTATCTCCACAATAAAATTCAGAATCTCAGCATAAATAATAAATAACCCTTGGAATGCAATCATCTACCTGCAGATTAACACTTCTCAGAATTCCAGTATACCTCAACACTGGATTACAATCTCATATACAACTGCAAAATTCACCATAAATCTGTAATAGCTCAAATTGCTAGAAGATGAATCAATCCTCGAAACCCTAGCTGGGTAGTCTCTCTCACGAACTTCAATCAATTCATAATTCAACAATGGATGATTTTCCTTTCAAAAAGCATTGCTTTTATATTTCAAAAGTGTCTTCTCTCACACACTTTGCACTTAAAACACTTTTTATACTTAGGCACATATTGAATAATATAATTTATTAATTCATTTGGCTCCAAAAAAAACCTTTTCACCAATATCATGAAATTATGACACGCAAGGTCCCTGTTTCTTGTGCCCAAGATTTAAAACTTTTCATCTTGGTTCCAATGAGCTATAATACTAAGGTATCCAACATATAATACCAACAAAAATGACAACCTTAGCAAATTTAAGCAAATAATAATAATAAACCACTCGTCTTGCAAAAATAACTGAAGAAGCGTCCGAATTGAAATTTGTTTGCACAGGATTGATCCAGATGATGAAAGATGATAAATGAACTTGACAGGGTGACTTACTAAAAATAAACACTCTCTCCAAGATTCTTGGAGCCCAAACTGGAAGCTAGAAATGAAAACCGAGAGCATCATTCAACTCCTCTAACTCATCTGAGCTCATCGGAACTATCCATTGACTTACTATAAATAGTAAGTTCACACCAAAGACCCTCTAAACACCTCGCCAGACCATGAGGATCACAATAATGACCTGACACCATCATATCAATGACCTGCAAAAAATGGGGACATTACAGGCGATTAGATAAGTGACAATGTACGGGTGATGAAGATTAATGATAGTGTGTTGGCTAAAAAGACAAAGGGGTTGTAGGGAGGACATTACATTAAATATGAGAGCATATCAATAAATTTGATAAATCTTTCCGAAATAATATCATTATTGTTGTTTCAAGTAAAGAATTAAGGAGTAGTGGTTTGGTAGAAGTTGCAGAGCTCACGATGGTTGAAAGAATTGAGACATCTTTCACATTTAAGGCTTCCAAACAACAAAATCCCTTTTTTCGTCCAATGACAAAGAGGAGGACGAATGAAATATTTCTTTTCAGGGATAAACAATTAACCGATTGTATTACTCTTATTTTGGGGGAGGTTTTTGACCAACTAAACAACAAACATGAGACAAACACTAATGTTTATTCCATGATAATGGCTTGGGGGACTCCAGTTTGGTGAACTGACAGAGAGCATAAAGCAAATTATGGAAACCATAGTTCCTCCAGAGTTCTTAGCAGGCATGGATTTGATTCTGGAGTGGGTTGTGCCTGATAAAGATATGGATTTTAGTGAATGTTTTGAGAATGAGGAAGAATTGGGTGATGATAAGTTTACTCCTTTCATCTGGAGGTTAGATGAACAAATTAGAAGAGACTGAGTTAAGGAAGCAACAATGGGTTGGAAGGCTTTGAAATTAATGCTAGAATTGAGGCAAGTAGAGACCGAGCTAGAAGAGAGGAAGAGAAGGGCAAGGATGGTAGAGGTTCCGGTTCCAAGGAGGAGGCATTTGGTGAGGATTAGATGCAGAATTGTGAGCACCAAAGAAAACTAGTTGCAAAGAAGACGAGGGGCGAAGTGAAAACCAACAAGGACACACGCTTTCAAGAGCCCAAGTGCCATTGCTCTTTTTTTGGTGCTACCTATTTTGTTTTTTGGTTATGCTTCTATAGGGTTCTTTTTGGATGAATTAGGAATGGGCTAAATTTGAAGATGTAATGAGACTGTGTTGAGAAATTGCTTCATTCAGATTAACACATATGACATAATGAAATAAATAAATAAATAAATAAATATATTATTATTATTATTATTATTTAATTGAGATCACATTATATATATTGTTGAACTCTATTATGCTTGACTGATGACAAAACGTGTACACAATACTACCCAACATATCTATGATATGATAAGACCACCACTATTCATATTGGCAATGAAGCCTGATAATATATCGGGTGCTATGTATTGTTATTAGCAATAAAGGCCGATAACAATACATAGCAACCGATACATTATCGACTGCTGTATTGTTATCGACAGTCAACAATAATATATATATTGTGTGTAGTATTATCAACAGTCAATGATAAGTATCGTGAGTATTGTTATCGACACCAATATCTATTGGTATGTAATCGACAATCAAGATTAATGGTTGTGTTACGTAGGGTCATGACCCTATGTGACATAAGCCACGCATGGTCAGGACTCTATGCAAACATGACTCTCTCTCTCTCTCTCTCTCTCTCTCTCTCTATATATATATATATATATATATATATATATATATATATATATATATATATATATATATATATATATATATATATATATATATATATATATATATATCGGTACTTGCTGTGGGTTATAATCAATCACAACGGTAATTATATACCTCAACAAGTATTCAATCTCTTCCATAATAATTTACTTGAAAATTTATGCATTAAGATGTTTAATATCTAAACTTAGATAAAATCTGGAATAAAATTAGACAATTATTATTCTCTATAAAACTGATCCATATTCCTTAACATGGTATTACAGCCTAATCAACAGAGATTAATAAATAGTAAAATTTGATTCAGAATATCAAACATATATATAATTTAAAAGGAGAAGTAATCATGGTGAACGATGTTAGAGTGGAAGATAGACTCAAAGGCGCCTCCAACTTCGTCTCATGGAAAATACTTATAACTGCAATCCTTCAAGAACTTGAATGGGACTCATTTGTAGAGGAAGACAAAAGTATGTCTGAAGATGATCTAGAGAAAACAACATGGAAAAGGCACAATAAAAAAGCTAAGAAAATAATCATTGATGCTGTTAAATATCACATTCTTCCAACCATAGCTAGATTACCAACAACATATGAAGTATTCAAAACCATTCAAACTACATATGAGATAAAAAATGCAAGCAGACAACTGACCTTAAAACAACAACTCATGAACATCAAAATGAATAAAGGAGAAACAATTACATCATATTTTTTGAGGATTTTTGAATTGAAAGATCAACTAGCTACCATTGGAAATGATGTAGATGATCTAGAACTATCCCTAATTGCCCTGAGAGGGTTACCAATCTCTTGGGAATCTTTTATTCAATGCATTAGTGGTCGATCATCTCTACCTAAATTTGATCAACTCAGAAATTATTGCACTCAAGAAGAATCTCGACTTATCTCAAGGGGGATAGGTTCGAGTAAAGTGGGAGATATTCAAGCACTTCATGTTTCAACAAACAACAAAAGGAAAAAGAATTTTAAACGAAAGAGAGGAAATAATAATTGACATCACAAATCTAGAGATCTCTCAAAGGTCCAATGCTACAAGTGTGATAAGTTTGGTCACACTCACAAATTCTGTCCGGAAAGAAAGAAAACTCAAGCAACCATAGTTGAAGTCAAAGAAGTGGAATATCCGCTATTTTTCTAACCTTATCAAGCAAACTAAACTCAAACAAAAGCACTTGGATAATCGATAGCGGGGCATCAAGACACATAACCAGATTTAGAGATCAATTCAAAACTTTTGAAGAACACTTAATTGAAGAGGTTACAATTGGTGACAACTCCACTTACCCTGTGAAAGGAATCGAGACCTGTTCAATTAAATTAAGAAATGGAGTTACATTACAATTAAAAGATGTTCTATTTGTACCAGGAATCAAAAGAAATTTGGTCTCTATTTCAGGCCTAGCTGATCAAGGATACCATGTCACATTTCATGAAGATGTTCTTCTTTGGCCTAAAAATTCCAACATTAAAAATACAATCTCCATAGGATCAAGAGATGGTAGCTTATACAAACTTTGCAACGACCAAAAACATGCTCTAAATCATGAAGTATCAAATTGCAATGACATTTTGCATAGAAGATTAGGTCATCTTCGGTATAGTGCCCTACCTACCATAAGGAAGATCACCACAGGACTACCTCATCTAAAATCTGACCATACTAGAACTTGTCCACACCGATTTGTGTGGTCCTATGTCAACACCCTCATTAGGGGGATTCTTGTATTACACAATCTTTGTTGATGACTACTTTAGGAAAACCTGGATATATTTCCTAAAACCTAAAGAATCAAATGAAGTATTATTGAAATTCAAATAATTTAAAGCTCTAGTAGGAAATCAAATAGGGAAGAAAATAAAGACTCTAAGATCAGATAATGGGGGTGAATATATCTCTGAAAACTTTAAAGAATTCTGCATTTATGTTGGGATTAAGAGGGAGAGTACTGTACCTTATAATCCTCAACAAAATGGAGTTGCATAAAGGAAAATAGGACCATCATTGAAGCCACCAAAGCCATGATGCATGATTAGAATATAGATATCTCATTCTGGATTGAAGCCTCAAACACAACCGTATACATTTAAAATAGATTCCCTCATTCAATCTTAGAAAATATAATACCTGAATAAGTTTTTACAGGGAATAAACCAGACTTAAGTCATCTAAGAATATTTGGTTGCCATGTATACATTCATGTTCCTAAAGAAAGATGATTGAAGAAAACAACATAGAACCTAATGAAATTTTCAGAGGGAATAAGAAAACAAGAAATAAAAAATGCTATGTTGCACTCCTAGCTGAACTCACAAAATCTGAACCTTCAAATGTTGAAGAAGCCTTATCATGTCAAGCTTGGAAAGAAGCAATGATTGAAGAATACCAATCCATATTAAAAAATGATGTCTGGGACGTTGTACCTAGACCTAAAGACAAATTAGTTATATCTTCAAAATGGTTATTCGAAATCAAATATGCATCAGATGGTAGTATTGAAAAACACAAAGCCAGATTTGTTTCCAAAGGTTTCTCCCAAAAGGCTAGAATTGATTACGAATAGACATTTGCCCCAGTTGCTTGATATACTTCTGTAAGAACCGTTATTGCCATTGCAACATCTAAAGGATGGAAGATACACCAAATGGATGTAAAAACATCATTCTTGAATGGTGCAATTGAGGAAGAAGTATTTATAGAACAAGTTGAAGGTTTTGTTACTCATGATAGGAATCTCCATGTGTGAAAACTAAAGAAAGCTCTCTACGGCCTTAAAAAAGCTCCTAGGGCATGTTATGAAAGGATAGACAATTATCTCTCCAAACTAGGATACTCCAAAAATAAAGCAAATCCTAACATATACTTCAAAATATCTGATGGTGATATGTTGATCCTAGTTCTCTATGTTGATGACTTATTAATAACAGGTGAAGACCATCTTATTAAAAAATGCAAACGGGATCTTGTAGCTGAATTTGATATGAAAGATCTAGGTCTTCTACACTACTTCCTAGGCCTAGAAGTATGATAAAATGAGAACTATATTTTCTTAAATCAAGGAAAATACACCACTGATATCTTGACCAAATTTGGAATGATGGATTGTAAACCTTTATCTACCCCAATGGAAACAAATCTTCATAAGCTTAAAAGTGATATAGAAGATTCAGAATCCACATATCCTACTTACTATCGACAGATTATTAGATCTCTCATGTACTTGGTGAACACTCGCCCTGATATTTGTTATGCTACAAATGTGTTAAGTCATTTCATGTGTGACCCTAAGAAGATCCACCTAATGGCTGCCAAACATATTTTGAGATACATATGTGACACCATTGGACTTGGACTAAAGTATGAGAACGTTGAAATCAAACTACAAGGGTATTTTGATTTCGACTGGGCAGGCAGTTCTATTGATCACAAGAGTACTACAAGATGCAGTTTCAATCTTGGATCAACTATGATATCTTGGTTCAACAGGAAACACTCTACAGTTGCTCAAAGGTCCACTGAAGCTGAATATATGGCTGCTTCCATGGGAGCCCGTGAAGCAATATGGATGAGGAAGTTACTGGTTGAGTTATTTGGAAAACCATTGAATCCCACCATGATTCACTGTGATAATCAAAGCTGCATTAAACTTTCAATTAATCCAATTTTTCATAGCCGATCCAAACATATAGAGATACCATACCATTATCTATGAGATATGGTAGACAAAGATGTTATCAAGTTGATGTATATCAGCACTGAAGAGAAAAATGCTGACATTTTCAAGCCTCTGGCCAAGTTGAAAATAGAATACTTCAGAGGTAAACTTGGTATGACTAAATTGTAAGAGAATCTTTTGAGATTGAGTCTCAACATTATGTACTTGAATATATTCATGAATATTTTTAATATTTTATTACAACAATTATGTTTGTGTGTTATGAAAGGTGACGATCTTTCATATGTGTAAGGTTACTATTGTTAGGTGACGATCTCAACAATAGTATGACCTAATGTCAAGATTGACTACATTAAGTTGCTATCCCGAAATGTGCCGGATATCTTGATACTAAAATTGTGATCACTAGGTGTTGTGATAACAATCATATCATGGTTGACTACATTAAGCTGTTGTCCTGGACTGTGCCGAATATCATGATATTGAGATTCTTGATTTATCATCAAGACATACTACATTAAATTGTTGTCCCGAAATGTGTCAAAGGTCATGATGATTGATGAATCAAGATGGACTATGTATGTCTAAAATTGTACCTGTGATATTGGAGACTTTATTGTCATCCTAGGATCAAGGTTATTATCTGATAGACTACATTTAGTTGTCCCAAAGTGTTGGAAATCAGATAATTTTCATTTCTCTGAAATGTAATTCATATGTAATCAATTCAAATGAATGATGTTCAAATCTTCTCTTGCTAAGAGGGAGTGTTGAGAAATAGCTTCATTCGAATTAACACACGTGACAAAAAGAAATAAATAAATAAATAAATTTAATTTAATTGAGATCACAATATATATATTGTCAAACTCTATTATGATTGACTGATGATAGAATGTGTACACAATACTGGCCAACATATCTATGATATGATAAGACCACCACTATTCATATTGGCAATGAATCCCGATAATATATCGAGTGCTATGTATTGTCATCGACAATAAACACCGATAACAATACATAGCAACCGATACATTATCAGTTGTTGTATTGTTATCAACAATCAACAATAATATATATATATATATATATATATATATATATATATATATATATATATATATATATATATATATATATATATATATATATATATATATATATATATATATATATATATATATATATATATATATATATATATATATATATATATATATATCATGTGTAGTGTTATCAACAATCAATGATAAGTATCGTGAGTATTGTTATTGACACCAATATCCGTTGGTATGTATTCGACAATTAAGATTAATGGTTGTGTTACATAGGGTCATGACCCTACGTGGCATAAGCCATGTACGATCATGACTCTCTCTCTCTCTCTCTGTGTGTGTGTATATATATATATATATATATATATATATATATATATATATATATATATATATATCAGTACTTGCTGTGGATTGTAATCAATCACAACAGTAATTATATACCTCAGCAAGTATTCGATCTCTTCCACAATAATTTACTTGGAAATTTCTGCATTAAGATATTTAGCATCTAAACTTAGGTAAAATCTGGAATAAAATTAGACAATTATTATTCTCTATAAAACCAATCCATATTCCTTAACAAACTGAACACATTTTTGATGGATGTTGAGTCATTGTAATGAACAAGTAGATGATGTTGTGTGATAGGGTTTAGTTTTAATAGTCTGCAATTGTAAAATGAACTGTAATGATGACATGAGTTAGGAGTTAGTAGGTAGTTATGGTAGATGCTTTTGGATGATTAGATGGACACTTTATTTTCACTATGTACAAGGATGATCTTTTGATTTATCAATAAAATTACAAAATCTATTACCGAGAAAAAAAACATATCATGCTCTTGGTACCTTGACTTAGATATGTTAAATTCTGAAAGTTAGTTTATATTCCCTATTTCCCACTCTTATTTTCTAGCATTTTGTATTTTCAAAAATCCAAAAATACCAAATACCCCTATCATACGAGGGAGCTACCCCTCCCAAACACAAAGGAAGATTGTTATCCTACAACAATCTCTCCAATTGTTGTAAACATTTGTCACTGCTCACATGGTACTAGGGTTGATCAGAAGAAGCATTCACAACGACAAATCTGTTTACTAACATAATTTCACAATGGTATTAGATGCTCTTAAAACCTCTTGCACACATTACAAAATATTGACATGTGGCCAAGAATATCACCTCAAAGTGGGATGTCCTCTTTCACATGTGAGAGCAAAATAATAAATAAATACAAAACATCGAGATGCAAGGTTGAGACACCTTTCCTTACATTCCCTTAGGTGTTGAACACCTTACAAAAGATAAATTGCAAATTTTATCATTGATATCTAATTGCAAAGGGTTATAAGACTCATAGACTCTCTAAACTACCAATACTGTTTTGAGCTCACAAACTTAACATATTTGCAGCATTCACAACCTTTTCGAGCACCATCCTTCCATCCTCCACCATATAATGTATAAAATAATATTTAACTTAAATATTTTCATCCATGCTTGATAATCTTAGTTCTTTGACAAGCTAATGACACTTTGACTATCACATCCAACCTCAACTACTACCTAACTTAGCCCAACATCTAAACTTGATCTATAAAGTTAGATCACCTTCTTACAAGAATTAGTAGTTGCCATGTACTCTACCTTCTACAGTAGATAATTTGTGACCATATATTGCTTTCTTATCTAATTAATTGCACCTCCAAACATGTTAAAACATAACTATTGGTACATCTTTTTCTATTCAAATCTCTTGTCCAATCGAAGCAAACAAGCCACTCCAACTGTAGAAAGCGCTCACCAAATTTGATACACATGCCACCAATCAAGTATTGTAAGCTACACACGACCTTGGTAGAAAATATAATACTACATAGTGCCCTACAAGTACTCAAATGTCTCTTCCCTACTACACAATGCTCTTTGCTAGGATTAGCAATAGATTAGCTCAAGAATCTCATTGCTTTTGAAATATCTAATCTGGTGCATACTATAACATATATATCAAACTACTAACTACACTAGCTCAAGGAACATGATGTATCCTCCATGTTCATAACTGAACATGGACATTGCTAAACTATTATATTAGTCCACACCAAAATAAGAACACTCACTAATTTGCAGTTTACCATGTCGAAATGAAACATATACTCAACATACCTACTATGTCCCAACTAGAGTTTTCTATACCGCATTGATCACCATCTTGCTTAAAGTACACATAATGATTTAATTTGGACTTTACAAAGCTCAATTCAAACATATGAAATAACTTCTAGCACTTCATTTTGGTTGGCTAATTAGAAATATATATTCAATCTACAAAGTAATGACCTCTTACCTTCTACCACATAGTTCTCAGGTTGCATCTTGTAGATTTGCTCCTCTAGTTCAACATGTAATAAAATTGTCTTCTCATCCATTTGCTCAATCTCGAAATCATAAAAATCCGCAACACATAGTAAGAATTGAATGGATGTATATATAGTGTAGCATTGGGGGAAAATATCTATTTGAAATCAATTCCTTCAACCTAGGAATATCATTTTTTTCACCTTATACTTTTCAACCTTGCTATTTGAACCAAAAAATAAAAATAAAAATCGAAGACCCGTTTACAACTAATAGGATTCCACACCTTTGATAGTTAAATTACATCTTAAGTGTCATTATTCTTTAATGTAACCATCTCATCATCCATGGCCAACTTCCAAGATTCACTATCATCAATCTTCATCACCTCAACCATAGTTCAAGGTTCATTGCATTAGTATTAAGGCAAAAATAACATATAAAATTAGGTGGGGTATAGCTCTTTGGTTGCCTCCTCTATCAGGTGAACCTCCTCAAAAGATAAGGTGGAGGTCCCTCTCCTTTGAACTATCTAAGCTCTTTGTACTATCCTCCTCATAGGTCTATAGTGAACTTTTGGTTAAGCATTAGGTGCAACAGTCTCAGTCTCTAGTTGAAATTACACTATAGCCTTTGTATTGCCTTCTAGTTGCTCAATAAGGATAAGACCTAACCTACCTAAAGATCACATTCTGATTATACAATGTCTTCCCAATCAAATGATCCCAAAAATTCTACCCTTTCAAACCATCATCATAATTGATGAAGATACACGTGTGTACCTTATAATCCAATTTTGACCACTTCTCAAAAGTTTTAACCATAAGTTTTGATGTACAAGACTTGATAATTAGAGAACACACAATGCTAACTCCTTTTTTCTACAATTTATATTCCTAAATAGCCTTATTAATCATACTCCTTACACTCTCCATCAATGACCTATTCGTTCTTTCTATGATTTTATTTTGTTAAGGGGTGTGTAAAGTTGTCTTATGTTGTGTAATAGTGTCACTCTTTTCAAAATGTCAAAATTGGATGACCAATATTCTCCACCCTTATTTGTTCTCAACACTTTGAGATTTTTACTTATTTACTTCTCCATAACATCGTTAATCTCCTTGAACCGACTAAAGACCTCAAATTTATTCCTCAAAAAGTAGAGGCAAGTCCTCCTAGAAAAATCATTAATAAAATAAACACAATATAAAGATATTGCTAATGAAAATACATCTGCATAAACACATCACTATGCATAAGATCCAAAATTCCATGAGAATTATATAACCTCAATTAAAGTTAACATAATTTCACTTACCATAACTATACTGTTCACAAAAACTAAAGTCTAAGAACAATCAACCAATTCTACAAGATCTTTGTTTTCCAAGATTCTAAGAATCTTCTCACCTATGTGGCACATGCTCTTCCTATTTGGTACCTTGCTCTTTGAGGTGATAACATGTTTAGGAACATGGATCTTAAGGCACTACTAACTATTGCCTAACATAATTTTTCCTAAAATTTTTTTCTAACAATCAAGACCTCATTTAGTCAACTTTCAACCTTGTTTAACTTCCACTAAATCAAACATGCCTCTCCAACCCCAGCTCATTCCCTTTCTCAATTCTTGTACAACCTTAACTCTCACAATTATTTACTCATTCAAATCTGAAACTTATTTAATACTTTTACTCTAAAATAAAATCAGATTATTCAGGGAATGAATGTAGCATTAGTAATTAAATCTAAAGAATCCCGAGTTATTTGTTTATTTTTGTTTAAAAGAATGAAACTTAATAATGATGAACTCTTGCCTAACTATCTCGATTAACCTCTCACCAATTTACTTTTTAGAATATAGCCCTCTCCCTTCAAGTCATATGCACCTTAAAAATGTGGCCTTGGAATCACTTAAGTTACCTTAAATTGGGGCAGTAAATTATAGCCTCTCCCTTCACGTCAAATAGGCCTAGAAAATGTGGTCTTAGAATTGCTTCAATTACCTTAAGTTGGGGTGGTTATGCCCACGGTCTGGGTCTAAACTATAGTCGTTATTAAGGTATCTATGATTTATGTATGCATTTAGATGAAGAGTTCCTCATAGTTATGCACATATTGTACTCTGTCTCCCCAAAAACAAATTAGCATTCCCAATTTATCTAAAGTGGCACTTCAATTTTGCTTTAGCACTCTACAAGTCCTACTCTGAATCACTTCGCTGAAGATGAATAATTGGTAAGAACACTCTGCATTGTCAGAAAACAATCTACATGATCCTTAGCCAACAATAATTCGACTGCAATTTACAGGTTTTAAATCTGCAATGAAATTCTATGGCTTTGAAGCGTTAAATTTAAATTCATTAAGCACATTGTAATCTTTAGATTTATGTCCTCTGTAAAATAGATTTGGGCTTAAGACTTTAGCATAATATGGATAATCTATGCTTACAATTTTGCAATGTTGCTTTCTCCAATCTTTAAAACAACCCCTACTATGTAAATTGATAAAAGAGGCTAGATCTCTTCTCACCTGAACTGATGTACAAGTGAAAAGTGGATGATTTTTCTCAATTCGATTTTGGGCTGCTGCTACTTAGAGTTCAAACAAATTGCAGTCATTTTTTCATGAATGTTTGAGTTCAAACCTCAACCACCGGGTAGATTCTCCAATCTGTGTGTGCTCATGAGCACTGCTCATCTAGGATGGATCAGTCCTGCCAACCCAAGGAATTCTCCAACCACATACAAGATAGGGGGTCCAGTGCTGGATCAAGCCTTTGCTGCTCATAAACAGAAAAGAATATTTTTGTCACCTCTGCGTACCTATCAAGGGGGTTTTCCGAACCTGAATGGGCTTTTGGCATAGTACACCTTTGACAAGTATAGCTGACAAAACATGGTCTTCCTTAAAGTTGTTCGATAATATTAAAATTTACTGTTGAACTAAATCCTATGCATTCCTTCAAGTTGTTCAATAATACTAAAACTTAATGTTGAGCCAAATCCTATATGATATAAATGTTTATCCTCAGGGACACACATGATCTGTAATAAAAGTATTGTCTGAATTCACTTCAAACTTAAAATCTATTGTTTCACATGTGCCTTGATTAAGATGCTGCTAGAAATATGTGCATATGGTATGTCAATCCGAATGACATATATAGACTGTTTCCAAACTCTGTCCTTGGACAATATGTTTTTAATTCGAACATCTATTTAACTGATATTTCTGTAATACAGTCAATAAGTATAATTTAAAGTAGGTCCCCACCAATTTTCATTTTATGAACAACTCACATCTAAAGTTGTATGCATTGGAACAGTGTGCCAGCACAGTTTCTTGAGAACATTTTTGTCTTGAATGAAAAGAACAGTTTCCGGAATTTCTTCTAATCACATGAGCTCACTGAATAAGTTTGACCATATGACCAAAAAATCATGTACAAAATCAGCGCTAATTTATCAAAACAATTGATTGTTTAAGTACAAGTATGCAGCAACAAAAGCTCCAACTCCTAACCCAGATACAAGAACTAAAGTAGTATTCCTGCAGAGATCAGTAGCAAAATAACTTGAGTGAGCAGAGAAATACATGTTGCCAAAGTGAGCCTTCCAATAGTCTATTGAAATAAAATCATAAAACCAATAACTGACATTAGAAAATCTGAATATCAAAGGCAATGCAAGTTGTTCCTTTCAAATAATTATTTTAAGTAATGTTAAAACTTCAGTACTGTCTTTGTCTCTAGCATCCAGTATTCCATGCACAGTTGTGCCTGCTTTCATCTCAAAAAATAATGATTTCAAATAACGATTTCTATGTTCTGTTATTAATTTATAATAACAAGCTTCTGGAGTTTCAGCTATTGTTACACACTAGTACGTTAGATTTTTGAAAAAATGAAAGGCACTAATACATTGAAATGTCAGTAAATCTGATAAGGTATTGATTTCGTTATCTAATCCATGGAGCAAAGGATATTAGATCCATAAACTAAACCATGTCAATGGTGTGAAATTATCCATATATGCAGGAATGGATTGGTAATGTTGTTAAGGTCTACTTTGTGGGTAGATGTCCTACTCCTCATCTATATGGATCTAAAGATACTCCTCTGCTTTGCATAGAAGCAAACTAACAATGTTAGGAGATAATGATCTGGAAATGCATTGGGAGACCTATATATTTACTTGAAATTTATGTTTTGTTAATGCACAAACTGTCAGCTGAACCACGTGAGAAGTGCAAGCAAAGTTTGCACAAGTATAGACGCCCATTAAAGAATTCAAAGTCTAGGGTCAGTGATAGAAATTAAGCAGTCACCAAAACGGCAAAATGGATTCTGCAAGACAAGTAGGAATAATTATACAGAAAACTTTGGCCCCTAAACGCATACATGCTTTAAAGCTTTTGCTGCACCAATTGTCATCCCTTGTCCTTACCCTTTTCTTGTTTATTTTAAAGTGAGGATTCATAAAGCAGAGGAACTGTGGTACACCACGGTCCTTAAGAGAAAAATGCAGCAAGCCCTATAATCAAGTTTATCCATGTTTTGCTGCTAGAATTTATGTTATGCATGCAGTTAATATCACATAGATTCATCCTATACCCATTGACAAGTAATTCTAATGCTAAAATCTAGATCAACGTGCAACTTTCATACAGTTAAAAAACTCAAATGAAAGTTAAGTAGACTGGGCAATGAAGCATACGCATCTCCTTCTCTTTTCAATTCTTCTTTACGAGATTTCCGAGTGGAATTGTCATTTACATTCCTTCCTACAGGCTGTGCATAGGGTCGGAATCTTCTCTTAGGAGCACCACAAACTGCAGAAAACAACATATACACAAAGATTTACATTTCACAACTTGAACTGATAATTCTTTATCAGGAATATCGTTAAGCAAAATACACATTAGCTTTCAAACAATCATTTGGTTCATGATAGAAATAGCAAACTAGATTGGTAGCCAGTAAAGAAATGAAAGGTTAAAGTAGACAGAAATGCTAGTATTTCTGCATATCTAATCCCAGTTTCTTTTAGAACCCTGCACTTTAGTATTGATCCATCTTTTGCTCTTCAACTCTAGTCACTCCAAAAGTCCTTACAGTGAGAGACAAACAATGGGAACAATTCAACGTCTATCTTATTGGTAAAATCCATTTTTTGGATCACACTTTATGTTTGTGGGCATCTTGCAGCTCATTGAGATTTAAGACCTTTCCCTATATATAGCTGCATCAAATCCCAAGTCACCATACTTGCATGCCGTGTAATATGCAGTTTGCCACGGTCTCACTTCATAAGAGCCAAAGTTGAAAGTCCGGCTTTAACTTTACTGATTATTGCAGCTTTTCAATATTAAGCAGCACTTGTAAGGGAAATTCAGAAATAAAATGTGCTTCAAACATCTTGACTGCATGACTGATGCTCTGAAGAGTAGTTCCAAATGGTCAAGCACACTCCAAAATTCTCATGAACATTTTCTTCATATGCACCAAATGACACAGTGCAGTGAAGAAATGGCCATAAACTTTGCCCAGCTGCATCATATTGGCAAGTCCTAAGGACACCTGAAACTGTCCCTCCATGGTTGAGACCTAAATGTTCAATACTCATATCATCATATCATTGGCATCACATTCAAAATTACTTCTCTAGCTATGATTTGATGTTTGTAACAACTTATTGGCACACTCCAGTCAGAAGGGGACACACCAATCGAACTCATAACATACTGAGGCAAACTCTACCCAGAAGGTGAAACCCTAATCGAACTCATAACACAGTGAACAATCAAGATAAGTTTACAGTCCCATACGTAGTTCATATTGATTATGCAAGCTCCAATGTAAAAAAAGGGATGCTCAAAACTCAAAGACTGGTTCTGGTTCCAATTCCCAAACAGTTAAACTTGTCTATCTCGTACTGTGTCGGAAGTTGGGTGTACATCTCTATATTCTTTGCAGGGGAAACAGGAAATAAGGTGTCCTGCTAAGCGTGGTTGAGGGCTTAAGCTTGGACTCTGACCAGCTCAAATTCAATAAAAGTGTACATCATCTTAACCCTGTTCTTTGAGCCCTCGTCTGATAGAATAAAAAATCAGGCACATCTTAGAAGTTATCTCCAGAAGTGTCAGATACACTGCAGAATAATATGAAAACTCAATAACATGGTAAAAGCAGGCAGTCATAATTTCGTGCTTCAGACTTAACATAACAGAAAAAGCGGAAATTCACTACATCATGACAAATATAGCAATAAATAAAACTGTCATCATATATGCCTTCCCATGGGTTCTTACAAGAGCTAATGTAGATGAGAATGGCTAATTAAGGGGACTGAATAGGGCACAGGATAAATATAGCTTACCTAAAAAAAATCCAAGCTATTCACATAATGGAAAACAGAGGACTCACCGGGGCAGAAAAAATTATCAGGCAGCTTCTCAAACGGTTTCCGATCATTGTAAATATAGCTTCAATGAAAGTACCCAAATCCAAATTAGAAAATAAAATAAAACAGAACACTAATCACAAAACAATTCCGAAACAGAAATAATTTGAAGTGTATATCAAATACCCGCAATCTCTGCAAATGAAAGCTTGACTGCAAGTCACTTTCAGTGTATATCTTGGAGGGCCCCTTACATCTGAGAGAGGAGAAAAAGATGCACCGCCATTGCCAAATGCAGAGCTAAGGGCATATCTATTTGCAGGTTGCAGTACATTGGTGCCCTTACTCTTACTGTAAGTGCCTGTTGTGGGTCTGTAAACCGCCAAAGGGGTAGTGAATGTGCCCGTGGTTAGAGTGGCTCCTTGTAAAGCCATCCCTGAGGCAGGTGTTTATGGAGGTCTGTGCAGGGTATTGTTGTATAATGGGAGTGAATGGGAAGTGTGAATGTGAAAGGCGAGGGGGTTGAGAGCGTGGCCAACATGCTCCCACAAAAGTTTCTTATCCATACGACGGCCATACTAGAGCTTTCCAGTGTAAGGAACTGGCTTAGCAGTCATACCAATCATTTGCTTCCGCACTTCATCATGACGATATGCAAGAAGATAAGCTGAGATTACACTTAAGTCTATATATATGTAATCTACTATGCATCATATTCCATTCTTTTTTTAAAAACATGTATTAGTTTAATTAATGATCAAGGATGTATCAATTTAATTAATGATCATTCCTTGTTCAGCCAACCTTTTCAATTATTAACTTTAAAGAAACTAAAAAATGATAATTAAAAGTTCATTAATAAATTTTGCATGTAATGATAGTCGTTCGCTTGTATCCCATTAATTAAAATTTGCAAAGTTCAATTGAAAAAGATGTGCATCTTTAAAGGGACCTATAGCACATGACTATTAGACATTTGTGCATGAGTATTGGTAAAAAGAGTTGTTAGAGGAAAATGTATTAGTTCTTACAAGAATATGTATTGGATTAGTTTTGCAAAATTTTCAGGTGGTTGTAGTTCTAGGGCATCTTTAAGTAGGTATCGTACAACACTTTGAAATTATTACTTTTTGACCCTTGTGTGCATAACGGATCCCTCAACATTTGTCATTACTATCCACAAGCCAAAACAATAACTATAAACAATTATGTCACATATAACAAAGAAATTGTTAAAATAATTGCTTATAGCTATTGTTTTGGCTTATGGGTGGTAATGACGTGTGTTGAGGGATTTGTTATGCACACAAGTGGCAAAAAGTAGTAATTTCAAAGTGTTGTATGATACCTACTTAAAGATACCCCAAAACTAGTATCACCTAAAAAATTTGCAAAACTAATCCAATACATACTCTCGTAAGAACTAATACATTTTCCTCTAACAACTCTTTTTGCCAATACTTATGCACAAATGTCCAATAGTCATGTGATATAGGTACCAATAAAGTTGCGCATCTTCTCTAATTGAACTCTGCAAATTTTAATTAATGGGGTACAAGTGAACGACTATCGTTACATGCAAAATTTATTAACGGTCTTTTAATTATCATTTTTTGGTTTCTTTAAAGTTAGTAATTGAGAAGTTGACCAAGCAAGGAATGAATAGTAATTTGAACATGAATGACCATTGGTGCTCTTCCCCTAGTATAGCACAAATTCAACAAATACCTTAATCTAATCCAATGAACATGTGATTAGATGAAAATACTAGCTTGAAAAGATAAAAATAATATGACTTGTGTGTAGGTTTTTTAATCTAGAATCCAATATGAATACAAAGCATAGTAATTATAAGAAAAATTAGTTTGGATTCTAAACTTAAAAAGGATAGAGGTTGTTTATAATATTTAAAGGTCTAAGAAAGTTGAGTCCTTTTATAGTGCTTGTTTTATCATCATGATTTGTATTTTTAGTTTATAATTGAGAGGCTTTTGAATGGTTAGATTCTAGTAAGTTTTTGACTTTACATTAGTGATTTCCTTTAATTTTGTTGTGCTAGAGTTATGCTCACGACCCAACTCAACATCTAACCTGCCTTACCTTGGGCTTACTTACTACCAAGTTGGGGTCAGGAAGGGGTGAGCTAGGGCGAGAGTAATAATTTGGGATATACCAAGCCTCCTGCAAGCTAGGTGCATGAGCGAAATCAGACTTTGGAATCAAACTCAAGATCACTAGGGAGAAAACTCAAGGCACGCGCCAACTCTACTAAGAAAGGAATAAAGGGGGTGTGATTATTGCTTGAGAATTTATTCTTGATGGTACAAACCACAATGGTATATTGGAAAAATTAGAAAAAAACAAACAATTATAACCCCCCCAACCCATAAAGTGTGTAGCTCTTGTAACTTAGTGGTTTTTTTTTTTCTTTCTCTAGATTTGTCAATTTGGACTTGGTCCTATTTGGATTTTTGAGGCGTGACTTCTTCTACCCACCTTTTTAGTGAATGTTTAATATTTTTTTTTATATAAGTAATATAATTTTGTTATCATTAAAAAAATTGAAATGAGAATAAGGGTTCAGAAAATTTAGTCTTTTTGGATATTATCTATCTTGTTGCCACAACTTGTTTATGATATAAAAGGTAGACTAGAATTTATCTACCTTTTGGATTTTGTAATATAACTTGTGTGCAAAATTGAATGCAACCACATACATCATTCCATCCTTTTGGTATGATAGCATTTGCATGACCATGATTGAATATTGTGGTTGTGGTAGTGTATTGTACTATTGCAGTTCCAACCCTAAACTTTATACTCTTTCATCACCTAGAATAAAATCTTGAAGTGTTGATTGGTTGGTGTTGTGAGCATCTTAGGGGGATTTCTCTTGAGGAAGTTGAGTAACGTAACTTTCTTGATGGAATCAAGCCACATAAAAATTGAAAGATTGGAATTGATATTCAAAAAATGATAATTAAGTATGGTGTTTGAGTGTAGCTATAAGTGCAATTAGAGAGGTAGAGTAATGAGGTTATGAGTATTTCTCAGACTTATAGCTCTTTTTATCCTTTTGGTTGTGTGTGGCTTGTATTTAATGCTACATCCTCAAGTGTTCATTGTAATTACCTTTTGCCTTTCAATAAAAATTTTGCAAACTATTTTTCATTTTTTAGATGCAAAAAATTTATGTATGTGAAGTAGAGTGAAAAATGAAAGTGTTAAAGTTAGAAAAATCAAATTTTGAAGATTGTCGATATTGCCACATGTTGAAATTAAAAATTAGCTCAACACCCAAGACCACTTGCAAAAAAAAAAAAAACCCTCCACAAGAGAGTATACACGAAATCATATATGTTACAAAGAATACAATAGCCTTTCTTATATAGGCAAGGTGAGTGATATAATTAAACAAGATGTTGACATGTTTCATAATCCTATGTAATGAGATGATAACTTAAAACAAATACCTAGGACACAAGAAAATGCAATACATGACCTCATTAACAACAAGCTTCTAGAAATACACCTAGGCCCTAAATTAACTTAATATGTGAATAGTTCCACACTAAGGAATTAGTTAGGACATAACCTTATTCACATGAACACTGTGCATGCTCCAATAAGGGACAAAACCGTGAGTATAACCATACCCAAAGTGAGTAAATGACTAGAATAAGGATTATCATGATTTGTAAGATTAGGGATAATTTGTGTGCCAAACTATTATAGAGAAACAATCTTTATTACTATGAAGGTGCTAAATGAAAGGGGGAATTTCTTAGTAAGAACTTTTCATCTCTACATTTTACTCTTAATTTAGATTTGAGCTTAAGTGAATCACACATACTAAATTGAAACACTAATTGTAACATATACCTCATTCAAAAGGATGCATAAGAATTTTCTTAATATTATTTTATTTATCTTTGCTAAAACAATGTCTTCAAATATGTGGTACACACAAAAAAATATGTCAATGTACATAGCTAATGCATTGTTATAAACAATATAAAGTTCATAGAGATATGACTAAGTTGGTCTCCATGAAAACCTATGAAAGTATGTTGAGAAAATGAAGCCTAGTTCATATTGTATGTGAAAAATATGGAGTCATTACCTAGTTTTTTCCATGAAGGATATAATCCTTGGTTGATGTGAGAGGTGTGAGACCCATGTTGGAATAGACTTAACCATTACAAGATGCGAGAAATATGCAGGTGTCATGTTTATCATTATGTAGTGTATAAATTATGCTATAGAGTCACTTTAACTATGGTGTATAGTATAGGACCAATGAAGGCATAGCTTACCATTTCATAATAATGTTTGTATGTGAAATATGATAAAATATATGCATCCCCTTATATTGATTGTAAACTAGGTGATGAGACCAATTTGGGGCTAGGAAAATATTTTATGTAGATGGGAGGGCTAAAAAGAACAATATATTGGTATGGTGTGTGTTTGTGACATGTGTGTGATAAAAAAATCAAAACATTAGGGTACACATTTTCCCTCTATAGTGAATACAAGTGTTTTGTAATATATAATCATGTAAATAATAATATAATAAACATATCATGTCGTAAACATACTAATGGCCAATGAAATATTCTAATAAAATAAAATACTACATAAGATATATGTATATGAAACAATATAGGAATATTGTAATAATTATTATTTTAAGCACGATGCCAGTTATATAAAAGATGAGAAAAAGTCAAAAATATTGCAAGAAGGAAGAAGAACAAAAATAGTAATACATCTTCATGGAAAATATATCATTCAAATGCAAGAAAAGATGTATGTCTTTGAAACTTGACATTATGAAGTATGACATATGAGTGTGGAATTATCGTGATAGCAATAACTACCACATAGATATTAACAACACTTGAAACCAAATACATGCTTACCATGAAAGATTGAAGTAGGAACATTGTATGAGAGAACATGATATGAAAAATTTAGAAAATACAAGTCAAAGATATGCCCCTTGGGTGATAAATGCATAAATGAATGGTGAGAAAGGAAGGAAAACATAATGATTCTAAACATATATGAAAATAAAATTAGAGAATGTCATAGGTGGAGAGAAATGTAGAAATGAGATAAAAAAAGGAAGGAATGATAGAATAAGAGAAGCGCTTATATGGAATAAAAAGGAAGGAAAGAATATTGAATGTGAAGCCCTAAGAAAAGATGGATATGAAAATTAAGACATTCTATAAGAGGCCTCATGATATGTGGACTCTATGTTGGTAGAATGTTGTGGTAAAGATCTATTGATGAAGCTAAACTGATAATAGAAACAATGAATGGGTCTTTAGAAAAGACCGTGGACATAAAATTATCTTATATTTTCCTATAGTGTGTATGCCTTTAACAACGTGTAGGGGAGATATCAAATACCATCTTTATTAAAATGATTGAAATTGAATAGGTTTTAAATTGACATAGTCACAAGGACAAAGGTCTTATCCTTTATATGCCTACTTTTGTAAAATATCAAAGTGAGGACCATAACTTGTTTCTTGAATGAGGAACGGAACAAGAAGGAAAACTATTGTAAGAATTACTAGTCTTAGTATTATCATTGTATTCATGAAAATTTTGGAAAAGCTTTTAATGTTTGTGTGAGTTGGATTTTAGGTTATTGGTCAAATGTGGAAGAATTTATCAACAAAGAGGCATGTTGAAGTCCACAATTTATACTCTCCTACATATGACAATGTGAAAGAGGATTACCCTAATCATCTATATTGATATTAGATAGCAAAAGGTTCTCTTTAAGTGTGGTGATATTTATTGTTAGACATGTTTGGAAACTAATAATTTTTTGAAGATTGATTATTTGATTTAATATTTGAAAGCGTATTCGCCAACTTGAATGATATCAACACTAATGTTATGAACAAATTTCAAAACCTAATGATGAAGTGTATTATAATATAAATATATTGACATCGCATGGAGCAAAGTATCCAATGAGACAAACCCTAGTTTAATGAGAATAATAAAACATATAAAATCTTGTCTAATATTGGTAGACTCTTTCATTATATATTTAGTTTTTTGTAAATTATATTTTTCAATTTTAAATTCAACTAAAAATTCTATATTATAAGTGTTAAAACCTAATCCATTATCAATTAAATCAAACTGGATAGTTGTTGTTCCATATCCTAGTACTATTTGCAAGTGTAAATGATGATGGAAGGCTTGGAAGTTCACCAAAATCAAACATAATTATGTTATTATTATATTAGATGGAATCTAACATCATATAAACCTTTGGTAATCTTATAGATGATGATGTTATAGGTGCTTAAATCTACATGACCATATATGTTTGTTTCATGACGATTTATCAAAAAAATGTTTTTATAATAAAATATCTAAACAAGTAATTTTTCACTTCCCTTAATCATATTCACATTTTAGACTCTTTCCAACCTCTTCTAACATAATATTCTCTTTCACTATATTTCTTTTTTCTCAAGTTTAAAATTTTTAAATTTCATAATTTTTTTAATTTGGTGAAATTGTTGAGCTAAAGGTTACAAACCTACCATAGAAGTTTTGAAAGAACCATAATAATATCATGACAACTATGTAATTGTTTTCCTTTTATTATGGTGGTCTCAAAACTTACTAATTGAAAAAATCAAAATTTCATCTGATGAACTACAACTGATTTAGAACCTAATTGAAGATATGTGATTAGAGATCACTGAGTTGTTGATTAGATATGTAATATGATTGAATCAGTAATATGTTGTCATTGATGTCAACTAGTTTGACAACACTTATTTTGTAAGTTACAATAACTAAACATCTGTAGAAAAGAAGTAAAAGAGATGAAGAACATAAATATCTACATGAGGAAGATGTGTGTGACAGATGAGGATAAGGAATACATTGTGTAACTTGCTGATGAGTCTATGACCTTATGTTATTGACTTGATTATGTTTCATTCATCTATGATGAGGAAAAGAACTGAAAGACACAAGGCAGTGTGGTCGGTTGATGAAGCATCACAGTATACACCGAGTAGTGTAGTGTATACTGAGCTTGTGTTCATCGACACATTTCTTTGTTAACCAAGCAAGAGAAAAGGAACTAAATGATTAGTTTTAGCCGTTAAGGATTGATGAGCTGTAAAGTACATCGAAATCAGTGATGGAGATAATGTTTGTTATGAAGATCAACAGCTAGCGTTATTCAAGGAAGATCTAAAGGATGAAATCAAAATGTTTTACTGACACATCAGCCAAGGAAGGTTTAAGTGGCAAAATGGACGAAGGAGAATAAGCGACAAAATCTTATGGAGGAGAAGAAAATGGTTTACTTGTCTATTTAAGAGACTAAGGTTTCATTATGAAACTAATGCTGGAAGAAGGAGACTGCAGAACTATCGCATGAACAAGCTTCATGTATGCCTGATCAAACTGGTTAATGAGAATCGAACTGCAGAGTATACCGAGCTTCAGAAAGCTATTATCGAGCGACAGTAAGTCATTGATTATTGTGATACAGAATTGTTATACTAATCAGAGGATTTGAATGAGCTTAAAATATATTTGATAATCTGAAATTGAAGTTGTATTGTAGTCAGATCAATTGCTGTTACATTTTAACCATTGTAAACAAAGAAATCTCTTAACTGAGTGGACTAGGAAAGTCTTTTATGTATCATTCATAGAATAAACATTGTTATCCTGTCAACCCCATAGTGAATGCTGGTTGGACAATAACGGTTGGTCTTAAATCCTCTAACAAGGTCACACCTAACAGTGTGTTTGTAACCTTTAATAGGGTTGGGTCTTCACCGACCTCACTTCAGAAGAGTGAACATTTTCGGGTTGCCAGTCTTAGGTGGTTTTTTCCTTCACAGGGTTTCCACATTAAATCTTTTGTGTTATGTGTTCATTGTGGTGATTGTTTGTTATCATACTTTACATATTGCATGTTGGATTTGGTCAGTAATCATTAGTTGTTATTGACTGGTAATCGGTAAAAGCACAGACAATATAGTATTTTATGTTACCAAGCTACATAAGTTTAAGTAAATTGTTTTGGATTATACAGTTTGATTTGGGACTATGGATAACTGATTCCCCCCCCTCCTCTCAATTATTCTAACAATTGGTATCAGAGTGTTGGTTTCTTGGAATAGAGTTTTAAGGACTTCAGGACAAAGGTCTCAAAATGTTTAAGAGGGAAGTGCCAAAGCTAAACAAAGATAACTTCACAATATGGCCAAAGTCGAATGAAGCTGCATATATCCGAGATTGGGAATTCTACCCTAGATCTGATGGAGAATGGATACCTTGCACCACCCAATGGTCCCTTGACCCTTGATCAACTAAGGGACAAGCATGAACATAATGTTACTATGATGGAGATTGATGCTGCCTGTTCAGATGCCGAATTTGAAGACATCAAGGACTGTACTGCTGCTAAGTAGATGTGGGATAAATAGCTCAAGTTTATAGTGGTGATGCGAATGTCAAGAGAGCAAGAGCCGAAAGCTTAAGAGGAAGATTCAATTATATGAATATGAAAGAAGGTGAAAACATTGTGCAGTACACAGACATAATAAAAGAGGTAGTTCATGCTATTAGAGCATCAGATGGAGTTATTGATGAAGACATTGTGGTAAGAAAAAATCTAAAAACCCTATTGCCTATCTATGCCATCAGAATATCTGCAATTCATGAAAATAGGTCTGCACCTAACAACACACTCACTCTTGATAATCTGATTGGAAAGCTTACAACATTTGAACTGAACAATTATGATACTAGTGTTGTACCGTCTGTTGAATCCGCTTTTATGACTTCTTTGAACATTGGTAAGTCTAGAAATAAGAATGATGATAGTGATAGCAATACTGATGATGAGCTTGATGAACTTGAAGCTCTTATGGCCAGAAGGTTACCTAAAGGTAAATGAAGGTATAGAGGTAAATTACCTTTAGCATGCTTTAACTGTAAAGAAGTTGGTCACATTGTTGCTAGATGTCCACACAAGAAAGATGATGAAATAACCAAAGACCGATCTGAAGGAAGCTATGGGAGAAGATACAATAGAGGCTACCGACACTACAATAGAGACAACCGAGACAATAATGACAAAAGAAAGAAGGTATGCTACATTGCTGAGGAAGAAGATATCACTGATACCGACACTGATGATGATGTGGAGGTTGTATTTGTAACAATGAAGGATGATTCCGAAGAAGATGAAAGGCATGTAGAGACATCACTTATCTCTAAGGTTAATAAAAATGATACATGGATTATAGATAGTGGTTGTACACATCACATGACTGGTGATGAAGAAAAATTTGATTATCTTGAAGAATATAATGGAGGATCTGTAAGAATGAGAAATGATGCACCATGTATGGTAAGAGGTAAAGGATCCCTAATGATAATTCATAGATTAAAATGTGAAAATGCTTATTGGGTAAAAGGATTGAACTATAATTTGTTAAGTGTGGCACAACTGAACAATTCAGGCCACCGAGTTGCTTTTGAGAGCAAAAAGGTGAAAATATTTGATGATGGAGGAAGACTTGTTGGAGCTGGTATGCAATCCAGAGGTAATCTATTTTTATCTTGATAATGATCAGTCTTCTTGTTTATTGATGAAAGATGAAGATGCATGGTTGTGGCATAAAAGGTTATGTCATGTGAAGTTTGATAACATGATTAAGATTAGTAAAAGGAAAAGAGTTAGAGGTCTGCCTAACTTATCTAAGCCTGATCATGTTATGTGTCATGAATGCCAAAAAGGTAAGATGACTAAGTCTAGTTTCAAAAGCCAAGATTATTCAACAAAGAAGATACTTGAGTTAGTGCATACTGACCTATGTGGTCCTATGAGAACTCAGAGTTATTATGGAGACAGATATTTTATTCTTTTTGTTGATGATTATACTAGGTTGATGACTATCATGTTCTTAAAAGAAAAATCTGAGGCATTCAAGATGTTTAAGTGGTATAAAGCAAAAGTAGAAAAAGAGACTGGTAAAGATTTGAAATGCTTAAGATCTAATAGAGGAGGTGAATTTATCTCTAATGAATTTACTAATTTTTGTAATGAGCGTGGTATTAGAAGACAGGTCTCTGCACCGAGGACACCACAACAAAGTGGCATTGCTGAAAGGAGGAATAGGTTAATTGTTGATTGCGCAAGGACATTAATGATAGAAAATAATGTTGCTCAGACATACTGGAGAGAAGCCATTAGCACCATTGTTTATGTGCTAAACCAAGTACAACTGAAGCAGGACACTAATAAGACACCCTATGAGTTATGGTTTGGACACAAACCCACTGTAAGTTATTTCAAAAATTTTGGAAGCAAATGTTTTATTTTGAAAGATGAAAGAAATGGAAAGTTTGACTCAAAAGGTGATGAAGGGATATTTCTAGGATATTCCAATAAAAATAAAGCATACAAGTGTCTAAGCAGAGTAACTAATAAAATGATTGAAAGTACTAATGTTCAAGTTGATGAGTTTGATGATAAGAATGCATAGGAAAGCAAAAAGGAACCGAAAGACTACAGTAGATTCACTTACATTGAACAACCTGAGTATCTACCGAAGCCACAGATAGTGACAACCGGTCAGCAGGAAAACAGTACTGAAGAACAAGAAAGAGAAACCGACGAGCATGAAGGACCTATCGAGCAAGCAAATGAACCTGCACATGATGAACAAGAAAGAAGAAATCAGATACTGGTGAGTTTTGTTAGAAGACATCATCCTGAGACATTAATCATTGGAGACAGACAAGGTACATGTCTAGTTTGTGATTATGAACCGAAGAATGTAAAAGTTGCATTAGAAAATGATGAATGGGTTAATGCAATGAGAGAGGAAATAGAACAAATAGAGAAGAACAAAACCTAGACCTTAGTACCCAGACCTAAAGATAAGAATGTTATCAGTACTAAGTGGATATTCAGAAACAAGCAAAATGAGAATGGAGAGGTAACAAGGAATAAAGCTAGATTGGTATGTAAAGGATATGCACAGGAGGAAGGCATAGATTATGATGAAACATTTGCACCTGTTGCTAGATTAGGAGTCAGAATGTTACTTGCATATGCTGCACACAAAAAGTTCAAAGTTTACCAAATAGATGTCAAGTCAGCATTTCTGAATGGAATACTTGAAGAAGAAGTCTACATAGAACAACCTGAAGGGTTCGTTGATCCAAAAAATAAAGATATGGTATGTAGATTACATAAAGCTTTATATGGTTTGAAGTAAGCACCGAGAGCCTGGTATGAGAGGCTGCATACTTATTTGTTAAGTATTGGATTTGTTAGAACAAGTGAGAACAACAATTTGTATATGAAAGGAGATACTGATGATACTATTCTTATTGCTGAAATATTTGTGGATGACATTATATTTGGAGGACAAGATCAAATATGTAAGTCATTTGCTGATGAAATGAGAAGTGAATTTGAAATGTCTATGTTCGGAGAGATTAAGTTCTTTCTAGGACTACAAGTGATTCAACACAATGATGGTATATTCATCACACAATCTAAAAATATCAAGGAAGCACTGAAGACATTTGGCATAGAAGATGCTAAACCCGTGAGAACACCGATGGCTATTGGATGTAAACTGACTAAGGAAGATGAAACTACAGAGGTGAGCCAGACACTGTATCGATCTATGATTGGTAAGTTAATGTATGTAGTGCATAGTAGACCAGACATAGCACATGTTGTGGGAATTATTGCAAGATTTTTTGCAAACCCTAGAGAGTCACACATGGTTGCTACAAAGAGAATCTTAAGATACCTAAAGAAAATAGAAGATTATGGATTATAGTATCCTAACGAAGGCAAATTTGAACTCAGAGTCTATACCGACGCTGATTGGGTTGGAAATGTGGATGACAAGAAAAGCACCACCGGAGGAGCATTTTTCTTTGGTGAAAGACTTGTAACATGGACAAGTAAGAAGCAGGCTTACATTTATCAGTCTACAACTGAAGTAGAGTATGTTGTTACTGCTACAAACTATTCAAATATTGCATATATTAAGCAAGTATTGGAAGGTATGAATGAGATAATCACCGAGCCGATGATTATATATTGTGATAACACAAGTGCAATAAACATTTAAAGAATCCAATGATGCACTCTAAAAAAAACATATATCTATTAAGTTTCACTACTTAAGAGAACAAGTACAGGAGAAGCAAGTTAAGCTAGAGTTTGTTACATCAAAAGAACAACTTGCAGACATATTTACAAAGCCTCTACCGAAGGATACTTTTGAGTACTTGAGGACTAGACTTGGGGTCCATCCCCTGTCTACCAGTCACTAATGTGATCTGGATGTTGCATCAGCCTAATCTTATCAGAAGATCATTCATGTTGATGCAACATAGTTCACACTTTGGATCATGTCTAAGGTTGTGAAAAGTTTGGAGAACTGGAATAGATTGACATATCAGTATACAGAGATACAAAGTATGCACCGGACAACAGAGAGTTACATGGCTACTACACAGCTGCATGTTTATTTGTTTCTTTGACATTGTTGTCAAAGGGAGAGATAAACAATATGAAACAGTACACACCGATGAGAACACTGAAACATCTATCTAAGGGAGAGACAAACTGAAAGAAAGGGAGAGCATTGAAGATCATTTGTTGAGAACAGAAGAAGGAATCTGAGAGTTGAAAAGATCATATTTGTAGAATGTCAAAGCTGCATTGGTAATGTTGTTGAGTAATGTAGTGATTAAACATATTAAGCTAGGGAGAGCTTGTACAACATTTGTTCACAAAGTTGTAGAATACATGTTTGGTATGTGTATGGTATATTTCATATTACTTGAGTTGCCATCAATGCCAAAGGGAGAGATTGATGAACTACAACTGATTTAGAACCTAATTGAAAATCTGTGATTAGAGATCACGGAGTTGCTGATTAGATATGTAATATGATTGAATCAGTAATATGTTGTCATTGATGTCAACTAGTTTGACAACACTTATTTTGTAAGTTACAATAACTAAACATCTGTACAAAAGAAGTAAAAGAGACGAAGAACATAAATATCTACATGAGGAAGATGTATGTGACAGATGAGAATAAGGAATACATTGTGTAACTTGTTGATGAGTCTATGACCTTATGTTATTGACTTGATTATGTTTCATTCATCTATGATGAGGAAAAGAACTAAAAGACACAAGGCAGTGTGGTCGGTTGATGAAGCATCACAGTATACACTGAGCAGTGTAGTGTATACCGAGCATAGTATAAAGCGAGCTTGTGTTCACTGACAGATTTCTTTGTTAACCGAGCAGGAGAAAAGGAACTAAATGATTAGTTTTAGCCGTTAAGGATTGATGAGCTGTAAAGTACATCGAAATCAGTGATGGAGATAATGTTTGTTATGGTGATCAGTGGCTAGCATAATTCAAGGAAGATCTAAAGGATGAAATCAAAACATTTTATTGGCACATTAGTCGAGGAAGGTTTAAGCGGCAAAATGGATGAAGGAGAATAAGTGACAAAATCTTATGGAGGAGAAGAAAATGGTTTACTTGTCTATTTAAGAGACTAAGGTTTCATTATGAAAATAATGTCGGAAGGAGATTGCAGAACTATCGCATGAACAAGCTTTATGTATGCCTAATCAAACTGGTTAATGAGAACCGAACTGCAGAGTATACCGAGCGTCAAAAAGCTATTATCGAGCGATAGTAAGACATTGATTATTGTGATACATAATTGTTATACTGATCAGAGGATTTGAATGAGCTTAAAATAGATCTGATAATCTGCAATTGAAGTTGTATTGTAGTCAGATCAACTGCTGTTACATTTTAACCATTGTAAACAGAGAAATCTCTTAACCGAGTGGACTAGGAAAGTCTTTTATGTATCATTCATAGAATGAACATTGTTATCTTGTCAACCGCATAACGAATGCTGGTTGGACGATAACGGTTGGTCTTAAATCCTCTAACAAGGTCACACCTAACAATGTGTTTGTAACCTTTAACAGGGTTGGGTCTTCACTGACCTCACTTCAAAAAAGTGAACATTTTTGGGTTGCCAGTCCCAGGTGGTTTTTCCCTTCACAGGGTTTCCACGTTAAATCTTTTGTGTTATGTTTTCATTGTGGTGATTGTTTGTTATCATACTTTACATATTGCATGTTGGATTTGGTCGGTAATCATTAGTTGTTATTGACTGGTAATCGGTAAAACCACAAACAGTATAGTATTTTATGTTACCGAGCTACATAAGTTTAAGTAAATTGTTTTGGATTATACATTTTGATTTGGGACTGTGGATAAGTGATTCCCCCCCCACCCCTCTCAGTTATTCTAACATCATCCACTTTCCTAAAATTAAAAATTACCGTCACAATTTTATTCATTCACATTTTGAATTATTGTAACACCTCCTTTCCCACTCATAACTCCAATAACACCTTTTCCCTCAACTCTCAACCTTCTTACACTTTTAAAAATAAATAAATATCGAAGCTCATTTTCAATCATTCTAACTTTTTTTCCTTTCAACGAACACTTTGCAATCCATCATTGGCCTTTGCATTACCATATTTCATTTCATTCTTGCCTCTACCTAGTAGTAGAAACAACAATGAACACTAGGTGCAAATGGATGCTTTTAAGGTTGATTAAGGATATATAGTTAACCTTGAGTTTTTGGCATGAATACTTTTGGTTAATTAAAATTTTATTTGATTACCTCAAATTTAGTAGTTAGATGTGTTGGAGTGTGTTTATAATAATGAGAGTGTAATTTATTTTGTTTGACTTTATAATTTAATTTTTTTTTTGTATTTAATATTGATATTCATTAATTTGTCATCATGTTTATTTAATATATTTGTTGGGGTGATCCTATTATTAAGCCTCTTAGTTTTAGGTCTAGTATTCAAGATTCAATTTTCCTTCTCTCATAAAGGAAAATGTAGCCCATGCTAAATCAAATAACCACAAAAATCTCCCTCACTTCTCATTAATAAACTATTAAATCTTATATATTGGTGTATCAAAGCATTCTATTAAAGACCTTATTTGTCATTCTCATTTTCTCATTTCTTAGACCATACCTCTCCAAGCATCACTCTCCATAGTCTCAAAACTTAGTTGAAACCATAGCCTTTAATATTTAAAGAAATTCATTAATGTTGCAATAATATTAAAAAATATTGCATCACTCCATTGACCTCAAGATTGAGCCTCTTTGTTGGCTATCCTTTGAGATTTCGTAAGAAATATGCTAAAAATATTTGAATATAATTCAAAATTATTATAATCTAAAATTTATTTATGATGTAGTGAAGGATGGTGGATCCAATTAAGGACAATCCAAACCTTACAACCAGCAGAATTACACAGCGGATTACTCAACAATGCAACACCAAGTAATTGTTTAACACTGATTTTCATTAACATGTCCGACTATAAGGCCTTCCGGGTTAGGGCCAATTACAATCAGAAAACAATTCTGCAAGATCCACAACCAGATTCAATACAATCTCAGCTAGTTCAGATCTGAAGACAATCAGAAGCTGATGGAAACCATAAGGCAGATCTAAACTTGAGCTCGCAAGCCTCCAAGCAATCTCCTTGTTCCCAAGTATGCAAACCCCTAGCTCTGCTACAAACAACTATCAAGATATCAATCTGATCTGCAAGAACATCAAGAAATTTTCCACAACTTTGCCAACTTCAGCTCTCAAGCTTCGCATTTGACATCCCAGATCTGCTAAGTTGTGTGTCATGATCCCCCTAAACAACTACCCAAACAATCCTTAAATACTAATCATCAGCCACAAGTCGGCAAGATGAAACCCTTAACTCCCCAAAACAAATAATTAAATGCCATACAAGTCAGCTTACAAATGTATACAAACATTTAATTCAGCATGTCGACCCATAACAATGGCTACCAACAATAAATTCACCAAGTCAGCTCAACAAATCACACAGAACTCCAGTCGGTAAAGCAAAACTACCAAGCGACAGTAAATTAACCGAGCACGCTAGGCATCACCGAGCACCAGTGTCGACCGAGCACCGCAAGCATCATCGAGTAACAATTTCACCGAGTGCCAAAGACTACCGAGTTCCTTCAGTGACTGAGCTTCCTTCAATGATCAAGACCGTTGGGTAAGGTTGCAACTGAGTAACACTGGCCAAAATACTAACACTCCATGCAGTTTCACCGAGGACACAGAATGCCCTGCCTTAACCTTGGATGCCCCTGCATCAGACACCCCAGGTTCCAAAAGATGTTCATATGTGAGAAGAACATCTTTCAAGATTCAGCACATAAATCCTGAACTGGTTCTTCACATACAAGTCCTCCACCTTTTATGCTTGTAAATTCTTCCACTTCAGTTTTCTCTGTCTCTTCAAGTCTTTTCTTGACAATGTATAGGTCGATTCTCCATACTGATCATTCATTTTCTTTAGATCCATAATCTCAACTCAGCTACCAATACTCAAGCTTCTCCTACTGAGCGTTGTATCCATTAAAGGCATCACTGAAAACTTCATGTCATCCTTCTCAATAGTAAACACATTTCGGACACAGTCATAAATAGCTCTGCAATCATATTGCCAAGGTCTAAAGAGCAATATATCACAACTATTCATCTTCACAATGTCACAAAGTACAAGATCCTTGTACTGGCCAATCTGAACATCAATGAAGCATTGTTCTCTAACTTCCAAAGCATGAACATCTTGTAACCAGCCAAGCCTATAAGGACAAGGATGCTTCATTCTATTCAAACCAAGTTTTTGAACCAAGTCCTCAGCAACAAGGTTATCAGTACTTCCACTATCAACAATAACATCACAGAGTTTACCTTCAGTCTTGCATCGGGGCCTAAAAATGTTACTCCTCTGACAAGGTTCATCCTTTGTACTGAGCAATGTTCGCCGAAGCAGCAAGTTCTCTAATTCAGGTTCATTCTGAATGTTCTCATTCATCACAACAGTTCGTCGGTCAACCTTCTTCTGTGTACACTCAAAAGAATAGTGTCCTTCCTCTTCACAGTTATAGCAAGTACCCTTAAAGATAATTCTACCTGTCTTCTTCTTCAGTTCCACAGGTTTTTGTTCATCTTCCGCATCAGTCAGTTTATCCTTCACCAAGTGATCAATCTTTTCCTTCCCTTGGGAGTTACTAGGTTGTTTCCTCTTCAACTTATCTTCTGCCTTCAGAGCATACTGATAAGCATCTTCAACAGAATCAATCTTCAACATACCAAGCTCATCCTGAATATTGAATCTCAGACCATTCACATACCGAGCTACCTTTTCCTTACCAAGCTCTCGGTGTCCAGATCGAATAGTAAGTTTGTAGAACTCCTTGGTATAATCTTCAACAGACAAATCCTTCTGTTTCAGATTTTGCAACTTCTTAAACAAGTCAAGCTCATAGTTAGCCGGTATGAACTTAGCTTTCAACTTAGTCACCATCAATCTCCACCGATTGATCTTTGTTTCACCTTCATCTTCTCGGTCTTTTTGTAGTTCTTTCCACCAAAGAGAAGCATGTCCTTTCAACTTTGTTTGTGCTAATCTCACCCAAAGAGGATCTTCAATTTCTTCCAGCTCAAAGAAATCTTCAAGTTCACCAATCCAATTAATTAGATTGTCGGGCTTCAAAGTACCGGAGAAAGTAGAAACTTCCATTCGGTAATTACTAAACTGAGCAGCAGATCTAGGTAACCGAGCAGTTTTGTCTTCACCAGATCTGTTCCTCTGGTCATCGCCACTAGATCCAATAGTTTCAAATTCTTCAATAGCTTCTTCATAGCCATCCTCAGTACCAACATTCTGAGCTATACCAGCAACAGTTCTCATGATCTCAACGACCATGTCATTCTTCATCAATTCCATCTCAGATCTGAAATCTGATTTCACCTTCTCTATGATCTGGGATTCAATAGTATCACAAAGATCAGAAATAACTCTAGGGTCCAATCTTCTCGGAGGCATCCTTAAAGATAAGAGAAACCCTCTGCAACAAACCCTCACCGACCACCTTGTGACAATTTCCAAGTTGTAAACAAGTCAGATCTCAACCTACAACCTTGCAAACAACTAGGGCACAATTCCACAAGTTCAGTGCTTCAGATTTGCAATCTAGATTGCACACAATCTCTTCGCCAACAAGATCAACTTCGCAAGATCAACCTTGCTAGGTCAACCTTCTACTTCAACAAGATCAAACTCTCACTTTGATACCACCTGATGCAGTCAAGGATGGTGGATCCAATTAAGGATAGTCCAAACCTCGCAGCCAATAGAATTACACAACGGATTACTCAACAATGCAACACCAAGTAATTGTTTAACACTGATTTTCATTAACATGCCTGACTGTAAGGCCTTCTGGGTTAGGGCCAATTACAATCAGAAAACAATTCTGCAAGATCCACAACTAGATCCAATACAATCTCAACAAGTTCAGCTATGAAGACAATCAAAAGCTGATAGAAACCCTAAGGCAGATCTAAACTTGAGCTCGCAAGCCTCCAAGTAATCTCCTTGTTCCCAAGTATGCAAACCCCTAGCTCTGCTACAAACTACTATCAGATATCAATCTGATCTGCAAGAACATCAAAACTTTTCCACAACTTTGCCAACTTCAGCTCTCAAGCTTTGCATCTAACATCTCAGATCTGCTAAGTTGTGTGTCATGATCCCCCTAAACAACTACCCAAACACTCCTTAAATACTAATCATCAGCCACAAGTCAGAAAGATGAAACCCTTAACTCCCCAAAACAAATAATTAAATTCCATACAAGTCGACTTACAAATGTATACAAACATTTAATTTAGCATGTTGGCCCATAACAATGGCTACCAACAATAAATTCACCAAGTTGGCTCAACAAATCACACAGTACTCTAGTCGGTAAACCAAAACTACCGAGCGACAGTAAATTAACCAAGCACGCTATGCATCGTCAAGCACTAGTGTCGACCGAGTACTGCAGGCATGACCGAGTAACAATGTCACCGAGCGCCAGAGACTACCGAGTTCCTTCAGTGACCGAGCTTCCTTCAATGACCGAGACTGTCGGTCAAGGCTGCAACCGAGTAACACCGGCCAAAATACTAACACTCCATGCAGTTTCAGCGAGGACACAGAATGCCCTGCCTTAACCTTGGATGTCCTTGCATCAGACACCCTAGGTTCCAAAAGATGTTCATATGTGAGAAGAACATCTTTCAAGATTCAGCACATAAATCCCGAACTGGTTCTTCACATACAAATCCTTCATCTTTTCTGCTTGCAAATTCTTCCACTTCAGTTTCCTTTGTCTCTTCAAGTCTTTTCTTGACAATGTACAGGTTAGTTCTCTATACTGATCATTCATTTTCTCTGGATCCACAATCTCAACTCGGCTACCAATATTGAGGCTTCTCCTACCGAGCATTGTATCCATCAAAGGCATTAGTGAAAATTTCATGTCATCCTTCTCAACAGTAAACACATTTCAGACACAGTTATAAATAGCTTTGCAATCATATTGCCAAGGTCTACTGAGTAATATATCACAACTATTCATCTTCACAATGTCACAAAGCACAAGATCCTTGTACTGGCCAATCTGAACATCAATGAAGCATTGTTCTCTAACTTCCAAAGCATGAACATCTTGTAACCAGCCAAGCCTATAAGGACAAGGATGCTTCATTCTATTCAAACCAAGTTTCTGAACCAGGTCCTCAACAACAAGGTTATCAGTACTTCCACTATCAATAATAACATCACAGAGTTTACCTTCAATCTTGCATCAAGTCCTAAACAAGTTACTCCTCTGACAAGGTTCATCCTTTGTACCGAGCAATGTTCGCCGAAGCAACAAGTTCTTTGATTCAGGTTCATTATGAATGTTCTCATTCATCACAGTAGTTCATCGGTCAACCTTCTTCCGTGTACACTCAAAAGAACGATGTCCTTCCTCTCCACAGTTATAGCAAGTACCCTTAAAGATAAATCTACATGTCTTCTTCTTCGGTTCCACAGGTTTCTGTTCATCTTCCGCATCAGTCGGTTTATCCTTCACCAAGTGATCAATATTTTCCTTCCCTTAGGAGTTACTAGGTTGTTTCCTCTTTAGCTTATCTTTTGTCTTCAGAGCATACTGATAAGCATCTTCAACAAAATCAATCTTCAGCATACCAAGCTCATCCTGAATATTGAATCTTAGACCATTCACATACCGAGCTACCTTTTCCTTACCAAGCTCTCGGTGTCCAAACCGAATAGTAAGTTTGTAGAACTCCTTGGTATAATCTTCAACAAAAAAATCCTTCTGTTTTAGATTCTGCAACATCTTAAACAAGTCAAGCTCATAGTCAGCCGGTATGAACTTAGCTTTTAACTTAGTCACCATCAATCTCCACCGATTGATCTTTGTTTCACCTTCATCTTCTCGATCTTTTTGTAGTTCTTTCCACCAAAGAGTAGCATGTCCTTTCAACTTTGTTTGTGCTAATCTCACCTAAAGAGGATCTTCAATTTCTTCCAGCTCAAAGAAATCTTCAAGTTCACCAATCCAATCAATCAGATTGTCGGGCTTCAAAGTACCAGAGAAAGTAGAAATTTTCATTCGGTAATTACTAAACCGAGCAGCAGATCTAGGTAACCGAGTAGTTCTGTCTTCACCAGATCTATTCCTCTGGTCATCACCACTAGATCCAACAGTTTCAAATTCTTCAACAACTTCTTCATAGCCATCCTTAGTACCAACATTCCAAGGTATACTAGAAATAGTTCTCATGATCTCGGCGACCATGTCATTCTTCATCAATTCCATCTCAGATCTGAAATCTGATTTCACCTTCTCTGTGATCCAGGATTCAATAGTATCACAAAGATCATAAATAACTCTAGGGTCCAATCTTCTCGGAGGCATCCTTAAAGATAAGAGAAAACTTTTGCAACAAACTCTCACCGACCACCTTGTGACAATTTCCAAGTTGTAAACAAGTCAGATCTCAACCTGCAACCTTGCAAACAACTAGGGCACAATTCCACAAGTTCAGTGCTTCGAATATTCAATCCAAATTGCGCACAATCTCTTTGCCAACAAGATCAACTTCACAAGATCAGCCTTGCTAGGCCAACCTTCTGCTTCAACAAGATCAAACTCTCGCTCTAATACCACCTGATGCAGTCAAGGATGGTGGATCCAATCAAGGATAGTCCAAACCTTGCAGTCAACATAATTATACAGCGGATTACTCAACAATGCAACACCAAGTAATTGTTTAACACTGATTTTCATTAACATGCCCAACTGTAAGGCCTTCCAGGTTAAGGCCAATTACAATCAGAAAACAATTTTGCAAGATCCACAACTAGATACAATACAATCTCAGCTAGTTTAGCTCTGAAGACAATCAGAAGCTGATGGAAATGCTAAGGTAGATCTAAACTTGAGCTCGCAAGCCTCCAAGCAATCTCCTTGTTCCCAAGTATGCAAACCCCTAGCTCTGCTACAAACTACTATCATATATCAATCTGATCTACAAGAACATCAAGAAAATTTCCACAACTTCGCCAACTTCATCTCTCAAGCTTCACATCTGACATCCCAGATCTGCTAAGTTGTGTGTCATGATCCCCCTAAACAACTACCCAAACACTCCTTAAATACTAATCATCAGCCACAAGTCGGCAAGATGAAACCCTTAACTCCCCAAAACAAATAATTAAATGCCATACAAGTTGGCTTACAAATGTATACAAACATTTAATTCAGCATGTCGGCCCATAACAATGGCTACCAACAATAAATTCACCAAGTCGGATCAACAAATCACACAGAACTTCAGTCGGTAAACTAGAACTACCGAGCGACAGTAAATTAACTGAGCACGCCAGGCATCACCGAGCACCAGTGTCAACCAAGCACCGCAAGCATGACCGAGTAACAATGTCACCAAGCACCAGAGACTACCGAGTTCCTTCAGTGACCGAGCTTCCTTCAATGACCGAGACTGTCGGTCAAGGCTACAACCGAGTAACACCGGCCAAAATACTAACACTCCATGCAGTTTCACCGAGGACACATAATGCCCTACCTTAACCTTGGATGCCCCTGCATCAATTTGCAATACATATTACAAAAATTCAAATAGTGTAACATCATTGCATATAATGAAAAACTTACATTGCATCACGTAAGAGAACATTTCATTTCTTGTGAGAATTCAAAGATATTTTCACATTTTTATTAATTATTGTCAAATGGTTGACTTAAGTCCTTGGGTAGAACCCAATGGACAACCTAGATATAAAAATTCAATTAGGTTATGTTTGTAAATAGATTATGTACTTGATATAGGTTATAGTATGTAGATTGAAATAGAATAGGAAAGTTAGAGAAGAAATTTGAAAAAAGGTGTATTATGCCAGTTTTATAAAATATCTATGAGAATAGATGTGCATTATCTATCTCCTCTCTAACTTACAAAGAATTATTATGAACACTAATCTATAGAGATGGAGGAAAATAAATCATTACTTTGAATTTCAATGTTTCTTATCCCACTTAAATGTTACAACTACTCACAAAATTTGATTAGAGATATAAGTCAAGCTATGCAATATTATTGAAGTTGCGATATAGCTTATGATTCAAAATATGCGTGATGGGCTAGATGGTAAATGTTTGATGATGAAAATATAAGCTTTCAAACAACAATTGAGATTTGTGGTGTGATTAACATATATCTTATTAGAGATATGGCTCTGTCTCATGAGGTTGCTGCTGTCCCTTTTGGTGCTACTCCTACTTCCCCTGTCCAGACTGCTAATGCTGCCCTTGTCCAGTCTGCTGGTGTTGTCTCTGATTCAACAGCCTTGTCCACAAATGCTGCTGGTTTTACTACTCCCTTTGGTGTCTTTGGTTCCGTTGATGTTGTCTTTGGTCCAGCTGCTGCCTTGGGTGCTGGAGTTGCGAGCTCTTCTGTGACCTGCCCTTTAGTGGGCCTGTCTAGCTCTTCTTTGGCTTGGCAGAAGGATGCCGAAAAGGTGGAGGATGTATGGACAACAGTGAAGGGAAAAAAATTTAAACCTTCCACTCCTTTTGATATGAACTTATGTTCACATAAGGATGGGCAAAAATGTAAATCTTGATAGCCCTTGTTTGTGTTTGGTGTGGGCTTTTGTCCACTTGGTAGGAACTCTGGTTTGTTCCTTTGGTTTGTTTGGTGGGGCACCATAGTTGTTTTGGTCTTTAATTGCAAAATCTGTTTATTCTCTTGTATGAGGTTTCAGGTCCTTTCAAAACCTATTTTTACGTAATCAAAACATATATCTTATTAGATCGATTGCTTGTCCTTGAAGAGCAATGATCCTAGTTGCATGTATTTGTGGAAAATGTTGTAGAAAGAATTTATTAACTTGTACCTCTAATTTTTTTTCCTTATGAAGGAGCTTGAATTGATTTATTAATCTACAAAAGAAGGATCTCTTGTTAATGTATCCATTTGACCTTGGCATAAATAAAAATTCAATTATACTAGAACATTGGATACTAGATTTATCTCTATCTATCAAAGAGTCTTTACAAAATTTGAAATGTCCAATAGAGGTGGAAAGTATTATAGAAAGAGAGAGTTGCATTTAATATTAGATGCAAACCAAGGTGGGAATATTAGATTTGAGGTCATTATCTTCCAATTTCTTGGTGATGGTATAGAACCCTTATCAAAGTGGAAGAATTTTGGGGGTAAGGTTTTATTAGTCTTTTGATTTGAGGTGTAGCTAACTTTTATCACTAATCTAAATAGAGTGTAGTAGCTAATGCTTTTCAAAATCCTCATTTGCAATTGTTATTGAACGTGATTGATGAATTGAATAGATTTGTCAAATTTATTTTGAGCTAAAGGCATTGTAAATGATAGACTAGGGTAAACTATTTCAACATGTTCCAAATTCTGGAGAGTAAAACTAAAATGATTACTTGTAGCAGAGTTATGTAGAGCTTTGTTGTAGTTGTGTTGAAATAAAATAATAATTTCGTCCCAAGTGCATTGCTTCTTCAAAATTTGCACTCAAAAAAATGAAAGTTACCTTTTGTTTACCACATCTATGTATCCATCAATCAGAGTGAAATGTAATAAACATTTTTTTTAAAAAAAACTGTGTCAATAGAGATGAAATCATTTTCTAAAATTTTTACCAAGCACCTTATATCACTATTTGACAACACAATTTGTATAATTTCAAAGTGGATCCAAACAGTTTGAAAGTATAGTTGAGATGTTTCCAAATTAAGGATTATTTTCATGCAAGTAATAAAATTATCATCTTTGAAAATCTATCATCATTACCATGTTTAGTAGTAGCAAATATTGAGAGATTTTTTTTGGAAACATGTTTATATGCCCTCTTTGGAACCCATTGAGGTGTGTACAAATCTTACTTCTTGTTCACCAGTTTAGTGAGTACACATGCAAGATGAAATCTAGTATGATTCACAACATTGTACCTAAGAAGTGGTCAAAGAAAATTCTTGTGAAACATTACAAGAGCCTTTTCAAATGCAAAATGTTCTACAACATTGTTGAGCTAAGCCTTCTATACTAGTTTCTATTTGTTTTTCTTATGCATAATGTACAAGTGCCCAAGGTAGTATAAGTGTCCATCCTATAAATGGAAAGTTGGAATCAAATTAATCTAATTTTTTTTGATAGGTATAGATAAAATATTTATTAGAATGATACGATTAAAACCTTGTGTTGATTTCATGTCCACATTTATCAAGGAAAAAAGGAGGGCTTGAATTGATAGATAATTAAAATAATTTATAAATGGATTGCTTGATGTTCAAATGAAATTATTAAAGATAAGAAAACCATTTTTATGTCACTCTTGTTGTAACTTGTTTGGAGTTTGCAAGAATTGAAGCACCTTAAATACAAATCCTTGTTTGCATTTCAATTCTTCAACAATTGGTTGAATCCTTAAAAAATTTATAATCAAAATTCATTGAGAGCTTGAAAAATACCAAATACAAATCTCATAGGAATTCGCTAGTCCGATGAAGTTTTTGAGCTCTATGAGATTCTTCACTCATGGTCGTTCATAGATGAATTGAATATTATGTAGATCCACATGCACTCCTTAAACATCTACAATATATCCTAAACATTGTATGCCCCATCTGGCAAGAAAATATTTCTCCTTGTATGCATATAACTTGTGTTTTTATAAATGGTCAAGTGCTTACTTTATATTAAAATTGTGTTCATCCCAGTTTTGTAAAGATTAAGATGTCATCGAAGTAGACTATACAAAAAAATAAGTGGTTATCTACATGAATATAGTTAGAGAATTGGTTAGGCTAAAGGTAACAATTAACTACTCAAACAAGCATCCTCTTCCCTTGAGTATTGTATTCCTAACATTTGTAGGCTTAATAGAAATGTGATGAAACCTAAACTTAAGATCAAATTTGGTGAATAAATTTACACTATGGAGTTGGTCCAATAAGTCCTCAATCCTTGGAAGAGAATTATTTCTTCTTTTGATCTTGTTGAAAGATTTGTAGTTAATGCACAACTACCATGCATCCTCCTCCTCTAAAAGCATAATTGGGTTATCGCAAAGTGACAAGTAAGACTTAATATATCCTTTATCCACTATTTGACAAATGTCTTACTTGATCTCTACATTCTCCAAAAATGATGTGGTATAATGAAGCATTAGGTAGATATATTCTAGGAATCAAGTTAATAGTATGCTTCAATACACAATGTGTGGAAACTCTCTTTGGTGGCTAAAAGATATCCTTGTATTTTAGAAAATTACATGTCAACTCTAAGGTGTTTTTTTATGCTAATATAGGAACTAAAATATAAATTGATGTGACAAGTAAATTCTTATGTTTAATCCTTGTCGTAAAAAAATGACTTCTTCAACTAGCTTCTTACATGGTTTAGCACTAATTATAGATAACATGGCTAATACCTATAGTATGTAGTATCTCTTATCATCAACGTGTACAACAAAATTTATCAAATTTACTTCATAGACTACTTAGTGATGGTATTTATATATGATTTTCTAACTGAAACACTATAAACCTATAATGGAGCGATGTTACAAAGGATGATAGCTTGAAAATGTTTGATGTTATACACTAGTTGGAATTGTTGAGTGGTATTTTTCTTTGATCCCACATTGAACCATCCAATGTAATATGTTTTTGGGTAAGGGATCAATGGAAATTCAATCTGTGGATAAGGGATCGATGGAAATTCAATCTTTGAATTACTTCAAGATAAACGAAGACAACTTTTATTGCAACAATGAAATGCATTAGTTGACCATTGATCCACATTTGAGGATGGAATTATCGTTCTACTTCCTCTACGTTTAAAAGGGAAGTAGGAATAGTTCATAGCAGTAGGCTCAAATTTCATGATCTACTTACCCTTGTCACATTTTTTACTAGCAATACCTACTACATCAAACTATGCAAGAAGAACATTTTCAACATCACTATCTCAAAATTCAAAAATTTGGGCATCACTATAATCTATTTTATATAAAATAGATGTTTTTTGAAGATTTTGAATGAAGATAATTCTATTCATTATAGATAAATCCAAAAAACATTTGAGTTAGGCTAAACAAACATCCAAAAACACTAAGGAAAATTAGGATACTTGTAGAGCAAAGAGCTAAGAAGCTCTTAAAATCCATACAAAAATACACCTCTTATAAGCATATTGTATTCCAAAAGAACCAAAGTCAAAGCATCACTATCTCAAAATGCAAAGATGTGGGCACTAAAGGTCATTCTAGTGTACTCCTAAAACTAAGTTTGACTATTTGCAATAACTAACCAAGCAATTATTACCCCTCATAATATACACAAAATGAGCAACTCTCTAGAAAATCCCTACTTAACAAAATGAACATATCATGAGTGGGCATTTAGTGACTCTATTAATACGATGCTTGCTTCTTTCCTTTCCTTTGTTATTAGATATTGATATTATGTATTTTCTCTTTTAGAAATAGTAAACCATTAAACCAATGTGTTTGTGAAGTGAACTTCAAGAAGGTTTGTAGAGTTCAACTTTAAGATGACAATTTTCTTCACAAATATCCTTGCATGCATTAACCAAGTTGCTAAAACATTAGTTCCATCAATGCTGATTTGTATTTACCTTATTTGATGATATGCTTCCAAGCATCAATTCTCTTTGAATGAATATGATGGATCATACATCAATGCAATCTTTATTAGTGATCTCTTTTTTTTGTACATGTTTGAAGGAAAAGTTGGCTAGGGAAGGAGGCATCGTGTAAATCAATTTCAAGCCACAATACTATGGAAAAAATAACGATAATTTAGGAAGTAGATTTGATCGTTTAACAAATAAATATTTTAACAATTCAAAATGCTTACTTACCATAAATTTGAAGGACTCAAACTTTAAAGAGTATGTCAAATATGAAAATTTTGCAGCCCATATCAAGGATTTAATTGAAAACAACATAATCTAGAAGCTTAACATTTATTCTAATCATACATATGTAGTATGGAAGCAACAAATGAAATGATAATAACTTTATTATCTTCTTTTGTAGTTCATACAACACTACTGTATTTGACTACAAATTCTGACGAATGTTTGGTGACATATCAACAAAATATTGTCCACTTACCGATGAAACACTGATTTAAATTCTGTCGTAGGATTTTCGTTGATTTCATGGCACATTTTTATACGTCGCAACCACGACCTAGCATCATCGGTCAACGCCATAGATAATGTTGGTGGTGTTAGTCGCAAACTCAACCCAGGTTGGTCACTTTCACGACGTATGAACATTGAAACTTCATCAAACCCTTGACACAACTTTGTCCATCTATCGACACAAAAACCACAAAACGTTGCAGAACACTTGTTTGAAATCGTTGAAAAAACACCAAACTTGGTACTTAACTAGTTGAATGAACATAAACATTACATAATTATTATAACCATTTTACTGCAATATATAAAATTTAATGTAGATGACTATTAAATGAAAAAGATATGTGTCATTATGCAACAAATGAGATGCTACCACGTTAAAGAAAATTGATGTAAACAAATACCTAGAACAAGCATTGCGAACATTATGTGCTCCCTCTTTATTGACATCCATGGATGAATGTTATTGTTGATAACAAAAACAAGCCACACCGAGTAGATAGATCTCAGCTCTCCAAATGGATTGACACTACCTACTGCCAATGAAAGCATGGGATTATGAGGTTCTTCTTTAAAGTGGGGTCATTTTTCCTCCATGTCCCTAAATGCAAAACCATCCCTAGGCATTCAAAGAATGTCATCTCCACTTCTATTACGTGCATGGTAACCCATAAATTGCGCTAAGCTCTCACACCTAAATAATCGTTCTGATTAGGTAAAAACATGATTTGAAAGGTCCCGAAACCTTGTACAAAAAGATCAGAAGATAGGCATTACTAATCAAACCCAAAAGGTAGAACTAAACACAAATAAAGTAGGGGCCCACAACCCTACAAAGAAAAATAGAGATAGAAAGCACTACGAACCCAGATAGCCAAAAAGATAACAAGAGGATTGTCAAAAAGGGACAAAGGCCTGAACCAAGAAAAAGCTAGAACCCCAAAAGAAGAGCAAATATCATCGCCAAAAGATAACCATTGGAAAGCGACAATCCAAAGAAAAACCCAACAATAGGATTATCCCTTGGTCCCTTTCTTATGGGACTGAAGAGTCATATCAAAAGAAGGGTGAAGATTTTTTGGAAGATTTACCTTTAACCGTAATCCAACCTTCCTCCACTTTGGAGGCCTTTGCCTGCCAGCATAAAGCTTCCAACTCTGAAACCCTAGCACCCAAAAAGGTACCAGCACACTACACAGGCTCAACTAGACCATCAATTTTAACACTCCCTGAGCCAACATCCATCGAAGAGGGGGACTCAAGAGGACCTGAAGAAACAACAACATCATGTGTATCAACAGGAATACACAAGTCTTCCAACAAAGGACTATAAGTGATAGGCACACCAGAAGCAACATAATCTGGGGCCAAAACGACATGGCCAATAGCCGCCTTATTAGAAAAGACCGAGGCCACCACCGGAGGATCAACAATCGAAGGGACATGAGCAAAAGAAGTAGGGGAAAGCCACAACCTGGGAAAAGCTCCGCAGAGAAGATAAGATAAGATACGATAGATAAGATAAATTTATTAATGTCCAACGGAAGACCAACAAGGGTCTATGGGACATGAATCATACATCCAAAATAGCAAGAAACCAATGGACCACCAAACAGTGGTCGGGGGAACATGCTAAAAGAACAAGGAACCAAACAAGAAGAAGCAAAGAACAAAGAACCACCAGGGCAAGGACTAGGGGTCCTTCCCGAGCGGAAAGAAATCCAACACAGAAGGATAGTGACCTAGAAGAATATGGGTATGGACCCATCGCCGTGATCTGCTGGTGGTCTGTCGCTGATGGGTAGAAGCACTGCGAGGTCTCACGAATCTGGAGTGACCGATGGTGGAGGCACATGAGGGTCGCTTCACACCCCGAGTCGGGGGCGAGGGCAAGAAGAAATCTGTAATGAGCTGCTCGGTGACCTGCTTCTGGGGAAATAGAAGTTGCAAGGTATGGTCACGGAGTCGTACCGTCTCCCGTAAATAGAGTGTCAGATATCTCCGGTCAGAGTAATAAAAGAAGGAAGTCAAGGAGTTGCATTCTCTGAATAAGCAATAGAATCTCCCTCTGATCTCATAGTATATAGGGCAGCAGAAAATGAAATGTGCCTCGGTCTCAATCTTAGACAATGTGCATAAATTGCAAATGTGATCCTCTCTGTCAATGTGATGATCAGTCTGTGCTTGTAGGCGGTGAGAGTCGACTCTGAAAGATCCCAGCGCGATCCAAAGAGCATGGCACCAATGCTGTGATAAATATCTAGATTGAACGATGATCCCATCCTGAATGTGTAAGAAGTGCTCAGCATAAAAAGCCATCCTTAGACGTAAGCCCCCACTAGGGTTTGTCCAGGTCGAGATGATGTACAACTTGTAGATGTCAAGTTTGACATGCTCATTCAACTCCTGTCTAGAGGGGAGAAGATGATCTAAAGCGTCCAAAGAAAACTGAAAGGGGGGTAGGCGATCAATATCAATCCCAATGGAACCCAAAAGGGAAGTGGCTTGAGCATACCAACAACGAGCTCTAGAGGAGGTGTCAGATCTAGCCAGCTCAACAAAAGAGCAATAGGTGAGGTAAGAGTATCTACTCCGGCCATCTGAAGAGTCTGCGAAGCAACGTAGGCAGTGAAGAAACCAAACCAAGTCGAAGATGGCTCCCAACCTAAAGGGATGAGCAGAACTCTTACAGACCGTGTAGTGCTAGGAAGAGGCTCCTTTCCACCAAGACACAAAACGTTTGGTTTTACCCTGAGCACATTTAGCCGCAACATGACCAGTATTAAAGCACCTTCTGCATCTAAAAGGAATTCCTTCATAGTCAAGAGGTTGAATCTAGCTACCCTTAGGAGAGACCAACTTGACCTCCACGGGTAAACCTTTAGAAGCATCAATATCCACCAAAATACAGGCATAGGTGGAATGAAGAATGTCAATAGATTCAGCATCCACCATCAGGAAATCCCCCAGAGCCTCACCCACTTCCTCCAGAAGAGGATCCACCCAAAGATGAAGGGGGAGGTTCGAAAGCCTAACCCAGATAGGCATCTTATGAAAAGAATCAAAAGAGGGGTTGAAGTCCTCATGCCAAGGCTTAACCATTAGCACAAAGCGACCCTCCCAGCTAAAGAAATGGTCACAGAGAATACGATTTCTATCTTCAGCAAAATCAAATTTCGCTACGAAAAAACCTTTCGCCAGAGGGAAAATATGGACAGTACTAGAAATGATGGGTTCCCAAAATTTGGAAATCCAAACATGAAGCTCTCAGAGGCAAGGCCAAAAGCCCCTAAATGTGCAAATAATTGCATGATTTAACAATTTTGAAGAGGAGATATCAATCTCCGCTACTATATCTGCATTCAAAGAGATAGATAGAGGAGCAGCCACGGGGAAAGGAGCAAGTTCCACAACAAAGACCTTCGCAGCCACAAACACAGCCTTCAAAGGCCGAGGAGCCTTGGGCAGCAAAGACCTAGCAGAGGGCAAGGAAGCAGAGACCAGAGAGCCAACGACTATAGAAACCCCAGCCACCCTAGAGGGCACACAGAACTGGCGCATAGAACCCTAGTCGCTGCAGAAGAAACCTCTGTAACCACAGACCCCAAAGGAGGAGATGGGCAAATAGAGCCTTTGAAAGGAGCACACAAGGGCAAAGCAGAAGACCCTGCACACAATGCAAGCGCAAACATCTTCATCGCTTCCCCTGAGCCCGTAGGAGGACACGTAAGAGACTGCGCAAGGGAGCGCACAGGAGTACATGCTAGGGAGTGCGCGAGAGTACACCTAAATAATCGTTGCATACATGGAATAATGAGAATATAACGAAAGACCTTGCGAGGCACCTTTTTTGTTAGTTGATCTATTCGATAGCTACTAATATGACATTTTGGGCATTTTGTTGCAAATTCATGTTGTTTATGATATATAATATGATCATTGGGACATGTATCTATTGCATGACACTCCATTCCAATATGTTTCATAATGGTAGATAAATCTATGTATGAGTGAGGTAAAATATTTGATGGTGGTAACAAAAATCCACCTATCAATCTACAACAAAAATAATAATTTGTTAATATAAAGAATATTAATGGCACATATTTCATTCTTTATTTACTAGTGATGAACTAACAACAAAAATAGATGAAGAAAGATGACATATATGGCATACCTTAACATCTGTGAGATTGCTATGTTGGATAAACCATTCATAACATTCAAGTTCACCAAAAAAATACAACACAGAGAAGAGTTGTTTGGGAGCCTTCATAAAGGGGCTCGTATGCCTTCTCAAGTACAGGTAAATCATGAACAACATCAAAGTCATCTCGATCATCATGATCAGTTGCACTACTAAATGTGTCATGGATCAATGTGTTTGTACCATCATCTTCAACTATGTTTTCTAGTGCATGATCATCTTCTTCCATAGGATCATTAACTTCATCTTCAATATTCACAACTCCATGTTCTTACGCTTGCAAAACCACATTCTTGGGGTTGTGATAATCCATATCATGTGCCCTAGGACACCCCAAATTTATAATAATGACTGACACAAATAAACCATGATATATATGTGTGTGTGTGTGTGTGTGTGTGTGTGTGTTAAAATGATATAAACATTTACAAATTCAATCAATATAAAGACATAATGAACAACTTACCTATAGACGTGAATAGTGGAAAAATGGAAGCTTAGTAATGTACCTAACATTCAACACCTATTCATTTGAATTGAAATTGGAATTGGCATAGCATAAGTAAATCTGGAAATACTTGGAAATTAATTAAGTCAAAATACATACCTCATTATGAAATTGATTTGGAAATACCTATTTTCTGAAGTCTGCATGAGGTTTCAGAAGATTCCGCAACCAGATCTGTGATTAGAAAGCCGAGACGGAGAAAACCTAGAAAAGTTTCATCTTTCTGGTAGCAGGTCGAGTTTGACCCTCATAAAAGGTCAAATACCACATTTTTATTCTGAAGCCCTATTCTGAATTTTTTCTCATCTCCTGCAAGTTTGGCGAAAAGGGTACTCAAATCTGTCCTCCGATTCCCGAAACGACTGTAGATATCTGAAAAAAGAGGTTTTGGGGGTGGCTATATAGGGTTTTGCCTTAGTCAAACCCCCGTTTTGGTGGTCTCCACCTCCACGAATAACCGATTGAAATAGAATGTGTGTGTGTATGTATTGAAAGTGTAATGCCAAGATCTAATCCTCTAGATCAAAACCCTAGCATGAATGTGTATGAAATAACAATGCATAGATTTGAATGAGATAGGAAAGCATACCAAGCCCCCAAGGCTAAAGTACTTCTACCAAACTCACAATCCGTAATTGTTACTCCATGATTGAATCTTTGAATGCTTGAAAGTTGATGATGGTGGAGCAAGGAAGAAAGGATCTCTCTTGCTCCAAATATGTGTTCACAAAGATGTTTGATGTCAACAATGGCTTGATCTCCTATATCATCCTCTTGCTATCTTACATCTTCACCATTCCTTGCTTGCTTGAAACCTTCTCGCTCACAAAACTTGATGGAGAGATGTGGATAATGGATGTTGGATCAATCACCTTGCTTGAGAGTGCTTGAGCTTGAAAAACTTGATGTGAAAATGAGAGAGGAAGACCTCCTTTTATAGTGAACTAGGGCACAATCCTCTAGAGGGGCCACCTTGGAGAATTAAATCTCAATTAGGTCCTAACCTTTAGAAAATATACCTAGATTAAATGCAATTAGAGAATTTACCATCCCGAAACCCGAAATGGTTAACCTGGAGGCGGGAAAATAAATATCCTGAAAGCCCGATGCCTGGAAATCTAGGATTCTGGAAATTTGAATGAGGGGGGCAAAATCGAGGTTGGACCTGACCTAGTCAGGTTCGAGCTCGATCCTGACCTAGTCAAGATCAACCTCGAATTTGACCCTATACCCAGATCCAATCAGCATCAAGACAGGAGGTCCTTGGGATGCCCAGAGACCTAGAAATGATATCAGATCAGGACAGAATGCCAGGAGTAAGCATAAAATCCTATGATGACTGTGATGAAAGCTAGGAGGACCTATTTCTAAGTCCTACCTAGAAAATAGAGCCACGAAAGAGGGAAAATCAGGAGAATCCATGGGATCCTAACCCTAATTTCACCTATAATGAAGAAGATAAGTGCAAAATGCATCCTAAATGCAAGTCTATCATGATAAATGTACTAAAAGAGGGTGCTAAACCTATCAAGATGGAAGTGCTTCCATTTTAAGACCATACAGGACAATAATCATTCCCCCCTTCAACGTGACCATGTTGCCTATAATGTTTCTCAGTTGTTGTGATTAAAAGTCTTCTCGTATTTAAGCCCTTATAATTATTGCAAGGACAATAACATTTCCCATCACCCTTTCTTTTCAATCTAGCCCACAATCTAGCAAGTGTCTCTTCATTTTGTTCTGGACTAATATTATCTGACATGATTTTTCTTTACCAAGCTTGAATATTTAGATCTTCAAAAAATATCAAACTCACACTCCAATACTTTTTAATCATAGACAGGTAACAAAATCTAATAATTTTGATATTTTGCACCAAAAAAATTCAGTCTATAACCTCTACAAACTGTCGCAATATAGCAAAACACTGTCACAATTATAGGAAAACATTGTCGCAAGTATGGATAAATTATCAAAATACCTGTTGGCCCACAAATTAAGGAGGCTAACCATATACCTATTGATGTAAGGGGATGGTTGACTTTAAGTGTATGTCGAAATAGCAACAAAAATCGAGAGCGTTGCAATTTCAACGAACGTGGAGTAGAAATTTTTTAAAAATTGAATTATACATCTTTCATCTCAAGACTCGGCGATACATCTAATTATACATCTTTCTTCAAAAAGTTTCGTTGTCTTTTGCAATCAAATGAGTTAGTGCAAGTGCTTAAGAAATTACATAGTGCCATAGGGACCTTAGGGAAGCTTTTGTAGCTAGCCCTTTTATACAACTAGGTGGTTTGAAACAATACCATCTTTACATATTAGATTCTACCATTTTTTCATTGATTATACTCATACTTTTCTTGTCATCAACATTCCTTTTCTATATTATCTGATTTCTTTTCCTTTCAGAGCTTAATATTTTTCTTTTTTTGTTATCTTTTAATACAACTATCCACCCATGTTCTTCTCTTTGTAATAGTAATGAGAAAGATAGTCTTGGTCCTCTTCAAAGATCATATTACTAGCCCATAGGGTATCCACATGTGGCCTTAATATAAGTAGAAAAATTCCCACCAAATCTCAAATGACTACAAAAGAAATCACTAGGAAAACATGTGTGAAGGTTCAAAATCATCCCAAATAATTGAGAAGAACATTGAACCCATGCAACCATGGGAAATAGCTAGGAACACCTAGCAATCAACAAAATTCTCTTTGTCAAGGCTAGGTCAAACACCACAAGAGGAAGGCAAGTGGAAGCTCGTGGCTAGGCATGATATGAGTTCACCCAAACAATGAGAATTAAGCAAGTAGTTGCCAAGGGTAAAATGATCTGCAACAAATCAACATAAAGATATATGCATGTAGAGCACATTGTCAAAGACAATCATAGTCATTTCTAACTACCTGACCCCATGCATTAAGTTTGAAAAATACAAAAGAGGGCTCATTTTAGAAAGAAAGGTACAACTAACATTTTTAAACTTACACCATATCTTTTAAATTATGATTTGACTTTGCCTAAACAATATTAACATGTAGTCCTTCTAGTCAATAGTCCAACTCAACATTAAAATAATAAGCAACCTTAAGACATCAAATTCCTATTGCAACCATTACTAAAGTAATATGTTTTACAATACAATCATCCTAAAGAATGAGACACAATTCTTGTAGAATGATACATAGCCTTATAGTTCTACACATAGTGCTCATGTTGCCTTTTGTCATAGTTGTCCATATACAACAAAGAATATCTCATAGCAACTCTATTGAAGCATTTAACAATATGATAATGACTTATATCACCATTGTACATGGTTTCAAAGATGTAAGGGCATGTATCTCCTTCCTATGGCATCTATAAAGAAGGTAAGTTGTTATGGACAACAAATAACATATACACAAAAATTAAAGCACAAAACAAAAAATATAAACTCATATTATTTATGGTGACATGAGATTACCTATGAAACTGAATACTCCTACATCAATAAAGGTTAGGAATGGTCACTTGAAATGCACATCCAAAAAAGGTGCAAGTATATATATGACCTCAACAAAACTAGAAAAATGCCCACCAAATCTCAAATGACCAAGAAAGGAATCAACCTTCTCATGTAGTCACTAGGAAAAAGAGTGTGAAGGTTCAAACTTAATTCAAAATGTTCAATAAAAACGCAGGAAACTCAAATAGCCATAGCAATAGCTATAAGCACCTAGCAATATACAAAACACTCTTTGCCAATTCTAGGCCAAATACCATAAGTGGAAGGCAAGTGAAAGGTCCTGACCAAGCATGATATGAGTTCACCCACTACTAGAATTTTAGCAAGTGGTTGCCATGGGTAAAATAAATTTACAACAAATCAAGGGAAAGATCTCTACATATAGATCACATTGTCAAAGTAAATCATATAATTATTAATTGTTTGACCCATAATATCAAGTTGGAAAAAGACAATAAAAGGCTCTTCTTAGATAAAAAGCTACAACTGATAGTTTTTAAAATAACATATCTTTTAGATTCTTATTTGACATTGCATAGACAACATTAAAATGTAATTCTTCCAGACAATAGTCCAACTTAACATTTAAATTAGAATCAACCCTTAAGACGTCTCATTCCTATTGCATATATTATAAAAGCAATTTATTTTACAACATAATTTTCCCAAAGCATGAGACACAAACCCTAAACATGACACTTAACTTTACAGTTTTACACACATAACTCGTCACCTAAAAGTCTATATACAACGATGACTATCCCTTAAAAACTCAATTTGAGTCTATAACAACATGATAATAATTTATGGTTTGAAAGACATCAGAGCATACTTCCTTCCCATAGCAACTACAAAGAAGCTAAATTAATATTAACAACAAATTTATGCCATTTATGCATTATGTCATCCGCTTATGGTGCACTAAATTTAGGGACATCTCTGACCTATCTCGTATTGACTACTTTTCTCCAATCATTAACCTCAGAAGTCACATCATATAGCTCTTTCTCAAATTATTACTACATTAAACAAAAGCATTTTCAAGGAGTGAATTCAAAATATTGGTATGATTTTGTCAATGGAGCGCATGATGTAGGAAGCATCTGAGATATTGCAGAACCCATCATTACAACTGATTTGGGCAAAAACAATTAAAGGTGGGGCTGTCACATGCTCGAGGATGATAAACTTAACTACTAATCTCTCACCTTCGTAGTTCAGCAGGCGTTCTAAAGTTACAGGTCATTTATGTATATTATATATTTGGTTCATAGAAATTTTATATAAATCTTAAAAACAAAAAATATGTTTTTCTATATAAAAGATAAAAGAACTAGAGTCCTAAAAAGGTTCTCTATCGAAAGCTTCAATCTCATTTTCTAGTGTGAACTCAAATTCATATTTACAAGTATTTTGTTCTAAATTAATTATAAATAAATTTTAAGGTACTAGTCTAAATTATAGTGCTATCAGATTTCCGCAATCTATGCTAAAATTCACTTGTTACTTCCGAGTTCGATAGTGTATGATTCAAAATGTTCAGATGAATCATAGAGTTCATACACAATCGAACTCACAAGAAACAAGTGAATTCTAAATTATGATTTCAGATGGTTTATCTGTGCACCCCATGTAGATTGTGCCCTACTTTCTTGGCTAATACTGTGACCTTACTTCCTTGTAGAACTTTTCTATTTATTGCATGTACTTCATTCATAAAGGTACAGTAGTATTTTCCTCAGTTCATCGCATCTAGATCATTCATAGAAATTGTTCAGTTTTCATTTTCTTTGATTGAGCTATCAAAATTCTGTATATTTCTCTTTTGTTATGACCTACAGCTTGTACTCCAGGGTTTGTAAAAGGTTATAGCAAGTTCCATTACAGCATTACTCTTTCTTCCACTAGAAATTATTAAAAAATGTCCATACATTAGATGGAAATGGTTATTCCTATTTCTGGTGATATGTGGAAAAAGAGTTAAAAACGAACGATTATGGATGGTTCTGCAATTCTAACCATTATCAACCTTCCATTAAGGAGCACATTACTGGTACAACTGCCACATATGGTAGCAATTGAAGGCCACATTTTCCAACTATATGTCTATATCGGTCCTGTACTAAGATATTCCCCATATAAGTGCATCTAATGGCTTTTCTTAGTCTATTATTTTAGCATGGTAAAATCACTCTGAAATGTTAAAATCTTTCCTAAAATAAGCCAAATTATTAATTAAGCCTCTTGCATCAAGTATATTTTAATTATAATAGAAATACAAATTTCATATATTTCTGACTGGGCAAGTAGCAAGCTATTAGAAAGACATTCCTTAATTTATTTATATATAAGCATGTGGAGAGAAAGAGACCAAAACCCAAACCGACATTTACTACTACAAACTAGTACTATAGTTTCCCCTGACATGATGCATTGACGATAAAAGAAAAAAATGCATGGTCTATACTTGCTTGTGGCCAAAACAAACAAAAATGCATGGTTGTCAATAGGTATTTTGGCAATATCTTATGCATCTTATTATTTAGTAGCTTTATATCAAATATTTTCACACTAGCACATTTTAGCAATAATGTTCAATTTACTTTCAACAGAATTTAAAAGTGCTATTAGATTGAGTTTACCCCGCTCTGGGAAATGTTGTTTTCATCATTCCATGTGAACAGAAGAATAAAAAACATGTATTATGAATCCTAGAACACAACTGAATAAACATTATTAACTAGATTACTGGTAAAGATCTACTTAAGGAATTAGAGATGTCCCAAAATGAAAGTACATGAATATATCACAAATGCATACAATAAAAAACATGCATGAGTTTAGAACTTATCAATTGGATGAGTTTAGAACTTATTATAATAACCACTTTGATAAGGGCAAAAACAAAAACAAGTTAAAATGAGCAAATATGCAGCTTATATTATTAATTATTTGTAAAATTTTCATGTTATACAAATTTGTTGCTTGCACAATTTTTTGGCAAGCAGTTCAAAATGAACTCAACATTACACCCATTGGCATAAACCCAGACCCTCTAACTTTTATCTTCGGGGAGCCTTAAATGTAATGAGCATCCTCATCTCCTGTTACAACAATAATGCTCATATACATATCCAATATAGAAGAATGTGACCTTGACTAATCTCAGTTTAACAAATATCTGATCAGATTGCCATCCTTGTTTAAGGACACATACTATAATACTGATGAAACGAAGACTGCCGAACCTTTTTGGTAAATTTTCATTTTTGAGGGCAGCATGATGAAAACAAAACAGCTCAAGAGATAGAGCTCAAAGCTAAATACTTAGAGAGAACCAGGATATTCTTTAGGGTTCCCAACAAGACCTTAGAAAAAAGACTTCTTTGCCTACCTCATCCATTCTTGTCTGCTGATGTAATTTGATCTTTCCGCTTTCTATTACGCATCTTTTTACCAGCCTGCTTTCCACAAACCAAAAGCTCAAAGTTATTTATAGATTTCAATCTCAAAGATCTATTTGTAGCAAAAGCTTAAAAAATATGATTTCTTAAAAGCTAGAGTAATTTCTTTTATCGTCAAACAGAAGCATCCATCCATCATTCCCCAAAACCAAAAATTATGACACAGAAAAATCCCCTTGTAAAATAGATAACAGGTAATTCAACAATCAACATCATAAATGCAAGATGCACAGGGAAATAAGTGAAGAACTTTAGGGGGCTAACCTTCAAAGAGAAGAAATACTAAAAGAAAGAAAAGAGTGATAGTGCATTGATTATAAGATAACACAAAGGTTGTTGAAAAATAAGTACAAAATGGAGATAGAGATATGCCTAAAGATAACTGGCACGACAATGACAAAGGCCTATTCCTATACATTGAAACTAGTGCAGAAAATAAAACAAAAACACTTAAATGAATGGTAAAAATAGGGGCATTACACTCCTAGAAAATCTATGACAAAGAAGTCTTAGATTGATTTTCACAAGACACAAGAGAATACTAGAAACCCCTTAGGTTAGTTGAACACGTGTTTTCCCCTTGGGTGAGTTTATTATGACTTCCATTTCATCCTTTCTTAATAATCTATGCCTGAGTGCTTAGATGACATGACCACACAAAATAAGACATTAATTCCATGTACATTCAGTTGTCATGCACAAAAGATTACTGCTAACTCCACACAGATCATCCATCTAGGACTAATCAGGGATCAGAGTACCTTATGGTAGAATTTCATCTTTAATATCTTGAAGCAGTGCCCTACAACAAGAGGTTAATTGAATTGTCATTGTACTGGTTTTCAGGTTCTATACTTGTTTGTTTTCTAGACATGCAGACAAAGAAAGGTAGGGATGGCTGTTTCAAGCTAGTTATAACTTATAACAAGGCACAATTCCCCCAAAAAATAGTGATTCTTGTTATTTCTCACTTAAAATGTTACGTCATGATAAGTCATATGTTAGCTTGTGTTGACTGATCAGAAAAGTACTATCCAGGAAAGTACTATACACTTTTCCTCCCGACCCTATTTTTGGGCCGACACGATTGTAACTCATTCTAACCCTAAAGCGGAAAAATATTGTATAGAATGGTTTAGGGTTAGGGATTTCATAATGCATGTTTTTAGTATTTGCGACAGAATTGAGATGTAAGAGATTACGGATTGTAATCAGGTTGTAATCACTGGATGATAATAATATTGGACTCGCTGTTGGTGGACGTAGCCTAGGAATTGGGTGAACCACGTTAAATCTTTGTGTATTGTGTTCTCTTCTGTGTGGTTTATTGCTTTATGATATTGGTTATATTTGCATGTAATTGTTATTTCTGCCTTGTTAATCCTAACAAGTGGTATCAGAGCGAGGTTGTTTTTCAGTTATCCTCTGCAGGAAGATCTCACGGTTTAGTGGGAGTCTCACGGTTGAGAAGGAGCAATGGCAGATGAGGGTAGGCTAAAGGTTGACAAGTTTAACGGGCAGAACTTTCAGTTATGGAAAATGCAAATGGAGGACTATCTCTATCAAAAGGATCTATGGTGGTCGTTGGAAGGAAAAGCCAACAAACAAGCAAGCATTTCTGATGAGGACTGGGTAATTCTTGATAGAAAGGCTCTTGGTAGTATTCGATTATGCCTGGCACAATCGGTGGCATTCAATATGAAAAACAACGACAACTGAAGATTTGATGAAAACCCTAGCGAAGTTGTATGAAAAACCCTTTGCTTCAAATAAGGTATTTCTCATGAAGCGTTTGTTTAATATGAAAATGGTGGAAGGTGGGTCATTTGCTGATCATTTAAATGAGTTTAATACAGTTACCAGCCAATTAACTTCCGTCAATATTATTTTTGATGAAGAAGTCAGGGCTCTCTTGATTTTGTGTCCTTTGCTTGAAAGCTGGAATGGCTGTTAGTAATTATGTTTTTGGTTCTAATATCCTAAAATATGATGATGTTATTGGTGTTATTCTAAGTGAGAAAATTCGTAGGAAAAGCTCAGGTGGATCCACATCAGGTAGTGTCTTAAACGCACAAAGCAGGGGTAGAACCAATGAGAGAGGAAACAACTCTAGAAATCAAGAGGAAAATCAACGGGAAAAAGGTCTGAATCCAAAGGGCCAAATGATTGCTGGTACTGTGGAAAACCAGGTCATAAAAAGAAAGATTGCTGGTCTCGGAAGAATAAAGGAGACAAACAAGAAGGTAACAAGGAGGTAAATGTGGTAAGTAATAAATCTGAAGAGGATGTTTTGATTCTTTCTTTAAAAAGTATTGATGATTCATGGGTTTTAGATTCTGGGGCTTCATTTCATGCTACAACCCATAGAGGTTACTTTCTTGATTATGTCCAAGGGGATTTTGGGCTAGTTTATTTGGGAGATAATAAACCTTGTCAGATAGTTGGAAAGAGAAAGATTAAGATTAAGTTGCAGAATGGAAATCATTGGCTACTACAAGAGGTAAGACATGTTCCAAGGCTGAATAGGAATTTAATTTCAGTAGGGCAACTGGGTGATGAGGGTTGCATGGTTACTTTTAATGATAGAAATTGGAAAGTTTCAAAAGGTTCCTTAGTAGTAGCAAAAGGTGTGAAAGTAGGCACCTTATATCTTTGTACAGGTCATACTGTTCCTTCTACTTTAATTGTTTCAAAAGATAATGAATGTTCAGGAACAGTGGTTGTAGTTGAGCAGGAAGAACATCAAACCATTGCTATAGATTTTGACACAGCACTATGGCACAACAGACTCGGGCACATGAGTGAAAAAGGTATGAAATTACTTCATTCAAAGAAAGCTTTTCCTGGTTTGAAATGTGTCAATATGGATTTTTGTAAGAGTTGTGTGTATGGAAAACAAAAGAGAGTTATTTTTGTGAAGAGTGGGAAGGAAAAGAAAAATGAGAGATTAGAGCTTGTGCATACAAATGTATGGGGACCAGCTCAGGTATCTTCCCTTGGTGGTTCTCTGTATTATGTTACATTTATAGATGATGCAACAAGAAAAGTATGGATTTATTTCTTTAGACAAAAATTTGATGTATTTCAAACTTTTAAGAAATGGAAATGCTTGGTTTAGAATGAGACTGGTAAAAGGTTAAAATGTCTCAGATCTGATAATGGTGGTGAGTATTGCAGCATAGAATTTGAAGATTATTGTTTCTCTAATGGTATTCGTAGGCAGAAAACTGTACCAAGGACTCCACAAGAAAATGGAGTGGTTGAACGCATGAACAGAACAATAATGGAGCGTGCAAGGAGTATGAGGTTGCATGCTAGGATGCCCAAAAACATGTGGGCAAAGGCTATGAACACTGCTATTTATTTAATCAATAGAGGCCCCTCTACTCCTTTGGACTGTGGTATTCCAGAGGAAGCATGGAGTGGTAAGAAGGTCAGTCATTCTTTTCTCAAAACCTTTGGTTGTGAAGCTTTTGCACATATAAATTTTGAAAATAGAACCAAGCTAGAAGCTAAGTCAAAGAAATGTGTATTTGTTGAATATGGCATTGATGAATTTGGTTATAGGCTTTGGGATTTTGAAAATCATAAAATTGTAAGAAGCAGGGATGTCATATTCAATAAGAAAGTATTGTACAAAGATATGTTGCAGCAGCATGAGAAGAAAGAAAATGACTATGTAGTACTAGATGATACTCCAAAAGATGATGTTCCAGTAATTCTTTATGCTCCGCAACAATAGCAACAACAAATACCACACACCCTAGTGAATATTAGACGGTCAACAAGGCTAAGTAGACCTCTAGAAAGATTTTCTCCATCTTTATATTCTATTTTGTTAACAGATGCTGGTGAACCTGAATGTTATAATGAAGCTGTGTAGGTGGATACAAAGATTCAGTGGGAGTCTGCAATGACAGAGGAAATAGACTCCTTGCTAAAAAATCACACTTGGGATTTATGCAAGTTACTTGCAGGTAAAAGGGCTTTACAAAATAAATGAGTTTACAAGTTGAAAGAAGAGGATGGAGGTAAGAAAAGATTTAAAGCCAGGTTAGTTGTAAAAGGATTTGCACAGAAAAAGGGCATTGATTTTGATGAGATATTTTCTCTAGTTGTTAAAATGACTTATATTCGTACTGTTTTAAGTATTGTGGCTACTGAAAATTTGCATTTAGAGCAACTTGATGTTAAAACAATTTTTTTTCATGGTGATTTGGATAAAGAAATATAGATGGTCCGGCCACAAAGATTTGAAGTCAAGGGTAAGGAGAATTTGGAATTGAGGTCAATGGTATATTAAATTTGACACTTTTATGAATGAGCATGGATACAGTCGGTGTCATTCTAACCATTGTGTTTATTTTAAGAGGTTGGATGATGACAATTACATTATTTTATGTTTATATGTTGATAATATGCTTGTAGCTGGGTCTAACATGGATCACATTAAGGGGTTGAAACAACAGTTAACACATTCATTTGCTATGAAGGATTTGGGGGCAGCAAAACAAATCTTTGGTATGAAAATTTGTAGAGATAGGAAAAATAGGAAGTTGTCTCTATCTTAGGCTGATTATATTGAGAAGGTGTTGCAACGTTTCTCTATGGAGAATGTCAAAGCTGTCAGCACACCTTTGCCTGGTCATTTGAAATTGACTAAGGAGATGTGTCCTAAGACATCAGAAGAAGAGGCAAAAATGTCTAAGGTACCTTATGCTTTAGCTGTAGGGAGCTTAATGTATGCTATGGTATGTACTAAGCCAAATATTGCAAACGCAGTAGGAGTCGTTAGCCAATATATGAGTAACCCTAGTATTGAGCATTGGAATGCAGTCAAATGGATTCTCAGATATTTGAGAGGTACATCTAGTAAGTGTTTACACTTTGGGGGTTCTACTACTACTGTACAAGGCTATGTTGACTCAGATTTGACAGGCGATATAGATAGCAGGCGGAGTACTACAAGTTATGTATTTATTGTTGGTGGAACAGCAGTGAGTTAGATTTCTCGACTACAAAAGGTGGTTGCTTTATCCACTACAGAGGCAGAGTATGTTGCTGCTACAAAGGCAGCCAAGGAGATGATATGGCTTCAATTCTTCATGGAAGAATTGGGACATCCACAGATGGGTAATTTTCTGCATACAGATAGCCAAAGTGCCATTTATCTTGCGAAGAATTCTGCTTTACACTCAACGACAAAACACATACAGTTGCGGTATCATTTCATTCGGTCAGTTTTGGATTGGGAAGTTAAAGCTGGAAAAGATACATACAGATGATAATCCAACAGATATGTTTACAAAGGTAGGAACAAGGGAGAAGTTGAACTCATGTTCAGCTTCAGTTGGTCTTCTAGACTGAACAATATAAAGGAACAGCTGAGTCCAGGGTGGTTCGATCCAGTGGGAGCCTCATATGGTAGCGGTATTGCTACAAGATCAATCTCCAAGTGGGAGGTTTTTTAATGTGGATACTGATCAGTCACCAAGTGGGAGATTGTTAGCTTGTGGTCACTGACAAGGAAAGTACTGTACACTTTTCCTCCCGACCTCGCCGGGGTTTGGGCGAATTTTTTTGAGGCCGACATGATTTTAACTCATTCTAACCCTAAAGCGGAAAAATATTGTATAATATGGCTTAGGGTTAGAGATTTCATAATGCATGTTTTTAGTACTTGCGGCGGAATTGAGCTGTAAGGGATTACGGATTGTAATCAGGTTGTAATCACTAGATAATAATAATATTGGACTCGCTGTTGATGGACGTAGCCCAAGGATTGGGTGAACCACGTTAAATCTTTGTGTATTGTGTTCTCTTCTGTGTGGTTTAATGCTTTCTGATATTGGTTATATTTGCATGTAATTGTTATTTCTGCCTTGTTAATCCTAACATCATAAAGGTATTGAAGATATTTTTGATTCTATTCAAATACACAATCAGACAAGCACCAGTAACTAGGGAAAATAATGCTCACCTTTAGTGTCTCATGGCACATTTGCCAGTACTTAAAGTTAACCCAAAGCTCAAATCATTTTTAAAGTAAAAACAGAGAATATTATAGCATTTTATAATATGTCAAAATCTTGAAAGTTATTTTATTTCAATGACAAAAAAGATTTGAAATATGCCATATCCATGCCCATGAGAGCTGCAGTCTTAACATTTATAATCCACTCAGATATGGTAAATTTTGCTGCAAAATTGATAATGCTATCTGCCTAAAGTTTTCCAGGTGCTATTGAGATATTGAATCCAGCAAGCTTATACAAGGGGACTATGGCATGCATCTGGAAAGCTTACACATATGTAGAATAATGGTAGGCACTTTTAAATTAACAGTTTTTCTGGCCAGAATTATTTTAAGCCAAAGGTGTCATGTTTTGCAGCAGTGTTTTAAAGCACAATTACCCTCACGAAATAAATGGGGACTCTGCAAAATATTGTAAAGTTTCTCATGTGGAATCAAACATTACATGATAATAGTAAACTCCTTTGCATGGGGATCCTGATCCCTGGACGTTTTGGGGGACAACACTATACATTGCCAGAATGAGGATATGTAGCAGAAGCAAATCATAAAAGCAATTGTCGTACACAAATAATGGGAGAACTACAAAGGGAATGAACAAAGAGAAAATAATGGCAGAACTACAAAGGGAATGAATAAAGAGCAAAGAATACAAATATAAATTGTGTATTTTAATAGAAGCTCTGCACATGGAAGGAGTACACGTGCCACAGCTTGGGGTGAGGGGATAGATATTGCATGTCACTTTGGGTCAACATCAACAAAATTTATAGATTTGCAGGATCTAAGGAATGTGCAGGGAACCCCTAACCTCCACTGACAAGATATACCTTAAGGGATATGAGTGGACTCTAAATGAATGCTGCAAGGAATGACTAAGAAAAAATCCCTCCCTGGTTTTCTCTGTAGTAGGAGGTTGTGTATAGCGTTTAGATGCCTACTGATAAGAATATGGGAGGCATGGAAAGAATCCAACACTATAGGATGCCAATTTTTAATTTTTTTGTAAAGTTCAGAAAAATATGTGTGCACACACGCACAAACATAAATGTAATATTATTATGAGGTGAACGTATGTGAAATTTTAATTGCTGGGCTGAGAGAGCCAGTCAATTTGAATGTGCATTTGCAGAGAGTTGAAACTTTTGTTTTCTACAAGAGAAAATATAATAAAACAACTGTCTGGATTGGATTCCAACTAGTTCGGTACATCTAAAATATGTGGACCAATAGAATTTGGGTCAGATTTTATGGAATTTAGAAACCTTGTTGTTAAGTGATGAGTAATGTTAGGTACAAAGGAGATTATGAGAGGTGAACACCAATTAATGGATGGTAATATTATTACAAGGTGAACGTATGTGAAATTTTAATTGCTGGGCTGAGAGAGCCAGTCAATTTGAATGTGCATTTGCAGAGAGTTGAAACTTTTGTTTTCTACAAGAGAAAATATAATAAAACAACTGTCTGGATTGGATTCCAACTAGTTCGGTACATCTAAAATATGTGGACCAATAGAATTTGGGTCAGATTTTATGGAATTTAGATACCTTGTTGATAAGTGATGAGTAATGTTAGGTACAAAGGAGATTATGAGAGGTGAACACCAATTAGGGATGGATAGAAGGGAGGCAGATGCCAGGCAAGAGTGTATACAAGGGAGATGAACTCTGTTATTGTGATTATTAAATCTTTATTTCCAACTTACACTTTTAAGGAAACTTTCTCTGCAGAGATTAGATCACTTACCTTAAGAGAGTCAATGCCATAGTAATAGTAGAATTTGGGTTTAACTAAGCTTTGAGATGGATTGGAACTTGCCATTATTTAGAAACTTATTATATATCTAGGCCAAGGTGATTCTCCAAGGCCAGCCACCACCAGCTATAATTCCATCAATGAGTTAGTCACAGGTGAATCCCAGAATGCTGTGATAAAGGCATAGATGGACATGGATAGGTTAATGTACAGTACTGCCTGTAATAGATAGGTATATGGTACAGCTGTGAGCACATTAGTGAAAAGAAAAAATGTGTTTAGTCAGGGCTGGGTGACATAATTTTTGTAAGTGGAGGACTGGTCCGTAAGAAAAGGATGACTTACTCACAAGAGTCTAAAAAGCCATCAAATAAGTGTGTCATTTTAAGGTGGCGAGTAAAGGTCATAGTGTGCCAGCTGATGAAACTCCTGACTGCACATTCCCAATGTATGGTTGGCTATGCCATCAGTGGGTTACTTGCCCACCACTGCAGGGGCCACTGCCACTCAAGCCTGCCAGAGTAGTACAACATAGAAGGGCTGTTAATTGAGGACTGCATGAGCAGAAAAGGCTCCTGTGTTGAAGTGTCACTTGGATCACCTGCTCCCCCTTTCTAAAGGAAGGATTCTGCAATATAAGGATGAAAGGCAAGAATCCCATAGAGGGGCTACTTACTAATGCAATTATTCTGCATTGAGTAGCCCATGCAGCTACATATCTGTAAAAATAATGAAAAATGTTGTCTTCACACTAGCAAGTGATTTGGTTATTTCAGAAATGGCTGGCAGAGGGAGGCTAAAGTTTTGCAACAGCCAAAAATAATTTTTTATTGTTAAACAATAAGTTTCTAACCAATTAATTTGTTCCCAAACTTCAACATCTAATTTTCTTTGCAGCTGAAATTCTCAAAATCACGGAGCCACTTAGCTGCAAAAGGCTCTTAAATTATCTCTGCAGCACCGAAGATGATACTAAAAAGATTGATCAAATCCATAATGACATGTCCAAAAAATTGCACATTTTTGCTAATTGACCAACCATTAAGAGAGGCAAGTGTGACAGGTATACCAATCCCTAGGAGAATTGAAATTGCAATTACTGCAAACATAGATGATTGGAACACAGCAGTCATGGTTGTGATCTTAAAATCTTCCAGCAGATTCAAAAGGCTATATTATTAGATCTCTATCCGGTCAAATTTGGATCAAATGCACTATGGATTCTATTTGGTCATAAATTCATCAAAATTATAAAATTTTAATATTAATTTCAACTTTCAAGAACATGGGTAATTACCAAGTGTGGTGACCTGTGCTCCATGGGGACGTGTCCCCTCAGCTTTTACCACTGCACCCATCCCGAGGAGGAATATGGGGACATGAGGACGTTTTTTCGCCATATTCTGTGCATTTCCTTTTCAAGCACAGAAGCAAAAACGTTTCTGAAAGGAGTAGGGGACATGGCTGGGCTGTAGGGGACCGCCAGACAACCTTACCTCTAGACGATCGGAGAAGTTAGTGGCTGTTCACAGTGCATTGCGGCTACAGGATCGACAGACTCCTGAGTATCATCAAACTCCAGCCTTATATCGGGATGTCAATCTTGAAGATGCTATGCAGGTTGAGGAGGAGACACCTCTAGAATTGGTCAGGTTCCATTGGTTATGGCAGCCCCTCATGCTGGCAGTGACTCAGACTTGAGCTTTGATTTTGATTTAGACTCTTAGACTTACCATGTTTATAGACAACCATGTATTTTCTTAGTTCTATCTTGACATTATTATGGACAGCAGATTATAGACTTCTATGTTTATTGTTTACAGTTTATGTCATTTCATAGTTGAAACTTAAGAGTCTTTGTGCATTTTTGCTATACTTCTAATTATCTAGTATAATATGTATGCACATTGACAATGAAAGCATTTGAATTTTGTTAATTTGCTTGTCAATTCTCATGTGAAGTCTCAACTCAAGTCTAAGGCTATGCATTAAGCTTCAACACTGTCTATGATGAATGCTTTATCAATGTTATGATATGCATATTTGAAGTTTCTCTATATTTTTTAAAATTCCTCTATTTGTTTAACAGCTATCCTTTATCATCCCCTAAAACTTGGCCCAAAAGTGCGGCCGTACCAGAAACACGTCCCACTGTCCCCTACCAGCCCCATCCCCAAAACTCAGTGGCGCATAGGTGGTGACTCTTCCAATTTCACCAGGAACCCCGATTTACTATTTTTAGCAAGCTTTCAATTTTTGCGTTGTAAAACCATATAATCACTGATTTGAACACATGAAAACAGAGTAGAAGGATTGCATCTCTCTTACAAAGCTTGTTCCTTTTGTATATAGTCTAAATTGAAATAACATTCATTTCATGCAGCTTTCCAGTGATTGCCATTTGTCCATTATGCTCTGTTTGATTTTTGTTCCACTACTGCTTCATAATGCATAAGTTCCATAACAAAGTATTATCACCCGAACTACCAACTTAATTCAGTTAAGAAACATCTTCTATAGCACTGCCAGCACTCCAAAGGTTATGTAAATGTAATCTAAATCAAACCTTACCCATTTATTTCAGCATTTACTTAATTGAAAACAAGGTTTACTTGGAGATGGCGTTGGTTTGGATTTCTGTTTTTCTGTGCATTCTTCACTTTACTATTTTTTGAATTGACATTCTGTGAAGAGCACAATTACTATCCTACTCTCACATTTTGTAGTGTTCCACCACCTCTACCACCAAGCTGGGGACATCACTACGATGCCCCCCTGGTTTGGGGGCTCAGAGATGTCTCAAAGACATCTAGGGGACTCCCAAGAATCTCCTGACCCCAAACCTTAAGTATTTTAAAAAAATCAAGAAGTGTTTTTGATCTGCTGCCACAAACCCCAACCATAATGCTCTATGGACCCGACCCAAACACTAAGCACTCACAAAAAACTTATAAAAAAGCAAAAACAAAGTGATAATATTGTAAAAATGGCATGTGCCATGAAGGTTTTTGTGGGTTTGAATGACCCCACAAGGGGCACTGCCCCTCAAGCCCAATGGGGGTTCAATCCCCAAACTTCCACCTCCTGCCATCCCCAATCTAGGCCCTTGGTCTCCCCGCCCCAGGACTCCATGGATCATAGGTATTTTACTACCATCCCCCTGTATCAGAAGTTTTGGGTTGACTTTCCCTGCTGTTTATCCTCCTGTCCAAAAGGCTGTTGGTTCACTTCCTAAAGCTCCAAAGCCTTGCCCCCTAGATTGCAATTTCAGTCTCATCGTCAAGTGGAAAAGTTGAGACTGGTCTTTCCTATCACTCAAAGACAACTAAAATACATAAGTGAAAATTTGGAATGCCCACAGCATCTTCTTTGAACAAGTAATTTTAACTTTGAATGGTTAGTTAAAATTCAAGAACATTACATTAAACTACAGTAAATTAAACTCAAAGCTTTCCTTATGCGATTTCTTTCAGAATTAATACCATTGTCGTTTCAAATCATTTGATTCTACAGGTATTTGCATCTTAAAATTGATTTGTTCAACTGCTTACTTATGTTCGACACTTTGAAAGCATATTCCTTCATGTATTCTTTGTATATTATTTTAAATTAAATGAACATAACAACCATGATTTAAACAAATAAATACCAAATCACTCCCAAAATTCAAACTACAAGTCCTTTTAACTTGCCAAACATTTGGCTCATAAACTTGAGCATATTCCTATGGCTACATCTGATTTTAATTATATAGCCTAGAAACTATTTTGCCTGTAAGAATATAACTAACTGGCGGAAAGCAGATACCTGCCACTTAAGGTCAGCTAGATCGGGTAAGATTAGGAATACCATAAAAGCTGAGAAAGCCACAGACTGAAATAAAACATAAAATCTCAATGTGGGTGGCATTAAATCTCTAAAGTGTTTTCCCCACCAGTGGGTGTGTAACTATTAGAAGTTGTCTCATGCCATCCTATAGACAACAGACAGGTTCTAGTTCGATTCACGTGGGTGCTATACTGCGGCATAGATCAAAATAAGCAAATCTGATCTTATGAAAACTAACCTGTGTCTACTACTGGAAAGACCACCTCTTACAAGCTGTTAAGCTGAAGTAAGTTTAGATCTCTGTAAAATGACATTCGGATCTAGATTTACATAATTTGATTTTAAATTATGAATTGTTAAGGCTCAGGGCTCAAATGCTGACCCACACATACTAGGATCGTATATTAAAAACTCGGCTATAGAGAAACCAGCAGAGAAAATACAGCACTAGCTATGCGCAAGCGAACCCAATGACACAAGAATTACATTATGCTACACAACACAAAAAGGGTTCCAATAGCCTCACTTCTCCATAACCCAAAGATTTTTTTCCCCTAGCCCATTAGATTTCCCAGCTAATTGTTGTTCAAGAAGATCCCACTCAAGAAAAGACGAAGAAAAAGGAGTCATATAGCAACAAGAAAAGCAATGTATATATATACAAAAAGCAATCTAGCACTTGTAAAATACCATTTTCTGGGCGAGTGGGTCCATGTCTACCAATCTCAGAGACATCTTGGCGATTTCTGATATGGCAGACTCCCTGACTCCAGGGACTTCGCTTTCCAATTCTTCATATGCAGCCTGAAATGCTTCTTGCCAGAAACTAGTAAGTTTCAGGCGAGGGTTATGTATGTATACATCCCACATATGACGAACGACCTTCTCTCTTTCCTCGATTTCCTGCAATACCCAAGACGTCTAACATTAATCTTCTTCCTGATCTCACTCGTATTCAACTTGAATTCAGTGTACCAAAACCACCCAAGCATGCCCCCCAGGAGGGGTTTACCAAGGTTTATATCAGAATTCCCCCAAAATTCCGCTTAGGGACACGCCCAAGCATTTTGAATCGTCTACAATGACACCCAATTGCTCAAACATGAAGATCTGATTATCATACCATAGTTTTCTGCAGATCTGTCGAAATAATAGAAAAAGGGGAAAATAAAAACATACCGTAACTTACCAAAACATCAAAGTCATCATGTAGCCTCTTGTCAAGCTCTTCACTGAATAGCATAAGATTTCCAGCAGACCATTTGAGCCTTGCACTGCCTGACAGCACAGACCAGAATGCCAGCAAAATAATTATGGCAAGTGCCCAGAACTTGTACCTTCCTTTCCCAAGAAGAAAACTCTCCTTCTCTTTTCCTGCATCTCCCTCTTTCATTGTAGAAGCCCTTCACTCTTCCTATCCACAATGAAGTGCTCTCTTCTTCGAAACCAAAAACAAGATTAAACCATTACTCTTTTTGCTCTGTAGCCGTGCTGATTTGATGGCAACACATGGATTTTTGTGATGTAACACCACAACTATCCCAATAATATCAACATGAATTCAAAATTTATTTCATCCAAATGCTTTTCCACCAGCTTGAATCTAATATCAAATTTCGAGACCATAATGAGGGTCTGAAAAACTAACGCTGGTCATTAGAGAACGATTCCATACGAGTAATTTAGACGAGTATGACGAGTAAGATTGGAATCTTATTTCAGAGTCGAGCTGTAGGAATATAATTAATGTTCCATCATCCCCCAAAACATGACGACACAGAAGTCAACACGGATTGACAGGATCAAAAGTTTTCCTTACCTTACATGGTAAGCAGTTTTTAACTTTTTGCAAAAATAACTGCCACCGAATTTTTTTTAACTAAGCATAAGATATTGTCTATAAATTTCACAAGTCAATAAATAATTTGGTAAGCCGTGGAGAGTAGGGCATGCATTAATGGTAGGTATCTAAGGTGGTGGAAGTTCTTTTCCTGTAATTTTTTTAATTAATTTTGGAATGTGGGTTTATTTTTAAAGAAATTTTATGGTTAAGTTTTGTTTTTATATTGAAATAATGTAAATAATATAATAGAAGGTAGTGTAAGCTGTCATTGGTTTGGTTTAGAGTATATTGGGATGTGTGTTTTATTTCATCCTCATCATATGTAGATGAAATCGGGTGTAAGAGCAATCATTCATTGTTGTCACATGTAGTATTACCATCCATATAATATATGACTTGTCTATTCATTTCTCATAGCAATATCATAACTTGTCACATGTAGTACTACCATCCATATAATATATAAGAGTTGTCTATTCATTTCTCATAGCGATATCATAACCTTTTTTTACGATCTTTATGTATTTACTCTTCATAGCAATATCATAACTTTTCAATTATAGTCAATATTAAAATAGGAGTTAGATTGATTGATTGAGATTGAATGTGAATATAAATTTCAGTCTGAATTGATATGATAGACATAATTTACGTGATTCCTTAATTAACCCAAAAAAATTTAAATAACTTAGACTCATTGTTATATGATAAAAAACTTTTAGAATAACTCAACCCATTCTAGAAGTCAAATTTATAGTTCTCTTCATTAAAAATAATTAAAATATTTATTTTTTAATTTATGTAAAATTTATAAGAAAAACATATAATCTATTCATAATTGTTACAATTAAAATTTCAAAAATAAAAAGTTTTAACTAATGATAAATGCTATAAACTATTGTCAATGGATTTTTAGTCTAGTAATAAAATTGAACTATTCTAAATGAATTTATCAATAGTTAAATATCAAGTAAAATTTTTATTTAGAATATATAGACAAGTCAAAAATTAGATACAAAAATCCTTGACTTTGGAGTATAATTTTTAATTTAGAGTAGGTAAGAGAAAGTCAACAATTTAAAAAGGTTTGAAAAATATATATTATATTATAATTGTTAAATATAAGTATGCAAGGCACTAACGAAATATTTTCTTTTACTTAATTTTGGTTGGGATAGCTAAGCCTCGTATTTGGGTCAACTATCATTTTATAGCTTGTTTAGGATTTTGTAAGGTCGCCTTTTTAAGCCACGAAACAACTACTATACAAATTCATGAAGTACACCATTGGAAAATTAGAATTTTTCTATACAAATAATTTAGAGTAAATTAAGTAGTAATGTTGATTAAATCTAGATATTTGTCTTGTTATTTCTTGGCTAGGGTTGGCTATCTTGATTTCTTGTGTTCATATTTGTTTTGGTTGGGTTTATTTTATAAGATGTAGAGGGTTGGACTTACTCTCAATAATCAACTAGAGTAGTCAAGATTCGTGAAGTCATATTGGTTAGTCAAGATTGATGGATAAAGAAATATGTTTATAAATTTATATTGAAAATAAATTTATTTAGTTTAATTTTTTTTATTGAATGTATTGTGGTAGATAGTGTTTGAGGATTCATTAATGTGTACTGATTTGAAAATAAATTATTGTTTTGATTAAATTGTCAAATGTGTTTTAAGTTAATTAAGGAAAGTTTAGTTTCAAGAGTTTCGATGAGAGAGTCTATGATTCTTTAATTTTGGAGCTTGCACAATTTATATGTGAGTTTGTTGATGATTTGAGATAATGTGGATGATCATTGAGAAGAAGGTGGCTTTCCATGCAAGTGACTAAAGGCTTTAGGCATTAAATTTTGGTAGAATCACCTCTTGTTACATTAGCAAACTTATGAGTTCACCCCTTGGTGAACTTGCAACAAGTCAAGTAGGATTTTGAATATAAAGATTCATGTTACATCATTTCAATTAATTAGCCTTTATTTGTGTGTTTTTACTCCAAAGAGATATGAAAGATTTTGTAATAAACAAGTTGGAACAAGAAGCAAAGGTTGACACTCAAATTTTCCTCTTAGTTTATCATAGTTGCAAGTGAATGTCACAATGCATAAGGGTTTTAATGATTTGTAAACATCTTTGGAGTTTATTTCATAAGCTTCTTGTTGATGCATGAAGCTTTGATTTGTTGGGAATTAAGTTGTCTCGACATTTGCAAGTAACCAATTTAATTTTTTAATTATTTGATATTTTTTCATAATTACATGACATATTTTATATTATATTCTCATTAATGACTATGCAAATGAGGAATTTGAATTGTATAAGGTTTATATGTCATTTATCAATACTTCTTATTATGAATTCTAAGTCAGCATAAGGTGTATATGTAGAAAAATTTAGATTTCACCTATTTTGTGAGATTATATGACAAGTTATGATGGTATCTTATGATGTGTAAGAGTTTATAGGGGAAGTTACTTTAAAATCTTGACTAGCTATGATAAGCGTTATTATTTGGCATATAGTGCCTATTTTGAGAGAAAATTACAAGTTGGATGCCTATGTTGAGTGGGTCAAGTCGGAAGTTACAAATGATTTATTAATTTACTATTCTTAGCAGATGATATGGAATCTTCATGGGTGGAATTAGACATCATTCCCAATTTAGGTGTCATCTTTTAGGGGTTTAATAACACGGTCTTTACAACTATTTATGGTTTCCCAAACTATTCATCGGTATACAAATTGGTATAAATAAGTAAGGGATTTCAAATAAAAATTTGTATATACAAAGGTGTCAAAATGTTGTTGAAAACCAAAGGTACAAAATAATTTTTTTGCTTATGAAATACTCCTATAAATAACTACATTGCAAGTGTATCATAATTCCTTTTCAAATTTGATGATATATTTTGTAGGTTTTGGAGTGTGGGTTTTTTCTCTCAAAAAGGTTTTCCCCATGTATACCATTGTGTTATAGTGTAATTATTTATATATTTAAGATTGTATTTATTTACTTTCTATAATAAACTTAGATCAAATTTTAAGTTTTGTGTACATCACTTTCTTTAAGATTAGTGAAGGAATTTATCTTCACATATCACGTTTGCATGCATGCTAGATATACATAAGTCATTTTCCAATGTACTTAATTGATTATAGCATGGAGATGAGGCGCATATCCTCACTAGATTGTTATATATATTTTCCCTAACTTGGAGTTTCTCTAAACCTTGCATATATTCATCTAGTGGTGGTCCTTGAGTTTGTCTTTACTTTTTATTGATTCTATAACGTTTCAATTATAATTTATGTTTATTCTAAGTTCTGTTAAATTATATTAAGAACTATACCAAGTGGTGTTTGTGAGAACCAATCTTAAAAGAATAAGTTATTAGTGAGCTACTTACGAGTTTCCTACTTAATTTAAGATTATAAATTTACTCAAAAATAATAAATATTCTTATCTTTAGGTTCATTGTTGAGTATTTCTCAAAGATTCATCTATGTGCTTCATGCTTAAAAAAAATTTCATGTGGTTACCATCAAAATGATAAATTTGTTATTCCCCTTACTATAGGCAATTTCTCTCCACATAGAAATGATCTCCACACTTGTGAACTCTATCCCTTTCCTTTGAATCATCTCTAACCTATAGATTCTACCTTTATTTTTGTAGATCTTTTATATCTACAAATATAGATTCATTTGATGTGTATACATATAATAGAGAAATTGGCAATATAGGTTAACACCTTTGGAGATACTATGTGAGATCATTAGTCAAGCCCCTAAATCCGATTCAAATGGTTTAATAAGATTGAAGACATGCTAAGCAATTATGCAATATTTCTAGGCCATGTGATTATTAATGTTATGCTCTTGTGATAATTATGCAATGTATACAATAATTCTCTTATGATCTTCCTAAATAATTCTAATGAATCATGGTTTACCCTTTTACACAATACTCTAACATGCAAGTTAAATATTTTCATTCAAACCAATAAATAACAATTCATTACGAAGGGGTTAGCTCTGGACTGTAATTTAATTTGAATTGAAAAGTTTGAGGGTCAAATATGTAATGTGTAATTGGACCTAGTTTATTTTTCCATCAAGGGAATTAACCTAAGGTAGTGGGTGGATAAAGTACAAGGTCTGAGAGAAACATTGAACCCACCTCACAATGTTAATAATTAGGGGCTTGGTTTTGGAAGTTCCTCACATGATGCTTCAACTTTTTCTAGTACCTCTTTAAATGATGAGAATGACCTCATCAAAATCAAAGACATACTTGAAGAGGTCATTAAGGAATCCTATGATGATATAGATACCTCCTCCATGTTTGGAACCTCCATCCTATTCAACACTTCCATACTTCTCATTGACCTTTCACTTCTCTATCCATACCTTATTGATTGGGGCCAACATATTTTTGCACACATTCCAAAGTGATGCAATGCTCTTAGAATTCATGGGTGTCACTGAATGTCCACTCTATTATAACCCTACTCCACATACAATGTACAAGCTTGACTCTCAATATTACTTTGGGGAAGAGGATATACTTAGTTGTAATTTTGAAAAAGAAAGAAAAAATCAAGAGTCTACTAGTGAAAACCATTCTAAGGTACCTTTAGACCAAAAAATAATAAAAAGAAAGGGCATGTCTTCTAGTGAAACCCACCTTGAGGTGCTAGAAGATGTGGATTATTCTCATCCTAAAATAAACATGAACTACATAGAAATATCTTCCATCCTCATTGATGAAACAAAATAAGTCAACCTAGGAACCAAAGGGAATATGTACATCACTTATGTGGCTTCTTCTTTATCTGATGATGACCTCCAAGTATTCACTCAAGTCCTCCAAAATAGGTTATCAACTTTGTGTGAACCTATGCTAACATGCCTAATATTGATGTAGATCTAATGGTACATTATCTTATAGTTAAACTAGATGCTAAAAATGTAAAATAATAACTTAGAAAGATGCATCCTCAAGTGGCACTATTGGTTTAAGAAGAATTGGAGAAACTACTAGAAGCAACATTTAACTAAATCATTGACTATTTTGAGTGGATATCAAACATGACACCTATTTTAAATCCCAATAGAGGCATTATAATATATACAAACTTTAGGAAATTCAATAAGGATTTCCCAAAATATGAATTTCCACTTTCTAATATCAACATTCTTATCGATTTCCCTCATGGATAGTTTTTTAGGCTACAACTAGATCAAGATTGATGAAATAGATCAACATAAGACAACATTCGCCACTCCATAGGAACTTTCTAAGTTATCAGGTCATTCCATTTAGCCTTAAAAGTACTGACATTACTTATCAATGCACCGTGGCCTTTATATTTCATGACTTGATTCATAAAATAATAGAAGATTATGTAGATGAACTCCTAAGAAAATCCAAGGCAAGAGTAAAAAATCCTCTTATATTGGAACACATATTTGAATATTTAGCATAATATAAGTTATGCCTAAATCCTAAGAAATGTGTTTTGGAGTTACATCAAGTAAACTCCTAGGTTTTATTATATCCAAGCATTGATTTGAAGTTGACCCTAAAAAGGTCAAAGTGATTCTAGAGATGTCTCCTCCTAAGAAACTAAAACAACCATGTAGTCTTCAAAGGAAACTTTGGTCCATTTAGTGATTCATCACTCAGCTTGAAAATAAGTGCCAAAACTTTACACATCTTTTGAAAAAGGATAAAATATTAAAGTGGGATGTCACTTGTCAAGAAGATTTTTACAAGATCAAGGGATTCTCAACTCATACCCCTATCTTGGTACCACTAGTGCCAGGATGTAATGAGCCCAACTGGCTCTCAATTGCCATCTAGCTTCTAGCTCAATTTTATTTGCAAATTTCTATCGAATTTCAAATATTTATAACCTTTGCAATTTTTCAACAACAAAATAATTTGACATCCAACAACAATTTAAATATGATTCCAAAGCTCATTATTAATTCATTCACATGGCTGAAAATTATTAAAAACATTACATATATTAAATAAGGAGGCAACACCTTATTGAATAGTTTCAAAATCAAATGATGCCACTCCCTTGGAATCAAATGCAGCACCTAAGAATGAAGACACATCAACTATCCAATGACATCAGCTTTAAATGTTCTCTCCCATGCTATTGGCAGCTAAAGACACCATCAACCAGGAAGTCTATACTACAGCAAACAATAGCCAATTCCAAATTCTTCTCAACCTTTACCGTACAACATGTATGGCTCTGCTAATTATGTACGACAGCTGGAAAAATATGTACAACTTCAATTCAAATGCAAGCTTTGACCAATCTGTTGTAACACCATTTCAATTTCGATCATAGCTTGGTAAATATAGAAAAGAATTTGATGCTCTCTCCAAAATTGAAGACCAAACACTCAAACCCTAGCTCTTCCTCATACAATTTTGAAATTCCCCTGTAAGCTCAAATTGAACTTCTGAATGAAGCCCACACTGTAGAAAATCTCAATGTTTATTTCAACACCTCAAATGCTTGTAAAAACTTTGAAGAATTCACAATTCTCCAAGTCTGAAATTATGAAACCATTGTTCCAAATTTATCTTCACACAAATCAATAATATAAATGCACAATAGAATGAATGAAATGAAATATGAATCCCCTTTTATAATATTCAATTTTTCATTTGTCTTCATCTTCTTTAATTTACTTTAATTTCATTTCTCATAAAGCAATTTTATGTTATAATTTAAAGATGACATATAATAAAGTCACTTTATTAATTAAACTCCACCATTGCTCCAAAAATGACCTTTTCATTAATATAATGATATTCTGACACATAGGGTCCCTATTTTATGTGCTCAAGAAATTTAAAACTTCTCAACCCAGTTCCAACGAGCTATAACACCAAGGTGTCCAATATGCAATCCCAATAAAAATAGCAACCTTAGCCAATTTAATTAAATAATAATCATAATTCACCCATCTTGCAAAAATGACTGAAGAAGCATCAGAATTGAAATCTGATAGCACAAGTGTGATCCTGATGAAGAAAGATGATGAATGAACTTGACGAGGTGACTTACTAAAAATAGACGCTCCCTCCAAGAATCTTGGAGTCCAAATCGGAAGCTAAAAATAAAATCTGAGAGCATCATAAAAATCCTCTAAATCATCTGAGCTCAGTAGAACCATATGTTGACTTACTATAAATAGTAAGTCCCTCAAAATGGGGCCAAAACCCACAACAGGGTCCTCTAGTCACCAGTATTAGCCTACAAGGACCCAATGATAGGCTAAATCCACTAACTCCAATGCTTGCTCAAAATGGGGACATTACAAACTTGTCAAGAAGAGTTTTACAAGATCAAGGGATTCTCGACTCATACCCCTATCTTGGTACCACTAGTGCCAGGACAATCATTGCTTTTATACATCTATGTTACATCAGTAGTATTAGGACAACTCTTAGCACAACATGATGATCTAGGGAAAGAACGTGTAGTATACTACATTAATTTTACCTTAGTTGCTTATGATCTCAATTATACTCCCATGGAGAAAGAATGTTTGCCTTGCTATTTTTTATACTTGTAGAAGTTTAGACACTACATGTTAATTCACACAGTAAATATAATTTGTTAAATTGATCCTTTGAAGTACTTTCTTTCTAAGATAAATCCCATAGGTGACATGGAAAAATGGGTTATGCTTCTCATTGAGTTTGACATTTAATTTGTAGATAGGAAGGAAATTAAGGGATAAGTTGTTAGAATCAAGGAAACAAACAACTTAGAGGGGGTGGGGTGAATTAGTTGTGTCCTGAAAACCAAAACCTTATGGAAACTTAAAATTTTTATCTCATATTTGAAAGTAAAGCATAAAAGCAATGATCCATAAAACACATAACACCAATATTTTTGTGTGGAAACCTTGTTAGGGGAAAAACCACACTGGGGATCAAACCTAATAGATGATGTACTAGATTAAAAGCACTATACCATGTTAGGATTATTACAAATGGGAATGCACATGGATTCAAGAACACTACCTAGAGCTCACTGCTCAATTACTATTGAGGGTAACAACCCTGAATGGACAACAACCCACTGATTTATGAACTAACTAATAAGATCTCCAATATGTCAATATAACTTTGACGAAGTGAAATAAATCTCTACCTCAATTAAAGATTCCACTCATACCTCTTCACATAGTCATCAACACATAATCCTCACACACACACACACTTTTTCACTTAAAAATGATTACATATTTTTATACATTTCATCAACCTTGTAAAGATAAACAAGGTTGGCTCAACCTAAACACCTAATTACAAAATATTACATCATTACAACTCAAATTAAAAAGTGATCCATTGAATGTCAGCTAAGACATAACAATAATCCATAAGAACATCCTTGAACATGCAACAACTCCATAATTCATGTCACAATCCATCATAATATGTTACACCAACCATGTCGGACAAGAATAATAAGAACACTAGCACACCATAAGAAAATCACCCAAACTGATCACACTAACAAATGAAATCTAGAAGCATGAATGGAACACAATCATAAAACATCAACAAGAAACGTTGAATATCTCAACAACACCTTTGTCTCAAAATTCAAAATCATCTCTTCATTGTATACCAAGAACAATAAACAATAAACACTATCACTCCATAAAAATAGCTTGTGATCCTCAAATTGACAAACCAATCTTGTCAAGGACACAAATCTAAGTCCAAAACATGCCATAGCCTTCACATATTGAAATAATTTCACACTGATCCACACTTATCCAAATACTATCACACTATCACTTCCTTAACATGTCCAACACAATAGCATACCAGTCTCTGATAAATCAACCATAACTAACTTAAATATCACTGTGAACCTCTATAACTTGACATAGATCAAGTATTGACACACCTCAAAACATCTGTATCTTTGCATCATCAGTTCTTGAATACAATAGATGTACCAAATCAATAATTCCACTGAACATTCCTGCAACATCTCTACAACACTGCCACAACAAAGAAATATCTTGACATCAATGACAACACATCTCTCAAATATGTGATAGTGATGTCTGAAGCACATATTTTAAAAATATCCCAACAATATCTCCCTTTGGCATTCATGGAAACATATGATGTGAAAAACCAAATCAATGCTCAAAGAAACCATATCAATAATACTACCAACAATATCCATAATATATATTTTTTAAAGTCTCTCTAACAAATCTTCTCCACTAGAGAATAATCTCTCCCCCTTAGTTTTACATAATTTTTCACATGGATATGTTTCCCTCTTTGACATCAATGATAAAGGCACATATATGCACTAAGTCAAAGAATCCAAAAATAACTGAATATCTCTCCCAAAATTGAAGAACATACCTCATAAGACTAACTACTCCCCATGAGTAGTAGCCACCAAAAACATCAATCCAAATGAAAAGTAGTCTTTGTAATAGCACTGGAGTGATGCATCTCACTGCATCTCTAGCTCTAATTAGGAGGGGGAATTACCCCAAGCTTACCTCAGAGATACTCAAAAGTATTATTTGGAAAGGGCTTCGTGAAGATATCTACAATATGCTCTTTAGTAGATACATATTCCATCTTGACTTCTTTTTCACTAAATTTATCCTTTAAGAAATGATACTTAATGGATATATGCTTTGTTTTTTAATGCAACACATGATTATTTGAAATATTGATTGCACTTGAGTTATCACAGTAAATAACAATAGGTTCATTGATACTTACTCTGATATCTTTCAATATTTATCTCATCCATACCACTTGTGTGCAATTAATAACAACAACACATATTTAGCTTCAACAGTAGATTGAGAAACATAATTTTGTTTTTTGTTTGCCCATACAACTAGCCTCTTTCCCAAGAAGAACGCACCACCTATTGTTCTCTTTCTATCAACCACTTTACCTACCTAATCAACATTAGTGAAGGCACTCAAAGTGAAATCATCTCTAGGATACCATAGACCATAGTTACTTTCAAATATCTAAATATTCTCTTCACTTCAACAACATGATATTCATTAGGATCTTATTTAAATTTAACAATGATGCAAAGTACATTCATAACTAGTTTGTGTCAAGTATAACAATCCATCAATCATTGATTTGTATCTGGTTTGATGTGCACTAGGTGAATCATCATCCTTAGTCAATTTGCAACCAATCACTGTAGGAGTACCAACAAGTTTGGAGTCATCCATTCTAAAAAATTTCAACAACTCTTCCACATACTTAGACTGAGACATGAAAATTTCCTTTTCCAATTGAGTAACTTGTAAAGCAAGAAAAAAATTCATCTCATCGATCATAGACATCTCAAATTCACTTTGTATATCATTACCAAATTCCTTACTCAACTTGTCATCACCACCAAAAATGATATCATCAACAAAGACTTCAACAATCAAGATATTTTCATGATCAACTTTGGAATATAAATTACTATCAGTAGTACCTTTATTGAATCCAAGTTTAAGAAGATATTTATCCAATCTTGTGTACTATGATCTAGGGCCTTGTTTCAATCCATACAATGCTTTCTTCAATCTACAGACCATGTCTTTATGATTAGTCAAAGGAAATCCATTAGGTTGCTCAACATAATCTTCCTCTTCCAACACACCATTCAAAAATGTAGACTTGACATCCATTTGATATACTTTGAAATCTTTACAAGCTTCATTTCTAGCAACATTAGAAAACATCTCAAAATATATACCTTCCATTTGTGAGTACCATTTGCAAACAAGTCGAGCTTTGTTTCTTACAACTTCACCATCTTCATTCATCTTGTTTTTGAACACCCATTTAGTACCGATCACATCCTTGTTCAAAGATCTAGGAATAAAAATCCATGTCTTATTTTTCTCAATCTGATCCAACTCTTCTTCCATAGCTCTTACCCATGATTAATCTATATTCTTAGGTTCAATCTTTGAAATCAAACAAATATATTCTCTATTATGTGCTAACCTTATTCTAGTTTGAACACCTTTGTTTCTATAACCTATTATCTAATTCTTAGATTGGTTCAATCTTACATACCTCAGAATCTTATGATTTGCATGAATACCTGATTCTTGATCTTCTTCATCATTCACCAATTCATCCTCATCATCATGAATTCTAGGAACAATCTGTAATTGGTTTTGTGATGGAGTTGTTCCCTAATTTGTACTGATATCCTCATCATTTGAATTAAAATCACAAGATTTGGCTTGTCTCCGATTGCTTTCATCAACTCTGACAGTATCACTTTCAACAATCTTTCTCAATCTCTTGGTATAACATTTGTATACTTTTCTTTTAGTAGAATAACCAAGAAAGATACATTCATCACTCCTAGGATCAAACTTACCTAAATCTTCATCTCTCTTGATATAGCATTTGCATCCAAAAATTCTAAAGTATTTCATAGTAGGAATCTTACCATACCATAGCTCATAAGGGGTCTTATTGGTTCCACACTTGATTTGTACTTGGTTTAATGTGTATACTGCAGTCCTAATTGCCTCTCTCTAATAGACCTGTGGAACCTTTCCTTTAATCATCATAGTCTTAGCAGTGTCTAGGATAGTTTGGTTTCCTCTCTCTGCAATACATTTTGTTGTGGGGTCCATGGAGTATATTCTTTCCTTCTTATTCCATGTTCTTCACAAAAAGAATTAAATTCACCATATGTGAATTCAAAACCATGATTAGATCTTAGACATTTAAGTTTTAGACCTATTTTTGTCTCAACCATGGCCTTAAATATTTTAAACTTGTCAAATGCTTCAAGTTTTTCCTTTAGAAAAGTGACCCACATCATCCTTGAATAGACATCAACAAATAGTATGACATACCTTTCACCATAATAACTCTTAGTTCTAGATGTACCACATAAATCAATATGCACAAGATCTAACAAACCATTTGAAGAATATGAGTTTCTCTTGAATGTAGATCTAGTTTTATTACCAATCTGGCATTCCTTGCACATAGCATTAGTAGGCTTCATCAATTTAGGTAGATCTCAAACTGCTCTAGTAGAACTTATCTTCATAATGTTATCAAAATTTACATGACACAACCTCTTATGCCACAAACAACTCTCATCAATTTGAACAATCTAACATCTCCTTTTAGCACTATTCAAATGAAAAAGGTTACCTTTAGTCTTTGTACTTGATGCAATTTCAGTACCTGAACTTCCAATGATTTTTCACTTTCCATTCTTGAATTATAGATCATATCCCTTGTCAACTAGTTGTCCAACACTCAAAATATTATGCTTTAGTCCTTCAACATACAAGGCATCATCAGTATTATTCTAACCATCAAGAGTAATAGAGCCTCTTCCTCAGATCAGATAAGGAGTGTTATCTACAAATCTAACCACCCCACCATCATACCTTTCCAAACTTACAAATTTTATTTTTTCACCGATCATATGACTGAACAACCACTACCAATAACCCATTCATCTTTCTCACCAACATGTGAAACCAAAGTTTTCTCCTCATTCAATATAGGTTCTTTTTTTATAGCAATGAATCCCCATTCATCATCATATGTCTTAGGGTCCTTCTCTGATTTCTCATATGTCACACCTTCATCAGCAACATAGTAGCACTTCTAGTACTTAGGAATGAACTTCTTTGTCTTATGCTTAGGAACTATCTTAGGACATATAGATGCAAAATGACCAATCCTATTACATGAAAAACATTTCAAAGGAAATTTTACTTCATACTTACTAGATCCCTTAAGAACTCTCCCAGCAATCAGGGCTTCAAGTTATTCAAGATTTATTTCCTCTTCTTCAATCACTTCCCATTCCTTAGCATATCTAGATCCAATTTTAGATGAAATTTCACCAGGTTCATACCTTTTCTTATTCTTAGAAACACTAGATTTAAATTTAGATTCAACCTTAGGTAGATTATCACCAAATCTACTCATCTAAAAAGAAGACAACTTACCAACCAATGTATCTCTTCTCACAGTAGTTAGGGTCCTAATCTCTTCAATAGCAACAAATTTGCTATCATAAGCAGGCAACAAGGATTTGAGAACCTTTGAAACAATCTCATCTTCATCCAATTTACCACCAGCACATCTGATTCCACACACAAACTCATTTATCTTCTAAATGTAAGAGGTTATGTTCTCATCCTCACTCATCTTCAAGGCTTCATATTTTCCTTTCAAACTTTGTATCTTGGCATGCTTCACACATGCATCTCCTTCAAATGAAGTCTCCAATTTTGTCCATATTTCATGAGCGGTTTCCAATTCCTTGACATTTATGTATGTTGTATCATATAAGGAACTTAGCAATGCTTCCTTAGCTCTAATATTTTATTCAAATTTCTTCTCCTCATCAACACTAGCAGTAGAAAGATCTACATGAGGATTATAGGAATTCCTAGTGATAGTCCAGTAGTATTCTCCAATGCATCTCAAATGAGTCTTCATCTAGCCTTTCCATATTTTGTAGTTTTTTTATTCAAATCTAAGATTGTCCTTCTTTAAAATTTCCATCCCGGATCTCCTCAAGCAATTAGGCTTCTCAAAGAGGACTCATATTTGATACCAATTGTTAGAATCAAGGCAACACACAACTGAGAGGGGGGTGAATTAGTTGTGTCCTAAAAACCAAAAACTTATGCAAACTTAAACTTTTAATGTCAAATATGAAAGTAAAGCATGAAAGCACTGATCTATAAAACACATGAACACATAATACCAATATTTTGCGTGGAAACCCTATTAGGGGAAAAACAACGGTGGGGATCAAACTCACTAGTTGATGTACTTGGTTAAAAGCACTATACCCTATTAGGAGTATTACAAAGAGGAATGAACATGCATTCAGACACACTACCTAGAACTCACTGCTCAATTACAACTAAGGGAAAAAATCTTGAGAATTACAACTATATGATGTACTCACTTAAAAGCACTATATCCTATTAGGAGTATTACAAAGGGGAATGCACCTGCATTCGAGCACACTGCCTAGATCTCACTGCTCAATTAAAACCAAGGGAAAAAAACCTAAGAATTATAGCAAGGGCTACAACCCTAAATGGAAAATAATCCACTAATTTATGAACTGACTGATAGCATCTCCAATATGCAAATATAACTCTGATGAATTAGAAAAAATCTCTGCCTCAATTGAAGATTCCACTCATACATCTTCACAAAGTCATCAAGACATAATCTTCACACACACACACACACACATTTTCACTGAAAAATGATTACATCTTTTTATATATTCCATCAACCTTGTAAAGCTAAATAAGGTCAGCTCAACCTAAACACCTAATTACAAAATATTACATCATTACAACTCAAATTACAAAGCGATCAATTGAATGTCAACTAAGACACTAAAATGATCCATAAGAACATCCTCAAACACAAAACAACTCCATAATTTACACCATAATCCATCGCAATACATTACACCAACCATGTTATCCAAGAACAATCAGAACACCAACACACCACAAGAAAATCACCCAAATCAATTACACCAACGAATGTGATCCAGAAACATGAATGGAACATGATCATAACACATCAACAAGAAACTTTGAATATCTCAGCAACACCAACAACACCTCTATCTTAGAATTCATAATCATCTCCACACTATATACCAGGAACAATAAACAGTAAACATTGTCACTCCATAAACATAGCTTGCGATACTCAAATCAAAGAACTAATCATGTTAAGGAAACAAATCCATATCTAAAACATGTCATGTCCTTCACATCTCAAAATATTGTGATACAAGAGCATCTTGGGTTTTTGGCAATCTTATATCTTGGTAGCTTGTTTGATGTGTTCGATAATTGCTTTGGAGTTCTTGGTGGAGCATTTTTGTTGTTCACCGATGGGCTTGGTTACCTGTTTTATGCTCGGTGCCTTTTACGAAGTGGCTTTGTTTTGTTCTTTTACCAAGTTGGTTTGGTGTGTCTGTGTTTCTCGATGGCCTAGTTCACTGAGGGGTTTATTTTGGATCTTTTGTTAAGGTTGACATGCACATTTAATTTTGGTCATGATCTTAATGTTGGATTCATTGGGAAATGTGTGGACCTAAATCTGGGTCATTTCTTTCTCCAATGCTAGATCTAAATGATTCTTTGGGCCGACCTATTCAGTAGCCTCAAGTATAAATGTAATAGTTTGTTCTAGGTTTAAGCAATGAAGTTGGTAGCAAAAGATAGAAGGTTGTGGATCATGGATCTCACATGCATAAATATTGTAATATCTTTGTGATTGAATTCTATTGTATTGGTCATAATCGGGAAGGCCTCACAGCCCGACATGTATGAAGTTTGATGAATAAATGATATTGATCTGCTTCCTTTTTCCCTATTTCTATGTAATTGCTTCTATGTTGTGATTCTGCAAGGTGGTCTGGTACTTGGGTGATCCTTTAGCCCCATTTATCTATCATCCCTTGCGTCAGGTGGTATCATAGTGAAGGTTAGATCTAGAGGGTTCCTTCTTGTAAACCCTAGTTGGTTACTTGTGGGGTGGAAGATTGTGATCTAACCTATAATTGCATAGGGTTTCAAGATGGTTCAAGGAGGAAAAAATGCAGATCTAGGATTAACCAATATGCTAAGACAAATTGCCGCTAGATTGGAAGTTGTTGAGATAGCCCAACACCAAGGAAGACATCTTGATGATGTTAGTGATGATGAAGCTGAAGAAGTGCAAGAGGTGGTCGAACCTGCACCTATAATGGATCAAGGAGAGGAACGATTATTGAAGGCATTGACTAGTTTGAAAGCTACACCACATTTTAACCCTCCTAAGTATAGTGGAAAGTTGGATTTAGATGAATTGATGGACTTGATCACCAAGATGGAGAAATACTTTAAATATAAAAACATATTAGATGAGAAGAAGGTGAAAATTGCAAGCACAAAATTGAAAGGTCATGCATCCTTATGGTGGGAACATCTGCAATTGGATCAGAAGAAGAAAGGTAAAATCAAATTCAAGGTATGGGAAAAGATGGTAAATAAGTTGAAAGGCAAGTTTCTACCTTATGATTATAAGATTAACCTAGTTAGAAGAATGCAAAGTTTGAGGAAGAAATATAGCTCGGTAAAGGATTACACCAAGGAATTTAACATATTGGATACCATATTTGGACATATTGAAGATGAGGTGGAAATAATTTCAAGGTATCTAAATGGGTTAAGGACTTCTATTCAAGAAGAGATCAATTTAGTGAAAATGGAGAGTATTCAGGAGGTTGATCAGTTTGCCCTAAAAGCTAAGGAGAAATTGAATAAAAGACACAAGCAAAGACAAAGAAGAAGAGGTGGTAGATTCCCTAGAGGAAGAGGTAGATCCTATGGTGAAAATAGTAGATCTGATGAGGACAAGACAAATCAAGACAAATGCAAGACTGAGAGGAAAGATGAAAGTTCATTCTAAGGAAGAAGTAACTACTCCTGAGGTGGCTATGGAAAGGGAGGATTCTGAGGAACTTGTTACAATTGTGGTGAAGAATGACATAGATCATTTGAGTGTACACATGCAAGCAAGAAGGTTGGTATCAGAAGAAATTCTTTGGTGTGTGAAGGATCACCAAATGAGCCTGAGAAGGAAGTAAACCTAATGGTCAGAAGAGCATCATGGAGTGAAAAGACTAAGGAAGATCCGACAAGGAAAAGTTTTTTAAAGACTAGATGTAGAGTTGTAGATAAAGTTTGGAAAGTGATCATTGACAGTGGAAGCTCAGAGAATCTACCATCAAAAGAAATGGTTACAAAGTTGTAGTTAGAAAGATTGAAGCACCCAAATCCCTATCAGATTTCATGGATCAAGGATGAGCATACACTTATGGTAAGTGAACAATGTTTTGTGAATTTGAAAATTGGAAAGTACTATGATAAGGTGTTGTGTGATATTATGCCTATGGATTGTTGTCATATTTTGTTGGGTAGACCTTGGCAATATAATAGACATTCTATATATGATGAAAATTTGCACAAATATACTATTTGGGCTGATGGCAAGAGACAAATCTTGTTACCTTTGATTGAAGAATCTATTGGTGAGATATGTACATCTGTGAAAGTTTTTGGATGGAAGGTAGACCATTTGTTAAGGATTTGAAGAAAAATGATGTTTGTTATGTTGTGATTCCTAACAAACCAAGTGAGAAAATAATAGATAAATCTCTCGAAGAGGTTGAGAAGTTTCTCATTGAATAAAAGGAGATCATTTCAAATAATGTACCTGATGGTTTTCCACCAATGAGAAGTATTAGTCATTGTATGGATCTGATTCCTGGAGCCAGTTTTCTGAATAAGGCACCACATTGACTGACACCAACTGAGAATGAGGAATTCAATTGAAAGGTTCAAGAATTATTACAGAAAGGTTTGATTAGAGAAAGTTTCAGTCCTTGTGCAGTACCATATGTGTTGGCACCTAAGAAGAATGGAGAATGGTGAATGTGTACTGATTCTAGAGAAATCAACAAGATAGCAGTTAAGTGTCAGTTTCCTATACCAAGAATGGGTGATATAATGGATTGTTTGAGTAGAGAAAAATATTTTACCAAGATTGATTTGAAGAGTGGATATCATCATATTAGAATCAAAGAAGGTGATGAATAGAAGACTTCTTTCAAGACAAAAGAAGGTTTGTATGAATGGTTGGTTATGCCTTTTGGTTTAACTAATGCACAAAGTACTTTTATGAGGTTAATGAATGAGGTTGCAAAGAAATTATTGGGTAAATTTGTGATTGTGTACTTGGATGAAATTTTGATATTCAGTAAAATCAGAGAAGATCATTTGTTGCATATTAGACAAGTATTGCAAATATTGAAAGAGGAAAAGGTGTTGATTAATTTGAAAAAGTGTTCCTTCATGAAAGAGGAGATTGTGTACTTGGGATTTTTTATTTTAGATGATGGTTTAAAGATGGATCCTGAGAAGGTTGAAGCTATTCTTGAATGGCCTACACCTAAGAATGTTGGTGAGGTAAGATCATTCCATGGTTTAGCAAGTTTTGACCGAAAGTTCATCAAAAAATTTAGTTCAATTTGTAATGCTATGATCGAGACAATGAGATGAGATAAAAGAGAATTCAAGTGGACACATGGAGCTAATAAGAGTTTTGAGACTTTGAAATAGAAGGTGTTGAATTGCCTGTGTTAGTTTTACCTGATTTCAATAAGGTGTTCCAAGTTGAATGTGATGCAAATATAAGTGCAATAGAAGCTGTGTTGAGTCGAGAAGGTAAACCTATTGCTTTCTTTAGTGAAAAGTTGAATAATGCTAAAAGAAAATATTATGTGTACATGATCAAGAATTCTATGCTATTGTTCAAGCCCTAAAGAAATGGAGACATTATTTGATGCCAAAAGAATTTGTGTTGTATACTGATCATAAGGCTTTACAATATCTGGGTAGTTAGAATAAGTTGAATCAGAGTCATATGAAATGAGTTGAGTATTTGCAAAGTTTCACATTTTTTTATCAAACATAAGAGTGGACTATCGAACCGAGTTGTTGATGCATTGAGTAGAATACAATATTTACTGACTGAAATGAGAATTGAGGTTCTTGGTTTTGATGACATGAAGAATTTGTATGAAACTGACCCTCATTTTTTTGAGATGTGGAGAATGTGCAGAGCACCTATTCTTGTTCAACCGAGTAAGTGGGAAGACTATTCTATTCAAGAAGGTATGTTGTTCAAAGGAATTCAATTATATATACTAAGAGGATCAATGAGAACTAATTTGATAAAGGAAAAGCATAGTATTGGTTTGGTTGGACACTTTGGCATTGATAAGACATTGAGTTTTCTTAAGGAAAGGTATTTTTGGCCTCAGTTGTATAATGATGTTTAGAAATTTGTGAAGAGTTGTGGATTTCATCAAGTTGCAAAAATAGTAAGTCAAAATACTGGATTGTATACATTGATTTATATTCCTGAGAAACCTTGGAGAGATATCAACATGGATTTTATTCTTGGCTCACTAAGGATAGTAAGTGGTAATGATTCCAAAATTGTTGTTGTGGATAGATTTTCCAAGATGACACATTACATACCATGTAGAAAAACATCAGATGTAGTGCATATAACAGATCTTTTTTTTAGGGAGATTGTCAGATTGCATGGATTACCAAGGAGTATCATCTCTGACTGAGACAATAAGTTTGTTGAGACTTTATGGAAGAGGTTGGACACCGAGTTAAAGTATAGTTCATCTCATCCATAGTCTGATGGACAAACTAAGGTTATAAATAGAAGTTTGGGTAACATGTCGAGATGCTTAGTTGCAGACAAACTGAGTAACTGTGATTTAATGTTGGCACAAGAAGATTTTTCATATAATAATTGAGTAAATAGGAGTACTGACAAGTCACCTTTTCAAATTGTTACTGGCATACAACTAAGAGGTATATCAAACTTGAAATATATTCTTCAAGAAGAGAAGAGGAGTGTTGAAGGGGAAGAATGTGTTGAGTTTATGAAGTCATTGCACGAGGAAGTGAAACATAAGTTGGAGTAGAGTAATAAAAAAATACAAGGATAATGCAGATAAGTCAAGAAGACATAAGATTTTTGAGGTTGGGGATGAGCTATTGGTTCATTTGAAGAAAGGAAGCTTTCCTGTTGGAATATATGGTAAGTTGAAGATGAATAAATTTGGTCCCTGCAAGGTTTTGAGGAAGTTTGACAGTGGAAATGCTTATGAAGTGGAATTACCTAATGAAATGGACATATCACCAATATTCAACATTGTAGATCTATATGAGTATCATGAGCCCAATGAGGAAGCGACAATATTGAGTGATTATTCTAAGAAGTAGACAAAAGAAGTTGAATAGATTTTGGAACAAAGAGTTGGCAGAAGCACAAGAGGAAAGGATTACATGGAATACTTGCTAAAGTGGAAGAATAGACCAATTGAAGACTCTACATAGATTTATCAATCTGAGTTGGATTCAACTCAAGTTGTACCTCACTCATGATTTAGAGAAATCATTTATTTTCAACCTTGGGTGTCTGATGTAGGAGCATCTTGGGTTTTTGGCAATCCTGTATCTCGGTAGCTTGTTTGATGTGCTCGATAACTTCTTTGGAGTTCTCAATGGAGTGTTTCTGTTGTTCACCAATGAGATCAGTTACCTATTTTTTGCTCAGTGCCTTTTACTAAGTGGTTTTTTTTGTGTTCTTTTACCGAGTTGGTTTGGTGTGTCTGTGTTGCTCGGTGGCCTAGTTCACCAAGGGGTTTATTTTGGATCTTTTGTTGAGGGTGACATGTGCATTTAATTTTGGTCATGATCTTAATGTTGGGATCATTCATTCAGAAATTGTGGACCTAAATTTTGGTCATTTCTTTCTCCAATGCTAGATCTAAATGATTCTTTGGTCCGACCTGTTTGATAGCCTCAAATATAAATGTAATCATTTGTTCTAGGTTTAAGCAGTGTAGTTGGTAGCGAAAGATAGAAGGCTGCAAATTGAGGATCTCGTATGCATGAAGATTATAACTATGATTTAATTCTATTGTATTGGCCATAACCGAGAAGGCATCACAACTCGACATGTATGAAGTTTGATGAATAAATGATATTGATATGTTTCCTTTTCACCATGTTTTTGTGTAATTGCTTTTGTGTTGTGATTTTACAAGGTGGTATGGTAATTGGGTGAGCCTTTGGCCCTATTTATCTATCATCCCTTGCATCATATTTTCACACTGATCCACACTGATACAAATACTATCACACTGTCACTTCCTGAACATGTCCAAAATAATAGCATACCAGTCTCTGATAAATCACCCATAACTAACTCAAATCTCACTGTGAACCCTTGTAACTTGACATAGATCAAGCATAGACACACCTCAACACATCTATATCTTTGCATCACCATATCTTTAATACAACAGCCATACCAAACAAATCATTCCACCAAACATTCCTACAACATCTCAACAACACTATCACAACAAAGAAATATGTTGACATCAATGAAAAGACATCTGTCAAATATGTGATAGTGATATTTGAAGCACATAGTTACACAATATCCTAACACAAGTAATAGTATATCATCTGGTAGAAATTCGCTTGACAAATGCTTATCCATTAGTTACAAATTTCTCTAATGAGTATGTACAATCATGACACAATCCCCATGAAAACCATATTTTGATGACTCATACACTCATAAAGGATCAATGACAAGTATCCTTTTTGTCATCCCCCAAGGAGACTTCATCCCTAAGTTATTCAATTTAAACCTCCAATGTACCAACAACATAGCTGAGTATGAAGGTCTCATAATAAGTATTAAAACAACTATCCAATCGAATATAAAAGACATTCAAGTTTATGGAGATTACCAACTTATAATTAAAAAGGTTAACAATGAGTCTCATACCAAGGATGATAATTTGTTGCCTTATAAGAGAATGACAGATGATCTCAAGAATAGTTTCTACTCTATCAAGTTTGATCAAATCCCAAGGGTACCTAATAGAGTACTTGATGCAATGGAAACTATTGGTTCTCTTCTCAACATACAATTTGATAACCCATATTATGAATTTTTTGTTGAGTATCTTGAGGAGCCCATTTTTAAAACATCACACACAAAGATGGTGTGCAACATCATTGATCCCCAATCTCCTTTGTAAAAAGATACTTACACGTATCTAAAGATGGTACCCTTCCATAAAACCTTTCACACAATAACCACTAGAACTTTATACAATCTTCCTCTCAATCGCCATAATAGGATATAATCTATATCATCATGGCTATCATGATCTCCTCACTAGATGTATAGATTTAGCCTAGGATACTCTTTCAATAAAGTATGTATGTGTTAGGTCTGTGGTGCTCGTATGAGTAGATATGTCATGTCCAAGAAATTGTTAAGAGTAGGATATTATTGGCCTAATATGGAACATAACTATTATTTTTTTTTTCAAGAGGTTTATGCCATGTGAATAACACAAAGGCCTGATTCATACACTAGCACAAGATTTTAAACATATTGCTACACCATGGCCCTTTTCCACATAGGTCCTCCACCTTGTTGGAAAGATCCACCCCCATCCTACGATGGCCATAAATTCATTATTGTTCCCACCATGTATTTCACCAAATGGGTTGAATCCATTCCACCACCCTCACCATTGGAGTTCAAGTCTCCATATTCATCCTTTACCATATTATTTACCTTTGTGGAGTCCCATTTACCATCATTATTGATAGTGATGCTCCTTTTAAAAACTAACATATGTGTAACCTTCATGACATAGTTCATTTCTAACATCATTGGTCCACTCCATACCACCCACAAGAAAATGACCAAGTTGAGGCAACCAAAAAAAACTTTTTCTGTATCCTCAAAAAGGTTGTTAATGAAACTAGTCACGACTAGCACCCACACCTTCCTTTTATCTTATCATACTAGAGTTTGCACCCTAATTGGTGCCACTCCATATTCACTTTTTTATAGTGTCAAGGTTATCTTTTTGGTTGAGGTTGAACTTCCATTACTAAGGGTCTCCTTGAAAGACTTCATCTCTGATGAATATTACCATGTAGGAAGGCTTACTTGGACTTTCTTGATGAATGACATAAAAAATCCTATGATAATCTTCATATCTATCAAAATAGGCTTGAGAAGAACTATCAAAATAAGTTTCACCCATGCAAGTTTGAAGTGGGTGACTTGTTACTTAAAGAGAATCAGAGAAATCTGTAGGATCAGGACAAGAAAGGAAAGGTTGAACCTAATTGGGCTGACTTGCATGTTGTCATAAATAAATATGGTTAAGGGGCCTATTAGTTTTCCACTTTTGAAGGAGAACCTCTCATTGATCCCCTTAACATTCTACATCTCAAAATATTTTATGCCTAATTTGTGTGAGTGCAATACCCCACTTTTCAAAAAAAAATACAATAAAAAAATCCAAAGCAATAGTAGAGATAAATAAATCATCTTATGGTGAAAACCACTTCTGGTGGTGCCTTGGTCAATTACATGTGGTGAAAACCTAAAAACAAGCACCATATGTAAAGAGAAATTCTGTTATCTCTTAGGTCCTTGTTTTAATTCCTTTCATGGTATTAACAATTATCCTATTTCTCCATCCTCCATCTGCATCCATCAAACTGTTTCATCATCCATCACTCACCTCATTGCCTACCAATAGATTTTGTTGCACTTAAGATGATTGAATATTCAATAAGATATTTGTGTGGTTTTCACTTGTACATAGTTTGTACCTTTGTCTGTCCATTGTCTATATGTTAGTCTTGTCTTGTACATTCTTGGTTTGCTTAGTGGTTTCCATGTCATTTGTATATATTTTTCAATTGTGTGCCATAAGAATCATGTCCCTTCAGCTAATACTTCAACAATCATCCTAGAGCATTTTTTCATCTTGATTTTCTCAGGTACCTTATGTCATGCAATCTAGTTAGTCTTTTATCCAATCATCAATTTTTGCAAGATGTATCCTTCCCCAAGTTAGACTACATCAATTGCAATTCATCGGTTACCCCTTTTGGGAAAAGATGTTTAAGACACTCAAGTTGGCATTTATTTATTTTTTTAATATCTATTTACATTTCTTTGAGCTCCTTCATTTTGTCTCCCCTCGATTGTCATGATCACTTATATCATGGTGTGCTGGAAATAATGAAACTTCGGGCATGATTTTATTTTTCTTTTTGCATGTGTGTTTAGACTTGTTTCTTGTATTTCCAATTGTGATCCTTGTAGTCACATGATGCATTGAGGCATTTCTCTTTCTTGTGGTTCTTCTAGCATTGTATCCACCATAGTCCCCTAAGGATTTGTGTGATGTTGATCTAACATTTTCTGTTTGTTGGGTTAGTCTAATGTAATGTCTGTGACATAGCCTTGGTTACTCATAACTTGACAAATCAATAATGCTAAATCAAATTAATGCTCACTACATGAAAAACCATTTTCAAGGGCTCTCAAGCTCAATGATCATTTCATAATCATCCCCCTTTTATTGCATTCACCTATCATTTTTTTCACCTAATTATTTTCCTTAATCCATCATGTTTGGGGATGTGCGCATATTTTTTGGGTCTTACTTTCTCACTTGGGTAGTGTCTTGGATGAATGATTCTTGGACCATTTCTATTCATACTTCATGATAATCATACATTGGTACACTTGCATTCCCATACACATCATATGTGCATTATCATGTAGATATGTTGCATTAGATATCATTTTGGTAGATTTTGTTGGATTTCTCTCTATAGAGGAAGTCTCACATGCATGTATGACTAGTGTATGTTCATTCAACTTGCATTCACCTAAATTCATTTGCATTCACATGCACCCTCTATGACATCTCATTGAGATTTAATTACACTTAGTGAATTAATTGTTAGTCATCACTCCTACCTAGGAAGCATATCATCATTTTTAATACATAGATTAGTACATGATCCATATATACATATATAATCACATTCTTAAATATGCACTATATCATATAGGCATCCACATCCCATATTGCATCACCTATATTAGTAGCTCCTAATCATCATGCATATGTCTTATACCATCCTAAAATGTTAACATCTATAATTAGATGCTAATTTTAGCCTCATTTTAGTATGTATGGGTTACCGCATTGATTTCACACTCTCCTAATGCTTACTAGACATTTAAATCAATATTATAAGTCTTGTGTTGATTCAATCTCTTCAAAACTCAAGGTAAGACCTTATCACAAAGTGTGCTCCTCTATTTTTCCTCCAATCCCATAATTCATTTCATCACCTAAGCCCTATATCACTATTTATGGCATTTATATTCTCCCCTGACCTCAGAACTAGCTATACCCTATTTTCCCGCATCCTCTCATTGCTCAGGACCCATGGTATTGATTTGGGTCTTGATTGGTAGATATAGAATGACTCACTTATTCTTTACCTCAATTTTTTGGCCCAAATTTGGCCTAGAGCCCTATGTCAGGTTGTTGGTGAGTAAATAGATCGTGTGGTTGACCTGGCTTATTTTTAAATCTTGAAATGATGGATTATGTATATAAACACCCTATATGTAATAATTTTGTAATCCATGACTATACTCAACCTACATGATCAAGCAATTGGATTTCTATAGTAATTTGGCATCTAGACATTCTCAAGATCTTCAAGTCTCCAAAGCATTCTTCTTCTTCTTCAAACATTGTGGCAAATGACAACATCTATTTCACAAGGATTATCTTTCACAATTTCCTTTTGGGTTTTTGTAGAGTTCAAGATATTGCATGAACACTTGTGACCACATCTAAAGAGGCATTGTGTCATCAAGACATGATATAATTCATGATTCAAATCTAGCTTCTATTTCATCTTTCCTTTATGCAATTTTATTATATTTTTAAAGTTGATGCCCAAATAGGGGTTTGACTAAGTCAAGCCATTTTAAACAACCTTCTTCCTTGTTTTTCTATGTGCAAGAACATGCTACACACCTACCAAAACTTTTATGAGAAGGTCGAGACTAGATGGAGCATCCCTACAAATTTTAGTCAAAAACCCAGGGTACATAATGACTCAACTACCATGTACCTATGTAAAGAATCACTCATCCACACTATACCCTTTAGAATAGGCTCAAATTCATTCTAGAGGCAAGTTATAATTCATAGGTTCTAGAACAATAATTACAAGTATTTTCAGGATCCCAAATTCCTATTATTTAGATACAAAGTAGCATAAATCATATTTCATTTATAGATGCATATAAATCTTTCCTAATCTTCATTTATTATCTTATTATCATTTCCCATTTCAATTTTACATATTTGGTGAAGGGCCACTCCCCCATTTAGTGCTTAGGTCACCACTTGAGCCTATTGGGACATCTTCCTTCTGAATGTGCAACTTTGAAAAGGAGAAGTGATTTACCTCTTTACATTTCTTCCCTTTCATATTATACACATCCATATAGTCATAAATAACGCAAAATCATATACACATGCATCTCATCCTACATCACAAATATGTCAGTACATCTCATATAAGGCATACATATATCATCACATCCTACATCACAAACATGTCAATCCAAACATCATAATACATCCATACATGCATCATAAAACATAAAATTATGCATACACATGGCATGTCACCAAATATCCATCATATATATCATAAAATGTCTCTAAATAAGTAATTGGTACAGTTCATCAAGTGTCCATAGTACATATAGTGGTACATCAATGTATCAATATATGGTGCAAGATAAGTCAATTACTAAGTCAATAGTCATTCATCAACATCATCACAAATAACTAAGTTAATAGAAAAGTTTCTACTACTGTCCCACTCTCATATCAAGTAATTTATACTCTAATTGGAATGAACTGACCAAATCTATAAGATGGATCTCAACTAAGCATAACCAATCTCAACTTCTAAGCTATGGAACTCATTTTTTTTTTATCTTAACCAACTACTAGCTAGATCCCAACAATTTCTTTAAAGATCACTAATAGTGCCTTCACAGAAGAGACCAAATGCTTCAAATGATCCATTTCAATGAGTTTGGAATTAAATAGCCAATGATCCTTCTAGAATTGAATCCTATCTCCATTTTGCAAATTCCATCTAACATCATTATTGATAAATCCAAATCTAGATTGGAGAAAATTCAAGATTCTATATCCATGAAGAAGAGAGACTTCCTCAGAAAGAACATACTCAATTGACCCTCATTGAGATACATTATACTTGGATAATTTGACTCCATAACTTATTCTTTCTAACTAGACTCTCTAGGATATTTTCATATGTAATGTTTCTTTCATAGGGTGAAACGTTGACTCTAACTTGATGAAATTTTATCTATTAGAGGGGTCAATTCCAAACAAGAGGAAGCTCCTCTAAATCAAATTGGTGGATTTAGCCAGGTTACTATGCATTTGAAAAATAGAGATAAAGTAAATTAGAATAGTAGATAGTGAACATTCAATCAAAGTGATATGCCCGATAATTGAATACACATAAAACAAAGAACTTGAATGTTGATGCAACTAATGTTAAGTAAATTGAGATTGAGACTACAATTTATGTTACAAATCTAGATGTGAGATGCTAATAACTTATCACAATTTGATTTATAAAAATGGATTAGGTGACCTACAATGCGTAAATCAAAGGGAAATACTCATATTATAGGTGAGTTGACCTAGGAAGTAGGATATTTTATACCTAAAACAAAAGGACCAAACCATGGATATAATTATATCCAATAGACAAAAATAAGATGCAACCTAGTCTGGGAAGGTCAAAACATTGGCAAATCGGTTAATCGTGATTTAAAGTGTTGGTTCAATATGAGGGTTATATAGATTATCAAAAAATTAGATTAAACATCAAGAAAATACATCTATAACATCTACACAAAGTGACATAAAACAAATGAAAAAAATACAAGATATACTCTCTACTATTACTAAGAAAGGCATTTTTTTATCATGTATAATCCAAAAATTAATAGAAATTTTAAGAATAAATCTTAAGTAATGAAAAACATTAAATTTTCTAAAAAAAATTATGTTTTCTAGATATAAAATCAACAATGTACAACTAAATAAAAAATGAAATTGGAATGGGGTTTCTTAAATGTGACCCTACTAATTCATAGCTTCACTCAAAAATATTCACTGAACAAGATAAATAAATATGAAATTCAAATTTTTAAATATTAAAGATAAAATATAATATATTAAGACTAAGAAAATTGCACTCTTGGTAAAAAAAAATCATCAATCCAACCAACAACATAAATTAAATAATAATAATAACCATTAACAAAACAATATCTAAATTATATGATTAAATATTTTAGTAATCACCATTCATTTGAATGCCCACACACTTGAAAGAGCGGTTTATAGAAGCTTTTAAATGTCTTCTTCATGAGTAATATGATATTGTAGAGGGCCCTCATCTTCCCCATGTTCCCTAAAGTGTCTTTAATTCTATTCATTATTACACCCGAACTTATTTAATAATCACCTACAACTTTTAGGTTAGTCTTTTGTCTATTACCACTCAATGCCATAATTAATGGTATGCATCATTATTACCTAAAAGCTCTTAAGGAAAATCTTATTTATTATTGTATATTTAATTAAATGTATTTTTCATATTCATTATATATATATATATATCTCAAAAAGCAAATTATAATACAAAATAATATAAAAAGTTTATCATGTTAAAATACTAGTATAAGTGTTAATAGACTCTTTTTATTTATCATATGTATCAATTATTTTTAATACAAAAGATGTGGGTTAGAAATGATTAAATTTATTTGTTATTAAAATATTTAAGAGAATAATATTGAAATTTATATACTTATGATGTTAAAATATATAGATAATTAATAAAACTATTGAGTAAAAATAAAAAATTATATATATATTAATTATAGTTTAAATAAAATATTATTTTCAATGTGATAAATATGAAAAAATGAATATTAATAAAATAAAAATTATTGTTTATAATCAATATATTAATTTGATTATTAAAAGTTAAATATTTATTAATTTAAATAGAGATGTAAAATTTGTGGTATTAATAAAGTGAGGATGAATATCATTTTTTTAATTTGTTGTAGTATTGTAATAATATGAGAAGTATATTCACTTGTTTCCTAACTCAAAATGGTATTCAAGAATTTCTAACCTCTAATAGAGGAAGTGAACTCAACACCTTAATTTCCACCATGTTCAATTATATATAAAAATGCTATAAATATTTTTTCTAGTCCTCTTTCTATTTTATCTAAATGTATAAATATCTTTATCGTACACTCATATTCCTTTGTAAAACATTCAAGAGACATGTGATGGTTTAAAGGAACAAAAGAAATAAAAGAACTTGATGTAAGACTAATTACAATGATGAGACTTCCACTTATAAATATTTTTGAAAAAAGGACAATTGGAGGATGATAATAGCAAGAGAAATAACTTTTCTAAGGTTGCGCTAAGGCTTTGGGTTTTTTTGCATATAAGTCCAAGGTTCAACTCTTGTTGATTGGGTTTACCTAGTTGTTTCCTTGATTAGCTTAGGTATGCAATCTGAGGGATTTATAGAGAGGCTTTCTTTTTCTTGAGTCGATGTTTGATGTGAACTCCAAGTGGAGTTCCAAGTCACTTGGTTGCTTCCCCTCAATTAAAAAAAGCAACTTCAATGCTTATATGCATAACAAAACTAAAATACATTTTGAATTGCATAGTTGTATTCAATATATTTTAAAGGTGTTGCACATGATATAAAAGATGTTAAATTCTATATATAGCATAAAAAATAGAAGAAATCATTTTTTTCAACTTTTTTCATAAAATACTTTTAGGGAGGCTTTGTTAGGGTCAAGAGGAAGATTCTAGAGAATGACACATTATTAGATTATAGAAAGTGATCAAAATGCTATTATTTAGTCCACATAGTACATATTTGCCTCACATTAGCGAGAATGGAATTTTAGTGGGCTCTATAAGAGCTAAGAATCTTCACTAGTAGAAGCTATATAAGTTAGATATTTTTTTATTGAGAAGCATGGCTTCACTAAAATCAAAGTTTACCATTGTATGAGATTAAAAAAAATATGGTAGTATTTCATTTTTTTTTATTATGTTTAATAATTTTATATTTAAACAAGTTAATAGATACTTCATCCATTAAATTTAAGTCTGTAATAACTTGGCTAAATGAGTGGCTTGTTGGTCTATGTTATTATGGAAGTTTTGAAACTTATCTTTGATGGTGTGTTGACATGAATACTTTATTGATGTTACTTGACCTCCATACATCATTTCTATCACATGTACATTATCTTATTTTCATTATCTCTTTTGAAAATGGGTTTTGTGCCATAGAGTTTTCTCCTTTTGTCAAAGATTAGTTGTGCATGGCACCAAACATGGCTAAGTTGTTGGGACCATTATTGCATCTTCATATATTGCCTTTAAATCATTTAGGATCTTGCACCATTTGCACAATAATGTCACTCCCTAGGTTGCACTTAAGGGGGGGGGGGTTAGTGTGAATAAGTTATTTCCTATTTAATTATTAGGCAGAGCGTATTCACATGTTAAGTTTACTTAGGTCCTAGCTTGCATCTTAAGGTAGGTGTCATTATCCTAAGTTAGCTATCTTTACATACTAGGTGTCATTTTTAGAAGCTAGTTATAATGGGGCCATATTCACCTTATTTACTTTTAGTTATCTAGCATTTAATATTTACATCATACATTTAACATTTGTATCAAGGGTAGTTGTCTCATTACATAGGATTAAGACACATGTCAGCATCTTTTTTAATCCTACCTCATCCATTGTTATATAAGAAAGGTCTCTTGTACATTTGTATTCATGTTCAACTATTATTAATCAATGCATTATTAATGCAAATTATCTTTTCATTCTCTCTTGTGAAAGCTATTTCGTTCGGCATGGATCCTTGGGAGTGTTGAAAAGTCACCTACCTACTCCTACATATTTTTTATAGGTACTCATAATAAGGTGATTGATATATCAATCATGTTGTTAGGAAGAGTCATATGTGCAACATAGAAAAATAGTGGAGGAATGTCTACCATTAACCAAATACAAATTATCATTATGGGAATAAAACAAAAGTAATATCTTTGGTCTCAAATAAATTCATCATGTAGGGAATACAATAACATAGCTAAAAGGTCATACAGGGACTTGAAATGGTTCTCATTCATTCTAAATGTATGGAAGGTGTTGAATTCCCTATTAGTTGGTCTTGTTCACTCTTCAACATGATATAATGATTGGAATTTGAACTAATGGAATTATTACTTTTGACAATATTCTTCCTCTATGGAGGAAATTTTCACTATTGGAAAGGTAAGGAATGACTATAGAGATATAATCTTATAGAGAGAGTTGTATTTAGTCATGTTCGTCTCGGATTATTAACTATTGAAGATAGAAATTAATTTCCAAGCTCATTGAGGATTATTTGGTTGCATGGGCTTACAGGTTTTTCAAGGGAGAAATGTTGTACAAAGTAATGTTTATAATGGATTATTTTGGTTGAAATTTTTCTTTCAATATATTTATCTAGGGTGAATCCTTTGAGTTATCTTGTATTGATGTGTATTATTTTAAATTACTTGTCTATTCATATTATTAGAAGTTTCTAACTCCTTAGACACAAGTGGTCTAAATAATTTAAATAATATTATCTCTATTATATTTCACCTTTCGTGTTTCTCTATTTTGCATAACACAAGTGAACAATAAATTCTATAGTATATGATTTATATCGATGATTACCTTAATGATCTATTAAGGGGCTTACAAATCAAGAAAACCTAACCATAATTTCTTTAAATTTCGGACCATTATACTAAGGAATGATAAAAATTCATTAATTTTAACTACCATGAAGTTTCTTCCTTTTGGAATTACTAATGAAGCCAAGATTATGGGTCTCGCAAAAGGACTCAAAGTGACTCATATTCTTAGTTTTCAAACCATTTAAATTAGAGAAGAATTTATTTGTGGCTAATTAGGATATGGTGAAAGGATAAATGTCAATATGACATCTTTAGAACCTAGATTTATCAATACTTTTGAAGACAACATATTTCAAAAATTATGTTTTAGACCACACTTTATGATCTATTATTAGGATAGTGAAGGAAAATGTGATCAAAACTATTGATATAAAAATTGTTGCGATATTTAATCTAATTCTTTGATAAATACATTTAAGTGGACTATGAAAGTCTAATGATGCTACTATTGAGAAATTTCTAAGAAAGAGTAACACATTGACAATATTTAAAGATAAATATCCTACAATTATTTCTAAAGAGAAGCTAATAAATTATCTAATACATTGCATAACATAAAAGCTAATTTATCTCTTTTTTTATCGGAAAGCTAATTTATCTTTTACTTTTATCTTTAGTGACTATTAACTATATTTATGACAACTGTCAACTCTTTTACCTCTTCCATTTTGTGAAAATGTAGGATGTGATCCAACAATGGTAGTTTAATAAAGTAATAACCTTGTTTAAAATCAAATATGGTAAAAAAGCAACAACAAAAAAAAGAGGAAAAGAGAAATTTTAAATGTCACTAAAATTGGTACAAATTATCTATCTTCTAGAAAAAAGATCTCTAAGGAATATGAGGTAAATAAATATTATGATGAAGCTATTGAAGAACATGATAAATAGGTTGAAGGAATGTAAATATATTCATGGAAACCCTTATTCATAAGCTAGATGGAATATGTGGAGAATAAAATATGTCACCCTCAAAATTGATGGAGTCTCAAGCAACAAATCAGTTGTTGCACCACCTCACTTCTAGTAGCGCTTTGGTGAGCTGGGGCAATCAAGACAACTATACTAATGCAATATGTATTTTAAGGTTTAAATGAAATGCTATGTGAAATGAAATAACTAAATTATCTAAACAAGGCTAATAGATAACAATATTTTGACTATTGGAAACAAAAGACTTAACTGCTAGGATTAATTGCCAAGCTTCACAAGCTCGTTGCCTTAAACACTTGTGTGAGTCTAGAATGACTGTGTGGATGTAGGGAATTCACATGGAACATGTTTGTCTGGTATGGACAGGGCACTAAAATGGGGCAACTTATCAATACTCTATCTAAATTAACAAAAAGAAAACTACCTTGATAATAGTAAATAAAGATTTACAATTATATAGTAGAAATAACAAAAAATGAAGGGAGAAAAGAGAGATGAATGTACCAACAACCAAGAAGGCGAAAGAATCCTACGAGTTGTTCCTTCCTCTCCTCCTCTAAACATGCACATGTGAGAAACAAGAAAAAGTGTTGGGTTTGTTTGGAGACTTTCCTTGGTCAAGTCCCTTCTTTCGTGTTTCCACTCTATAAAAACTAGATAGACAGATCATTGTCCATGGATAACCAAAGATATGGTAGATGATTAATAATAAATAAAATAATAGGAAAGTGATTAAGATAATATGAAATGCTAAAAAAATGAAATGAAGTGTAGTGAAAGACTCCACTTCAAAGCCACAAAGTCGAAGCTTAATAGATTGAAGGAAAGTTGATTGACAAAGATGATGAAGTCGAGATACTGTGAACAACAAGAGGTTATATGGAGGATTCCCAAACACAAGAGTGAGCTCAAGAATTTGTGAGAGAGGTGTGGAGTGATTTCCAACTACCAAGAAGAACCAAAGTGTGTGGAAGAAGACCAAATGAATCTCAAAGATGGAGTTTTATGCCACTTGACTAATTCTTGACATTGGTGGTAGTGGTGAGAGATGTTAGACAACACATGTAGCAGTTGTAATGTCTCAATAGCTCAAAGCACATCTAAAAATTCATGGGATGAATTCATGTCGCACAAACATTTCTGCAACGCACACGTGTCTTGTGTTGACTAGGCCAAGCGGTCAAGAATCTTGGCACAAAAGAACAAGGGAGATGGAGGGACATGAAGGCTTACGTGGGATTTTATTTTTTGTCTAAGGTAAGAGAATCACATAATGGTAAATTTCACAGGGTACAATTTTATAACACTACATTTTTCCCCCACTTTAACGAACATATCATAACCACAAATGCAAGCTAAAATACATAAAATTTACTTGAGAGTTTTTTTATCTACATGAGGTTGTCCCTAGGGGAAAACCTTGAATTGTTGCAAAACCATATCCAACATACAAGATGTAGAAAATCATGCTAGATGAAAGAGAGAGAATGATAAGAGATAAAGGTAAATAATTAATAGCATCCTAGTATTGGTAGCAAGTTGTGTTATGCTAGATAGCCATATGATATGGAAATATAGAGTGGACCAATGCAAGTAGGAAAAGCTAGATAGTTAAATGAAAGGGAAACTTTAGACATGCACTAATACAAATAAAAAAATATAGATAGTCGTATGATAGGGCAAATTTCATCACATCAGTATGAGTAGAAAAGGCTAGATAGTCATATAATAGGGTGAGAGATTATGACAATGTTGATACGGGCACAAATTCTAGATAGTTGCATCATAGGGCGAAAGATACATCGGTATGAGTAGAAAAGATAGATGACCACATGATACAATGAAAATATTTAATGGATAAGTAGATTGGTCTCCACAAAGGAAAATATATAGATACAAAATTTAAAACTTCTAGAAAAAATTGTGATATAGAGACAATCAAATAATAATAGGACATAATAGACTACATTTGGAATGGAATGTTTTTCTTATAGGGGAACATGAGACATTCTAAGGAGAGAAAGAGACATTGTAATATGTCAACATATGACATGTTTCCATGGATTGTCACCCCACAATTGTGTTGGATTCAGGTGTGGAAAGATAAGTACTGAGAGGGGAGGGTTGAATCAGTTCTTCAAATCACTTTTAGACTTTTCTGAACTTCCTTCACATTCATTTATTGATTACTTATCATTTGCATTCATCACATGAAAATAAATAAAACATATAATCATCACATATAACACAATGATTTTGGTATCGTAGAAATCCTTGTTAGAGGATAAAAACTGCGGTGGGGGTGACACCAACAACACTTCGCTATTGCAGGAAAAAAGTTGCTTAGTTAGAGCTACAATGCTTAGTTACTTCTAATAGCTTACCTTGTTAAATGTATTAACCCGGTTAAGAGTTCTACAACTACTAATTCTACTCTGTTAAGAGATTTCACAACTCTAATCTAAGAATTGTACCTGGTTAAAGGATTTATACATAAGATCTGTTAAGATTTTCTCAGTTAAGAGACTTATACAATTTTGATTAACTTTTAATCAGTAATAAAAATGTACATTGAATGTGCATACACAAATGCTTATCAGACTCTATGTGTGCAATATCTCATTACCTCATACTGTGTAACCTTCACACAAATAATTCAGTACTCAGTAGCTCAATTCTGAATCTCTTCCACAATATTCTGATACTCGGTAGCTTCTTTGTTCGTTCACCTTCTGCTCTAATCTGTAATCTCCAATTTTTCTTCACATACATATGCCACCTTCCTCTTCTCTCTCTTTGATCTTCATACTTTGAACATCTTATATACAAAATTTAGGCGGTGCTAGATATTTTAGAATCTTCTCCTTTAAGCGGTGCTAGCATTGGGTACACTTCCAATGCATATTTCATCCATTTTTCATTGGCTAAACTCACCTTGTAATCATGTGTAATCATTAGATTTTAATCTCCAATGTTCTGTTATTCAATCTCCTCAAGATTGGTAAACCATTTTCTAATCGGTGTCCAAGTTCAATGTACTTAGAAATCTTCTAGTTTCGGCATGATTTGTTCAGTAATACATTTTCTTTAACTCAGTAATTGATTTCTCTTCTCAGTTAGGTGCTCATTAGAACTTGGTTCTCGGTGCTCGGTTCTACCTCGCTCGGTGCATATACTTGCTTTCTCTTCACCGAAATTCCTTGTAAATTTAGTCCTTTTACCGAATTCTTTTTTTACCTTGCCGACTCATCTTTTCTTCCTTACCGAATGAATTTGACAAACATAATGACTTCCCCCTTTGGCATTAGTTTGGTATGTTTTTTAAAAACCTTCAAAATCTTCAAAGTCATAAAACAAAATTTTGTCTTTGTCTATTTCTCTTCCTTGGTAAAACTTATTACTCCACCTGAAGTAATATTTTCGGTACATCTCCATACTATATACATAATATTCTCTATATTCCCCTTGTATATCTATTCCCCTTTCACTTTAAAAAATCCTATATGTAATTCCCCCTTTTCAACTTAGATGTATATTCCCCTTTAATATACTATTGTATATTCCCCCCCTTTTTAATAAAAATGCCAAAATGCTTACTTACTTTGTATTCGGTTCGGGGATTTTATAAAAAATACCTTTATATTTCTCTTGTGCATCCTTCAATGATTCCTTGCAGGTTTCCTGGAGTGTCTGTAACACTATAATCTAATCATTGATATCCGCAATAAGACTAACCATGTTGTCCATGGCACTTACATCTGGTGTGCTCACAAGATCTTTTGCTTTTTGAATTTGCCTCTACAGTGATCCAATATTTGGTAGCAAAACTGTTTGAAGTTCTAAGAGTTCCATCCTCATATGGTTCTCCTATTTTCTTAGTTCAAATTGCACTCCCATCAAGTTCTTAAGTTTCTCATAATATTCGGTTATTGTTTTGGGCTCTGTGGACATCTTTGATAGTAGCTCGATGAGCTCTTTTTCAACATTCTCATCTTTATCCTTTATCTCCTTTGTAAAATTTGAAAATAAACAAATCTTTTGAAATATAGAAAGACTGGATTGTAGCTCTATTTATAATGCATTGATTAACTTGGATAGGGTTACCTTGTCCAATGCTACTAATTGATGAACTTCTTCAATCACCTTAGTCTCCATATCTTTCATGTGAACCTTCATTAGATATTCGATTGTGTTAGTTCCAGGCTTATTGATTTGACTGAAAAGTTCTTTTAAATGACTATATATGTCTTCCTTTTCATTTATTATAGCCTTTGGAACAATCTCATTCAGAATGCTCTTTATTTGTTCCAACACATTAGTTTTTTGCTTTTTAGCTATAAGCTTGTCTTGTGTAGCTTTTCTCTTCAATAGGTCTCTGAACTCAGAAAGTTCCTTCAGACTCATGGTAGTATAGTCAACCTTCGGTATAACTATAACTTCATTTATATCTACCTCTTTTTCTATTTTTCTTTTCTTGGACTTTCTCTTTGAACTAGATGCCATCTTTGCATCTGATTGTGTTGAAGTTACTTCGGTTTTATCTTCCCTCTCCTTCTTTTCCTCTTGTTTATTCTCTTATTTCTTCCTTATTTTCTTGTTTATCCTCTTTCTTTGCTTCTACCTTTTCTTTTTCCTTCTCCTGTTGTGTTTCCTTTTTGTCATCTGCTACCATTTCCTTTGCTTGTTCTAATTCCTGTTGACCTGTAGTCTCAGTGGGGGACACTGACTCTTTATTCTTCTCTTTAGTCTCTTTTGGATCATTCTCTTTTGTTGGCTCAGTAGGATTCTTAGCAGCAGTACACTCTCCACTTGTAATTTCTGAGATAATCACTTCTATCTTAGGAAAGTTGACTACTTGTAGAATTACTGGCTCTTTTCTTAGCAATCTTGTTGTAGCCAAGTCATCAATGTCCATAGCTTCTGACGCTATGGCCTCGGTAGCCATGATATCCTCATCTTCTTTCACAGTGTCCTCAGGGTCTTTCTCGATAATGTCTTCTATGATGACCTCTTCCTGATTAGTTATCAATCCAACTGGTTTGGATTTATCCTTTTCAACTTATACATCTTCAATTGTCAGTTGGTCAATGAAAAAGATCGTTCTCCAAAGATCATCGATATCCTTTTCCACTTCTTCCAACTGACCGACCATTATACTCATTGCTCTTCCCTTCATTGTGAATCTATTGGAGTACTCATTTAGAGTATCTCTTATCCCTCTCTTTGTTAAATCTGGGACTGTGATTGAAAGGGATATTTCCCTCATTTCTTTTTATGCAACAATGGCATATTTCCATCTTGCATCAATTCTTTTATACAGTTCCTTGTCAAGATGTTCAACTACCTCAAATGGTAGAATTATGAACTTATGCAGTGTAGTAATGACTATTTCTTCTATTTTGTCCTTTTCTTCATATCTCCTTGCATCAAACTTTAATTGTTTCATGACAAAGTATGCTCCATATTTCTCTAGTGTTTTGAGTGGCTCACCGAGACTCCTACTCTTTTTGCTCGGTACTACTTTAAATTGTGACAAGTCATTCGACTCGGTATCACTCTCCTTTTGTAGTTTTAGTTTTCTCCTAGGCCTTCCAGTAGCCTTTCCTTCCATGACATAAATCTTTGTCTTCAGTGGTTAATCTTCAACTTTCTTCTTTCCTCTCGGTGTAGAGGTAGACCGAGTAGATGGTCTTACACTGACAGGACTAGGGGTTTCCTTCTTGATTCTTATTTTCTTCCCCTTTATTTTTGAAGGCCCGGCAACATCTTCCTCAGCTTCATCAACATCAACAATACCTAATTTCTTTGTTAAATCACTAATCATTTTACATGTTTTCCTTATACCTTTCGGTATTAGTATACATGTCCTTATTTTCTCCTTCACCTCTTCATAGGTGCCATAGCGAGTTGCAACTCTATCCTTAGGCTTCTCCAAAAGTCCTTTTATTTGTATAGTGGTTGGATCAATATTCATTTTGTAACCCATTGGGGGTAGCCATTCCATTCTAGGCTCTACTGCCCTTATTATACATACATCGGTGTCCACTTCAAAACATAAATCATCTTTAAATTCTTCTACTAATTGTGGTGGAATCCTATGTCTCTTATGCATCCTAGCTTGAAATTTATTGAAATAGTCATCCATAATAACATTAAATTTGTCACCCATACTCTGAATAAAATCATTGATTTTGGGTTTATCTTCCATTTGACTTCACCGACAGTTGGAAATGAGTTTTGAAAGTAGAAAAAGATACATACCAACAACAGTCCAAACTTTAGAGTCTTTGACTTGGCCTTCTAAATGGTATTCATACTGTCATCGAGTTGTTTCAATAGAACTTCAAACAAGTCAATCTTCATATCCTTCTTCACCATCTTATATGAAATATCCATAGCTCCACAGGGTACATTGTCTACCCTAGATGATTGGAATATCCTATATGATATGATATTTGATGCAAATTTTAGTTCAGGGTCTACAACTGTAGAAAGTGTCAAGCCTCTTCCGTCCCATTTAGCTTGTGTCAACTCATAGAGTTTGTTCTTGTTTGTCTGTTTGTAGGCCCTCGGTCTATCACCGATCGGAAATCCAATAACAATATGTAACACATCCTTTGTTATCTTTACTGGCCCATCAAGCCACATAATATTATTATGAACTCTGCTCAAGACAATTCTAATCCACTCATTCTTGAATACATGCATTGCATGAACCAAACCCTTGGTCTATAGGTGTATGTAATCATTTTACAAACTTGCATTAATGCACAACTTCTCATATGATGCATCAATCTCAGCTTGACAAATATCCTCAATTTTGCAATGAATGAAGGTGTGAACGTCTTCAATCAAAATTACTCTTGGCAGGATTGGGGATAGGGCTCCGGTTTAGTCTATTTCAACAGCAATGACGGGAGGAAGTTTGTACTTCGAATTAACATGGTTGATCTTCTCAACTACTACTGGCTTTTGCAACTTGGGTTCCATTGATCTCTGAAAATATCTCAACAAATTCTAGGGTTCAAATGAAATAACAATAGAATCTCTTAATTTAGCTCAGTGAACACTATAAATACCTCAAATGATCTTGAATGTTCTCGGAATGCTCGATTGAATTCTCTAAAATAGCTCTTTGATCTCGTATCTATCACTGCTCAAATGTGCTCACAAGAATGTAAAGTAAAAATGATGTATCTTGCCCTCGATTTATAAATTTTCCTTTAGGTTAGGGCTTCCAACTACTATAAATGCATTTATGCTTCCTTAGCTAACTTTATGTGACCATTTGACCGAACTATACTTTACTTTACTGAATGCAATAGAATAACTCAAATACTTTACCAATCAACATATGAAACCATAACTTCACAATACTTATCCAAATGCATCTTAATATGTTGATATGGATCTTAGTACTAAATCTAGGAACCAATTTAAGATAATCTTTAGGTTATCAGCTCTTATTCATACCTTGACCGATTAAGTGAAGATAGGTGCACCCGATCTAGAGGATGTGGTGCCATCACTAGTTCCCAATTCTGTTCCATCATCTTGTGACTTTCTTCTCCAGGTTTTATTTATTCTCGGATTTCATTAAACATTTACTAGAGTCTTTTCACTCAGTTTCTCCTTGGTGGAATCCTTATTTTGGTACCTACAGTCCTTAGCAAGATGACCGACTCTGTGGCAATGGAAACAATCCATTCCAGTGTTTCTCCATGATTTCTTATTATTCATTCCATGCATCTTGAAGCAATTTGCAACAATGTGACTGAATCTTCCACATGCAGTGCAAGAAATCCTTGTATTACAATCCCATGGTATTATAGGTCCTTGTCAGTTGTTGTCAACATTATGTCGGTTACAGACCCATTTCTCATTTTCCCTTTGTGACTTGCATTCTCCAGATTTGTGACCATATATCTTGTGGTCGTTATAGTAACCATCAAACCTTGGTTTCCTTGGAGTGTTCACAACTCTTGATCTACACTCAAATGACTTATGTCCATACTTATTGCAATTATAACATTGACCTTTAAATTTAGGAGAAGTTGGTGGATTACCTCTCTTGCTTATGTAGATGTTAGATGTATGACCTAGTTTCCCACAATGATAACATGTAGGCTTCTTAGGCTTCGATGTGGTAGAAGCTTTGTCTCGGTTGGTTGCTTGTTTGGAGGACTCACCCTTCTTAGTAGTATTTTTTGCATTGAAACTGAGTCTAGAGGAGTCATTAGGTTGTCTTTGATTTTTTTGTTGTTCATCCAGAATCTTCCATGCTTCTTCATTTATTTTCATGATTTCATTAGCATCTTTCTCAACTTTCAGATCATTCTTCAAATGTTCATTCTCACATCTCAATTCTACAATCTCACCAACTTTCCTAGAAACATCTCGATTTTCCATAACAAGTTGATCTGTCAAGTTATAGTGAGTTTGTGTCAACCTCATGATTTCCTTGTCTTTCTCATCAAGTCTAGTATTTATTTGTCTTCTTTCTTCTTCTGCAGTTCTTTTGGCAACCTCAGCTTTTTGTTCCATGATCTCACACATCCTTACCGATTGTGCTTCTTGTTCTCTTTTTAGTGTTTTGACCTGATCAAAAAGCATCTTATTATTTTCAAACAGTTATGATATGAGTGCATCAGATTCATCAGACATGCTTCCCTCAGATTTTTCTTCAAGTTCCTCAACATGATCTTGAGTATCTTTCAATTGTAGTGCTAGTTCTTTCCTTTTGTTGATTGAATTTTTCAATTTTCTACTCAATTCTTCAATTTTCTCATTAGCCATATTCAACTCTACTTGCATACTATCAATTATTCTTTTGTACTTGTAGCTTTCCATCCTTCAAGATCTGTCCTCTCAAGTGACTAAACTCCTTAATAAGAGACTGTGCTCTGATACCAAATGTTGGATTCAAGTGTGGAAAGATAAGTACTAAGAGGGGAGGGGTGAATCGGTACTTCAAATCACTTTTAAACTTTTCTGAACTTCCTTCACATTCATTTACTGATTACTTATCATTTGCATTCATCACATGAGAATAAATAAAACATATAATATTCACACATAACACAATGATTTTGGTATCACAAAAATCCTTGTTAGAGGATAAAAACTGCGGTGGGGATGACACCCACAACACTTTACTACTGTAGGAATAAAGTTGCCCAGTTAGACCTACAATGCTTAGCTACTTCTGATAGCTTACCCTGTTAAAGGTATTAAGCTGGTTAAGAGTTCTAAGACTGATAAGTCTACTCTGTTAAGAGATTTTACAACTCTAATATGAGAATTATACCTGGTTAAAGGATTTATACATAAGATCTGTTAAGATTTTCTCTGTTAAGAGACTTTTACATTTCTGATTTACTTTTAATCAGAAATACAAAAATGTCTATCGAATGTGCATCAAAAAATGCTTATCAAACTCTATGTGCTCAATATCTCATTACCTCATACTGTGTAACCTTCACACAAACAATTCAGTACTTGATAGCTCAATTCTAAATCTCTTCCACAATATTTTGATACTTGGTAGCTTCTTTGTTCATTCACCTTGTGCTTTGATTTTCAATCGCCAATTTCTCTTCACATACATATGCCACCTTCCTCTTCTCTCTCTTTGATCTTCATACTCTGAACATCTTATATACAAAATTTAGGCACTGCTAGATATTCTAGAATCTTCTCCTTTAAGTGGTGCTAGCATTGGGTACACTTCCAATGCATATTTCATCTATTTTTCATTGGCTAAACTCACCTTGTAATCATGTGTAATCATTAGATTTCAATCTCCAATGTTCTGTTATTCAATCTCCTTGAGATTGGTAAACTATTTTCTAATCGATGTCTAGGTTCAATGTACTTAGAAATCTTCTAGTGTTGGCTTTCTTTGCTCGGTAATACATTTTCTTTAACTCGGTAATTGAGTTCTCTTCTTAGTTAGGTGCTCAGTAGAACTTGGTTCTCGGTGCTCAATTATGCCTTGCTCTGTGCCTATACTTGCTTTCTCTTCATTGAAATTCCTTGTAAACTTATTCCTTTTATCGAATGCTTTCTTTACCTTATCGACTCATCTTTTCTTCCTTACCGATTGACTTTGACAAACATAATGACTTCCATATAACTAATGACAACAAAATTAACTCTTAGGAGTATCAAATAGGTGACAGATGATATCTGAAACACCCAGACAAGTAAATAGAGACAAGGGGATTTGATTATTCAACGTCAAAACCCATAAAATAAAATAAAAGATATGATATAAGATTGCTTATTGCTATTTCATCAGGGCAAACATGTTTAGATATGAAGAAGAGCACATGAAGACAAAGAAAAATAACAATTTGGGTCAACATGGAAGGATGAGCTAAATGCCTCTAACACTTTGCATCATCCCACCGAATATTGAAAGTCAATGCATGAAAATTAGAAGATGACAACAAATAGAAGAAATTTTATGATATATAACCCTCTATTTCCATGTATCAATGGAGTACAAGGGTCATTTGGAGGGGACCAACATTAATGGACAAGTATAGAGGAACATAGATAGACCTTCTCTAATCTATAGATATAAAAGCAGGTATTGGCTCATAGATCATCCACCATATCAACGTCCTCCCAATATTGATCATATAGGGATGGAGGTTGAAATTCTAATGGTAAGACTGCTACAAAAGCCCTAGGAGCCCCACCCATAGCCAAAGCTAACAATGAAGCCACTTCAATTTCCTCATTCAATACCTCAATTGAGGCAAATGTGAGGGATCTTGCAGATATTTTCATCAATGCCAAAATATTCTCAAAATAGTCAAACATATATGCCTCATAGGATACAAAATACTCAACTTAAGGTAAAAATGAAGAAGATGCATCACCAACCTCTGCAAAATGTGTAGTGAAAAACTCAGGATAAGTTGGAGATTTCTCCACTACAACCACAAAAGCCAAAGAGGGTCCATAGGAGCATACTTGTAATGGTAAAACTCAAGCACAAAACCCTAGAGGGGAGAACATTTGATCTATTGTAGCTGGCCTAAGCATCTTAGGAAAGTTGGGGTAGTGATCAAGAGACAATGTGAGATGAGTAGACATGATTGCACTTGACAAAAGTAATGAATGTAGCATGTGTATGAGTTTAGGAAAAGGTGTGATAGAAGGAAAAGAGTTGATCAATAGAGGCTCCTGGGGTGGGGAAATAGAAATCTAGACTCACTTTTTGCAAGGCCAAATATTCACTCCCAGAGCGATAAGAAGTGAAATAGAGGATGTGGTTGGATGAGGGAGCAATACAATAAGAGTTGAGACAAGTTCTGAAGTAGGAGAAATGGACATAGGGACCAAGGTCTCTATCTCAACCTTTGCAGTGACCTCATGTTCCAGGGTCTTAGCCTAGTGATAACACTTATGCTCATGAGAAAACTAATTTCAATGAAGGTTCATAATAGGATGATAGGTATGTGGAGGTTTGGTGACACCTTGTTCTATTAGAGAAATCATTGAAGATATGACTAGAAAAGAAGACAACCCTTCTAATGTAGTAGGATGTGTCACTAATGAGGCAATTATGGGATCAACCACGGGTGCCCTTAACCTTTTTTCCTTCTGTGTTGTAGGAGGAATAGAAGATACCCTCGAAGGATAAGGAGTAGGTGCTAGAGGAGATGGGATAGTCTACTAAGACCTCTTACGCTTACCGTAAATAGTAGGGTGACGAATGTCCACAAGGATTGAGATTAGAAAGGGAGGGTAGACTGACAACATGGATGTCTTTCCTTTGTATGTGCCAGGTGAAAACACAAGAACAAAAGATACCATTAGAGTTTGTGGAGTCCGTAGTGAGTGAGGAGGTTTCCCCTAAGGCACATGCTTTTCTTGTGCCCTTAACAAAGAGGGGACATAAGACAAAGCATGTTGATCCTCAAGAAAGGGATAAAAGGAAGGAACAAAAGTGGGAGGGAGGATATATGTTATAGATTTGAATAAAATTTTATTATCTTTGTATTTATTATAGACAAGAAAAGAAACATCCTATCAAGGACATAGGAGCCCTCCTACAGTAGGCCAGAAGTAGTCCAATAAGAAGCCTCTATGGGATACCAAGGGTGGATAACTAGTATCCTAGATTGTATTTATGGTACCCTCATAGGAGAACTTGAGACACTTATGCACCACAAAAGGGATGAGTCCCATAGAGACGAGTTAGGGAATGCCTAGCTTGACTTGAAAGAGGTCCAACTTTGGGATGACAATGAAATTAGTAAGGACATGAACCTTTAATCCCACCTAGATCATCAAGATAGTTGAACCCAAAGGGGCAAGTGATAGTCCATCATGAATTTTGATGGTTGTTGAGCACTCATCATACTATGCACACTATAGCCTGTTTACGAAAACTACCTCCTAAGTAATAATACTTGTAGAGAAGGAAAATAGGAGTTATAAATATACATGATAAAGCCAATCACAAAAGCTATTCTATCATGTAAAAGAAATCAGAATCTCATCAATAGAACTATCAAATGAAATGCACAAATAAAAAAATCAAACCATCATCAGACATATTATTCAGTCCATTCCATCATGTTTCTTTCTTCTCTAAACTAATGTTTCTCTCAAAAATATGAGTGCACTATTGTGATGAAATCCAAGGACAATTGATAGAGTAAATGTGAGAATACTAGAAATTGATGTTGCAAGAATGAGAAATGAGAGTCCACTTTATAGAAAAAATTGGTAGATTGGATGGCTAAGATCAATTTGGAACTTAAGACAATCACCAAATGAGGTTAGATGAGAGGACAAGTTAAGTGGTGATAATACTTTTATTAAGCCTCTATAACTAACAGCACACTTCCTTTTCCTTCATGAAATTTCAATTTAATTTCAAGGTTAATTCATAAATAGGGGTTTAACTAATACAAACCCCTTTCTCCCAACATTATCCTTGTTTTATGTGTGCAAGTGATAGGTGGAGGAGTTTCAACTCAAATTCAAGAAGGCATAATAGTCTATTTCATATTGTAAGCTTCTTGATTAGGTTTTGGTAGTGCAAGGGTGACTCCTAGAAGCACAAGTGAGCCAAGTCACTCCATACACTCAAGTTCAAACTTGATAGACAATTTGGGCTCATATTTTAGGCACAGGTTAGTCTTTATGTTAGCTTCTTAGGTCTGGTCTCAAAATTTGCATATTGATCTGATAACTGTCTCTTTTTTATAGAAAACTCCTCTCTCTTCTTAGTTCTAGATCTTTCATTTCCTCATTCTATTTACACAATCATCTTTCATAATTGGTAAAGGATCATTGCATTCAGAGAAAACTTTAGTGGTGATTATTCGCCATTTGGTGAATGTCGCCCGTCGGCATCCCGCAATTTGGTGAATAAATTGCCCATATGGGACTGACCCCATCGCCCCGCATTTATGAAGGTTGGGTCCATTGCTCGGGTCCATCGCCAAACGCTATATTAAATTTTGTCCATTTCTTGCACATTTTCGCCAATGGCATATACGTCTTGGGCACGATATATTTTTAAAATTCACCTATAATTTCAACGTGGCCCCAAATGGACGGCCTATATTCGCCCATAGTTATATATAAATATTTTTTAGGCGGCCCCAACTTCGCCAGTTATTTTATTGACGCGTGTCTCAAACCGATAGGTTTTCACCACCTTTATTAATCATACCAAGGTACTGGCGACCCATAATCGCCTAGGAAATAACACAAGACGTGTTATCATTACGCGGGCTTCGCCAAATATTTGGACACTGACCTAATACCTCCCGCCCAATTCACCAAAAGAGATTAGTATAAATACATTACATCAGTGTTATTGTACACAATTTGGAATCTTGGATTGGTTCAATTTGATCGATAGCGAATTTCAGATTGTCTCACTATTGAGTCTCGACTACTTTGGCGAGTCAAAGGTAAGTGATTATTATTCTGAATTTCTGCGACTATGTAAACATTGTATATTATAGTTATGTTGTCATTTGTCACTTCTTCAACAAGTAAACATTTTTTTAACATATTTTTATCACTAGGCTGGTAGCCAATCGAGATGTCGAACAAGAATAAGGGTAAGGCTCCGGCAGATGGGGAAAGCCAACAGAGGCCAACAAAATGCAGAACCTTATCATCGTACTTTGGTCATGGTCGTGGAAATGTTTCTGGCCAAAATAGGGAAGCTAGTGTTACTTCATTACAAGAAGATTTTGAACCTGAGGCTGAACCTTCACGACATATTGAAGAAGTCAGCGAACCTGATATCTCAAATCACGATGAACTTGAAGAAGATTTTCAGTTAAATACCCAGAGTAGCCATAATGATATAATCGACTTGGATGAGACTGAGAATGTCAGAAAAGATGATGGTGCAACTGCAGGGAAGAAAAGAAAATCCAAATCAAAGAATGATAGACTGTGGGATATGTCGAAGAATTTTCAAAAAGATTGGGTGTCAACATATCCATTCATTGAACCAGTGCCTAATCCAATTGAAGGGGAACATCCGGTAGAATGCAAATGTAAGATTTGCAGCGTGATAAATAAGAAGGAAAAGAGGTTGCAGCTAAAAATTGACACCATAGAAAAGCATATTGGTAAAGTTTATGAAAAGAAAACCATAGATGGAGTTCAAAAATCAGTGATAAGATGGAAAACAAAGGAGGAATCTCAGCATGTTAGGAATGCAGAATTATATGAATTTTAGCATAATATAAAGACGAAGCCTGGTGAAGTTAAAGGCTCTATTGAAGCTTGTTTTGGAAAAGCATTGGAAGTAGAACTAATGGGAAAAGCTATTCAGTTAAGTGTTGTGTTTAATATTTTGAGCAGAGGGCGTCCAATGACAGACTACCCATCATTGAGTGCTTTATTACACTTTCTGAAAGTTCGTAACTATCCTAACAGTCACTGGTCAGTAAACAGTGGATGGGAATGAGCAAGTTGTCTTGCCGATGTTGAAAAAGAGGATTTGAAGGAAAAAATTAAAGAGTCAAATTTTATTGCATTGTCTTTAGACGAGGTCACAGCAGTAGACAATACTTCCTGGGTATGCATGCATGTTTATACTGTACAGAATTTTGTTCGCCAACCTCATCTACTAACTGTTGCTAAAATGAGGGACAATGCGACAGCGAAAAATTTATTTCAACTAGTAAAGAGTTCTCTAATTGAATATGGAGGTATAGATGACATGACCATTGCCAAAAATCTGGTGTGTGTTGGAGCTGATGGAGCTTCAGTAATGCAAGGCCACGGGGGTGGTCTTTGCACAAAGATACAATCTTCTTGTGCACCCTACGTTACTCCCATTCACTGCATGGCCCATAGAATGAATCTAGCTTTTGGAGTTGTCAGCAAGCATGCTCCAATACAAAAAATTGAAGTTTTAATCAAAGAGATCTACCAATACTTCTGTCGAAGTCCGAAATGATTCAGGGAATTTCAACACTTTGCTGAAGGACTAACTGATGGGAACAAGCTTCTTAAGGATAATGATACCAGATGGATCTCTTTGGATGGACCAGCACATCGAGTTTTTTCAGAATATCAATCATTGCTTGGTCTAATGAACTCAAGTCATGACGAAGCAGGGCAATCGAAATTTCCTGCACTGCTGTCAATGTTAAGTAATGTAGAGACACTGTTAACATTAGCAGGTCTTCTCCCCATGCTTGAGGAAATGAGAAATTTAATGAAAAAGGCCCACCAAAGAGCTATGTATATCGTAAGATATGCTACGCTCTGTAAGTTGACATGCGTGACGCTCAATAATCTCTATTATTTATTTGTTGATGAAGTAAAATTTGCCAGCTGGCTGAAAATCACAAATTTGGACAATCCTGATAAATTTTTTTAAATTGGTTCAAACGGGGGGTTATGTGCAGAAGTTCGCGGAGTTGAGATACCAATGCACTACAATGCCAGGATCGAGTCTGAGGAACCAGGAAAGAACCCCAGGAGGCGAGTATCAAGTGTTAAAAGGGAAGACTTTACCAAGATCGTTGAGTTTGTAACAGCTTCAGTGAAGCACATTGCCTTTGATCTTTCCTCACAGATTAGAGCAAGATTCCCTCCAGTCAAACTACTTGAATCCATGGCTATTGTGTTTCCTCATTATTGGCGTATGAACAATCTGAAAGATTTTAAAAGTAGGCTACTAACTTTGATAGATCATTTTTGCAAAACCAAAGAGTTAGATGGAGTAACTCTAAATGGAATTTTAGATGCAAATCGTTTGAGAGAGCAATCAACTCATTTTTCACGGACAATGAGGGAAAAATTTAATCTTATGGAGAACCCTATGGAAGATGGATCGGTAACAAGGCTTTGGAAAAACCTAGCTGAGAGTGAATTGTTGATTGATTCAATATCAGAATATTTCAAGCTTGCTGAATTATGTCTAACCATGATATTGGGGTCGGTGGAGGATGAGAGAGTTTTCAGTGCTTTGAGATTCCTAAAGTCAAAGCTAAGAAACAAACTTGACAAGAATTTGGAAAATTGCTTGAGGCTCTATACATCCAGGTATGAAGTCAATACTTTTCCTTATGAAAGGGCACTGAAATTGTGGAGGAAGAAATGTCAAAGAAGAGAGGTGGGCAACATGTCAAACCAAAGTGGGAGTGGGAGTGGGAATGCCAGAGACAATTATGTCATTGACCGGGACCCATGTACTGGCACTGGTACTGCTAGCGGTGAACATCAGTTAAGCGGAGGTATGCAAAGTGAAGAAAACATATCAAAGAACCAAGGAAGCTATGAAGTTGATGCTGATGAATCCGACAATCTCAATGATGATATGGTGTGGCAGCTTGAAATTGAACCGTTGTAGAAGTAGCACTAAAGAATTAGCATGTCCTAGGTATTTATTAACTTTTTCCCTGAAGTCTACTGTCAGTCTCTATATTTCATCATCAATCATGCATATCCCAATGTCAAAAACATGAATGTGGTTGATAATGTCATCAAGATTCAAGATTCAATTCCACAATTAATAATTATTAATGGTTTTCATTCGCAATATTCAGCTAATATGGTACAATTATTGTAGTTTTTTCATTATTTTGTTTGACAACATAGCAATTCGTATGTTACAATTCTTAGAGTTAGAAATACTGATTCTCATTAATTTAATTACAAATATGATACAATGTATCCATTCATTGATCAATACTAGTAAGAACACAACTCTCTGATTCTGTTTACAAAAGTCAATGACTCAATTCCCATTGGCAATTTAGTAAGCCAATGACCCTGAATTCCCTTTTATAGAAACAAGGGAGCAACAATAGCTTCAGGTCGATTTGCCTAATGTGAAGTCTCAAAATCTAAATCAGTAAGACAACTACAAGACTACAAGTCTACAACATCTCTACAACTTTAGTTGTACATTTCTGCATTTGACAGGCCGGTTTAGTAAATTAGCATAGGCAATAGCATCTGCAAGACTACAACATTGATCCTGTTCAAAAAGCAAAGTTCAAACTTGTTACTTTAAACTCAATTCTAGAGTCTAGACTGTAGTATGTAGGATAATATGAAAGATATAGAGATGATTGAAACTGAAAGTACTTTCACATACTATGATTCAAGATGATTCTGTAAGTTTCTGTAGTATGCTCCATTCTTCTTCGGTTGGAAGGGCAAAATTTTTGATGGTATGGTAAATGACCTGCATTCTCGTCAGAATTCCATACTTGGAAGAGCGAGTTTGAAGCAATGTTCCTTCCATTAGTGCATGCAAATTTGTGAATGTTTTGATGCACTTTGCAATGCCTTCATGAGTTCTGCCCTGAGGAAGGTTGCCTAAATCAAAGGTTATTGTGTCCTCCAACTTTTGTTTGTAAGCTTCTCTTCCAATGAAACCCGTTGTTGACAAATCAGGTCCAGGACTCGGTAAACCAAGAGATATCAATTTGGCTATTTTATTGTTCATCTTGGCGAGCTTTGGCCCAAATAAAGCAAGAACTTCTTCTGCTTCTGTTAGTTTCTGACATTTATGAAATACAGAGGTCGCCTTTATTATTGAAGCAACGCGGTCCTGAATTCCCTTGCTTGCCAATTGCCTGTCAGCAGTGCTGTTGATTTCTTGCATAATCTGCTTTGCAGTTTTCTGTCTCTGACCAAAACTTTTGTTCTCCTCAAGTTGCTCTTTCAGCTTCTCAAAAACACCTGTAAGAGATTCATAGAGTTCAAACCAATCACACAACCTATCAGCAGAAGACTTTATTTGCCCCCAGAAGCAATTTTTTATTTGTTGTACTGTATTATTTACATGGTCATTCAAGAAGTTTTCATAATTTTTAATAGTATTATTTGCCTTCTTTAGGTCTTCTTTCATTTCTGAGTACTGGTGTTCACTATGTTTTCTTATTTGCTCTGCTTTCTCTTCCCAATCTTTTGCTTTCTCTTCCCACTCTTTTGTTTTTACCCTCTCATTTTCCAATTCTTTCTTTAACTCATTGTTTACCTGTGTAGCATTCTCCAAGTTTTTGTATAAATTTACTGAAGAGGCTTTTTCATCCTGAAGTTTTTTATCCCTTTTTTCCAATTCTTTCTTTAACTCATTGTTTACCTATGCAGCATTCTCCAAGTTTTTGTATAAATTTAATAAAGAGGCTTTTTCATCCTGAAGTTTTTTATCCCTTTTTTCCAATTTTTCCCTCAAAGTTTTCAGTTCTGCATCCATATGTTCTTGTTGTTCAATTGCTTCTTTAGAGCCAGAGGATGAATTTTTTATCCTTTTCTCTAATTCTTTGCACCTGTTTATTGTTGCTTTCTCACTTGCCTTTACATTTGCCAGGTCTGCCTTTAACTTATCTATTGTGCCCTGAAGCTTTCCTTTCTCTCTCTCCAACTTCATCACTGAACTGTAGACCACTTGGTTGGTCATTTTGGACAAATTTATCTTGTCCACATTTTTAATTTTGGATAAATCCATTTGGAGGGTGCTAACTTGAAATTCAGATGGATCTAACTGACTCTCTGGTGGATTGTTATCTCTAGCTGGGGGCATAACAACCATGAATTCCATCATATCTTTATTCGGGTCATATGTGGTTAATAACCTGTTGGATGCAGGTTCTGCATCACGAGCTGCAGCAATTGCTTCCATCTTCATTGTCTTACTATTTTGTCTATTCTTGTTTTTTGATTTTTCATAGTTAGTTACAAATTCATTGTAATGAAAATCAGGATTTTGTGAGACAATTGAATGTTTGAATGGTGAAATAGCACTTGCACTGATGTACGAGCTTCCACCAATACCATGAGGATTACCAACACCTAGACCCATTACAAGTGGGGTTTGTAGACTATTCTGAGGGTTTTGTCCTGAAGGATGGGCAATTGTTGGACTCACAGTCACCATTGGCACTGTTGTACTAGTACTACTACTAATACTTGTCATAACCTTTTGCTTCTTTACACTTTCTTGACCTTCGGGACCAACCTTTCTTGCATCTACATATTGATATAATATCCTTTTCGGACCACTACTTTTAATTGTACAAATGATATTGCCAGCTGTGGCAGTGACAATTGATTCAGATTGAATCTAAGTGCTTGGAACAGCTGGAAGTGGAACTCTATTTGAAGCAGAAATAGATGGAATTAACTGAGTTGAAACCAATGTGAATGGAATTGACTGAGTTGATGATTGATCTCCATGCCCAAGGCCTGGTTTCTGACCATGTTTTGGTGCTACAACTGGTGGTTCAGGTGCATACCAAACCCCTTCTCCACTAGGACTCAGACCACCAGAACCTTGGTAGCCCATTTTTTCTACAATTTCTGCCCCTTTTCTATATAGAAGTTTGGTGGATGCATCAACTCCTCTCTTAATTGTTGTACTGGATGAGGGATTCAAAGAATCTTGGTCATCGTAATCATCATCAGTATCATTGTGATATGCTTCAGCTGGATGCTCCTTATTCCACAATTTGTTAAACATTGTATCCTCTTCCACCTCATTAAGATTTGCAGAGGTCTTTGGCTCACCAAGATTCTTCCTCATTTCCCAAAATTCAAAAATTTTGGTTCGACTCCATCTAGCATTTATACATTCATTCATTAGCTCTTTTGGAATACGTTTTGTAGATGGTTTATTAGCTTTCTTGTAGAAATTGGACGATGTCATGGCCTGTACTTTTCCTTTCTGTTTGTGCAATGCCATTATTTGTGATGACAATTCCTGTATTGACATATTATTTTCAGCAACATATTTCTCCATCTATTTTTTGACCTCCTCCCAGGAGTCCATGTTTTTAAAATTTTCAATCAAAGGCATACTTTCATGTTGATATTTGCTTGCAGAGTTCCCATTGTCTTTAAGCCTTGCTCCAATTATGTTCAGTGGATCATACTGCCAGTGACTGTCAACATCAAATCAAAAAATTGAAAAAAAGGCTTCTGCCACTTTGAATCCTCTTCTCTCAAATGCGAACCCTCCAAAGTAGAATGGCAAGGAGGGAAATATCATTTTCTTTTGTTGACCATTAAAGAGTACATCTGTGCTCTCCATTTGTCAGACATATTCCAATGCAAATACCCTCTCTGTTACATGTATTGGAAGTTTGTAGGGTTCTACCCATGAACCGTAAAACCTTAACACAGTGTACTCTTCCATTAAGTACCAGTCAGCCAATTGTAGTTGACTTCCGAGTTGAATGCAATTTCTACAAGTAACAAGCAATCTAGGCATTGGAGTGCCTGTAATTTTATGGTACATTGGTGCCAAAAAGAAGTCTACAAAATTGTTGTAGTTCCTTGTTATCAATCATCCTTATCTGAGGTGTCCACTCATATATTGGATTTTGGCCTTGAGTTTGACTGCAAAGCTTGTTTGCCTAAAATAATGCACGATGCTTTGCTAGGAGAAGATAACACAAGTAGGTTGTGAATCTAAATGTCTTCTCTGAACCTCTTTGAATCATTAGTAATTGATCTTGCATGCAACGAACAATGTGCTCAATAAAACAATATTTTACTAGTTCTCTTTCAAAATGAATATGATAAAGCATTTCAAGAATGCTGGCACCCACTTGTTTGTTACTATCCAATCCCAAACAAAATGCTAGCAAGGAAATACTGTTCTGTGCCCATGGCACAAAAATTTCATAATCATAAGGAGGCCTATGATCTAGACTCAGACTACAACCACTTGTTATTCCTCTAATATAAGAATCTCTCTGTTTTGCATCTAATTTTTCATAATCCTCTGCCAGCTTTCCCAAGTCAATGTGTATGTTTGAGTGTTGTTGTTGAAACCCTAGGTTCAACAGACTAGCAAATTCACTCTCAGTTATGGACAAAATTTCCTCTTGAGTATTTTTATTCACAATTGCTTTTCTATTTTCGTCATAATTTTCGGCGTAGAGCATAACAATTTCTGGGCAAGGGAATACTTGAGGTAACGCCATGTGTGCCGACCCAGCTTCCCACGATGCAATTTTATTTGCAGTTGCATTTACCCTAGGGTTAAATGAATAAAATTTTGAAGCCTTATTTGGATGGTTCCACTTGTTTTCAAGTGCAAATCTAATCTCCATTATACCCTTATTTCCATGAATAACAGGATCATGTATATCATGGAATAAATCACTGAAACCTGGTGTTTTAAGCATATTGTGGAATTCTATTATTTTGCCCATCGTGTTATTCTTGGTATTTGTAGCTACAAGCCTACAGGGGTGATTCAAAATTAAAACCTAACAAACTAAAAAAAATTTATATAATATAAACAGTAAAGTTGTAAATCAAGAGACTTGAAAAATTTAAAATGCAGGACGTAGATTTTCAGGATTTTAGTAGTTACACTTACCCGTTGACGTTCACGTTGCCCTTAGTTTAAATTTTTGCAGAGAGCTGAGAGACTTTGTAGTTTGTTGCTTTCCTCAGACCTCAATCCTCAACCTAGAAATTAAGAATCCGTAACTTTGTTGCGCTGTAAGTTTGTAAATTGTAACCCCTTTCTAATTTCTAAATCTGCAGACCACGTATAACTGCAAAATTAAAGAAACTTAAAGCGCCAAAATTGTACAATCTGTACTCTATAGTCGTCACACCCTGTCATGTGTCACTTTCAGTTTAAATGCGAGTGGAATCGTGGACCACTAGTTACTAGACATGCATCATGAATTCGGAATGGGTTTGCTAATGTCACTGTTAACTAACCCGTCATGACTCATAATGTATTAATGTTATTCTCATTCATAATGTCACTATTAACTGTAAGTGGAATGTGATTATGTCAATGTGTTAACTGAGCAGTGACACGTGTCATGATTCTGAGACGCGTTTCAAAAGATAGGGTGTCTTTTTCCTTTCGTCCCAAAACTCAACTTCAATCGTTGATCTATAAACATCCAACGGCAACGGTGAATGGTGTGGTACTGGTGGCCCCGTGGGTCGTGGGTCCCATTAACTAGGCTAGTTAGGATGACTCACATCACGAGTCAGACGTGTCAGTGTCACGTCATCACCAAATTGAAACGACATTGTTATTTGTTGGTCGACCGAGGAGTTTAGTGACACGTGTAATGATTCCGGGACGCGTTTGAAAAGATAGGGTTTCTTTTTCCTTTCAGCCCGAAACTCAACTTTGGTCGTTGATCTATAAACATCCAACGGCAATGGTGAACGGTGTGGTGGTCGTGTGGACCGTGGGTCCCATTAACTAATCTAGTCAGGATGACTCACATCACGAGTCAGACGTGTCAATCTCACATCATCACCAAATTGAAATGACATTGTTCAATGTCATTTGTTGGTAGACCGACGACCGTGCGAGGTGTTAAGTGACACGTGTCATGATTTCGAGATGCGTTTGAAAAGATGGGGTTTCTTTTCCCTTTCGGCCTGAAACTCAACTTCGGTCATTGATGTATAATAATCCAATGGCAACAGTGAATGGTATTGGTGTACTATTTTTTGTAGTGATTAATTTTTTTTAATTTAAGATAATATTACTATTTAATTTTATTTGGAAACATTTTTTTATTTAAAACACATATTTTAGAATTGTTATTATATTATCATTTTAATAGTACTATATTTTAATTGATTTTATTTTTGTATCATCTAATTAATATTAATTTTTTATAATATATTTAGAAATACATATATATAGATATTGTTATTATAATATTATCATTATGATAGTATTATATTTTAGTTATTTTTATTTTTATATCATCTTTTAACTATATTATTATTATATTTATCTTATATTATCTTATAACTATGCACATAACCTTTATATTATTTTTTATAGTAAACTTATATTTTCTATGGGATTATTTATTAAAATATACTTATTATTATACATATTTTTTAGATTTATTTTTTACATTGTTAAAAACTTAGAGACTCAATTTGACAACTTTAATCTTTTAATAAAATGAAAGAATTATAATCATTATGTAAGTTGAAATATATTTCATATTTTATGATGTTACAAATTATAAATATAAGATATAAGTTTTTTTCATTTATATATGTTTAAATTATACTATGTTAGTTTACCATAATAAGAGTTAAAAAAATTACATGTGAAAAGTAATGTTCAAATTCTATATTATAATTTGTGAATATTTTTTAATGGAGAGTAATTATTTAAGTATTTAAACATCAATCTCATTCGTAGAGATATAATTGTACTTCAGACTATGTAATAAATTAAATGTGGGAGACACCATTTTAAAAAAATTATTAAACTACAGTTTCAATTAGTGAAGTTTAATTGTAATAGATATCTGAAGGAGGATATTTGTCAGTTATTTTATATATATTAAAATAAATATAGATAAGCTAGTCTACAGATAACTGATAAAGCATTGAAGCAAGTAATTAAAATATTGCAATCATGGTTACAAAGAAGAAATATTGCAATCACGGTTACACAAAGCACAAATTGAAATGAGGTAAAGCTTGCAAAATTTCCATTGTATTTTTCATAAAATTATATTTACATTCTCGACTTCATACTATGTCTATAAACAAAAAGAAACATACTCGACTTGACACTATGTCTATAAACATATTATATTTACATTCTTGACTTGATACTATGTCTATAAACAAAAAAAAAAAACCGTAAACGACTACAGTACTAGTACCAGTACAAGGTAAGCTTTTAATATTTATAATAAAAAAAAATTATTAAGAAAAATCAATTGCGCCCTTCTGTGTAGAATTTTGCAGAGAGGATTAGCTGCATGAATTCGTCGAGCCACACAAATTGCCCTGCCTAAGCCTCCTTTATGTCAAGCTCAAACCACTTATGGAGAAAACCCCTGGCAATCAGCGCCCATTTCCTATGGCGCTTCAATTGCCCAGCAGTCAGGCACAAAAGAAAAGGTTGAATGGCCACATTCTGGCCTGGGAGGAGAAGCTTGTGTATTTGACTTGCCCTAGGGATCCCCACCCCTAATTCAGCAAAGATGACAACTTGAACGTCGTCCCCCAAGTATTCCTCTTTGAATACCCTCCTCAGTAGCATCACCATGTCAACCTTCGGTCCTCCAAGGTCCAGAAGGGAAGCCAAAAAATGAGACGTAATGTCTGTGGCTACCCGGTACCTATCTTCATTGTCAAGAAACTCTCGGCCCAACACCATTCTAACAGCCTCTGTAACGAAAGGCCCACCATCCTTACAAATTGATGCTAAAAATTCATCAGAAAAGGAACCCAGAAAGGCCTTCTGGGCCTCCTCAGAAGTGCATCTAAGACAAATGGGAGTGTCCATCTTAGATTACTTGCAGACTGTAAAACTTAAAACAGTAAAACTAGAAAATTTAAAAACAAATTACTTGCAAAATGCGTCACTGCAGACCCTAAACAAACAATCAATCAATGTCGATGAATAATGAAGCTAGATCGTCTATAAATAGCCCTTGAATCCTTGATCGTTACTTACCAATCAATTATTTCTATCTTAATGGTATTAAATACATTGTCCTCGATATGCCTCTAAATCTTGCACGAAAATCTTTTCCCTAAATACATGTGTGTGAGAATTGAAAATTTTGTCCTTAATCTTTCACATCTGGCAGTAAATCTTTTCTATCGATAAAAAACTGTCAGAAATCGCCTGTACAATTTGGGAAGTGGTGTGTGGTAGCCAAACAATGTCGCTGTCACTAACATAGCATTTAATTCTTTCCCGGTTAAGTGCTTTTAATACTCTGCAGACAACTTACCTTGATACGTGTCAACATTCTGGTTAAGTGCTTTTAATACTCTGCAGACAACTTACCTTGATACGTGTCAACATTCCGGTGACTACCTCGACAATTCTTCTTCCTTCAAGAAATGTTGGCCGAAATTAAACCTTAGCCATTGATCTTGGATCATCGGACGGTCTGAGTTCTCAAATAATACATTTAACATAATTACAGTGGTAGTGGCAAAGATTATGGTAGTGGCAAATAATACATTATGCTTCCATAATATAAGGTCAAACAACCACGTCTTTAAACCATCACTTGCCAGTTGCCAATAATTTATGTATGTTAGGTATGCTAGGTTAGGCTACTTATTTCCCATCTTTTGAACGATTAGGCTACTTATGTCAATAATTTATTTATTTTTCCATAATTAACGAACGATTAGCCAATACAATTATTTTTTCACCCTTCAAAAGAAAAGTATTCGCCTCAAATATTAAAATTTTTTACTTGAAAAGAAAATTATTCACCTCAAATATTAAAATTTTTTACTTGAAAAGAAAATTATTCGCCTCAAATATTATAATTTTTTACTTGAAAAGAAAATTATTCGCCTCAAATATTATAATTTTTTACTTGAAAAGAAAATTATTTGCCAGCAATTTATGAAATTTTCAATCTGGGGGGAAAAAATCACCAATACAAACTATGAAAAGTCGTGGATTTGAAAAAAAAATCACCTAGATTAAAACAAATTACCCCCTAAAATAATGTACAATTCGCCAAGACTTTACACTTTTTCCTAAAAGGGGGTTTCTTAAAGTTATCCCTGATTGCATTCACTCAGTGTTTGAGCCTCCTCAAGCCTAGTAGATCATCCTCCTTCCAATGTAAGAGGAGATAAGCCTTTGGTTCCTAGTTTTGTCATACAAGCTAGTAAACAATATTTCCTTCATTACATATTGGTGAACCTGACTCATAACATTTTCATTCCGATTTGGTGTCTAGATCTGATTTGTAGGCATAACATTGTTCCATTTTATGTATTTAGCTCTAATTTTTAGTCTTATTTTTTGCATGACATTATCAAATTTAGATGCATTCATTGGTAATAAAAAGATATAAAAAGTGCATATTGTTCATTACATTTTCCTGTTTGCCTATTTCAAAATAATTAAAATCCAAAAATATTTCCTCTCATGCAATCTATTTAGATTAGTCTCTTTATGCTTTATTTGCTTCTATTAGCTTCTCTCATTGTAAAATGATAGATTTCTTTTTATAGGACTTTACTACTTTTGTTGAGTCATTTATAGTGATGACTTTGATATGTTAGATGAAGCCCTTAATGGCTTCATCCCTATTAAGTCTTCCTCTACGCCTAGTAAACCATCCTTTTACAAAAAAATGATTCATATGATCCAAGGATTTAAGATATGATGATCCCCTTTATGAACCTCTCAATGATTCCTCTCCCAAATCTTCTCTCCCTCATGAGGACATATTGGTGCCAAAAGATATTTTTAACACTTCTCTCAATGATCTCTGAAACATTAAGGAATGATGTTGACTCTTTTCTTAGTATGTACCTCCCTCAAAAGAGTACCCTAGTAAAAGATGATAATTTTGTGGTGGAAGAGGTAGATATGATTGATAATTCCCTTAATGGTGCTTTACCTTATATTCATTTCAATAACCTCTCCTCTAGAGATGAGGCATTAATGAGTGGTATTTTTGAAGAAGAGGATAATATCCTTGATTCTCTTCCTTCTACAAATAAAACCTTAGAAAATAAGGAATTTACTCAAGTCAATGTCATTCATGTTTTAGGTAGTGAAACCCTTAATAAACCGTTGGTAGTTAAAGGAGGAACAAAATGCCCTTTCACTTTTGCAAAATAAATCACCCAAAGTTACAATATGATTTCTCACACATACAACTACAATCTTGTTCCCCTTGATCCATCACGACATGTTGGAAGGTATATGATCTTGTTGGGAATATTTATGATACTTTAGCCAAGATCTCCCTTTGGGACTTAATTAAGACTTCACCTCCATACCATGTGATGATTCAAGAAGCTTTTAAATATGTTATTACATCCTTTCCTACTAAATCTCATGAGGTAGCAACTATTCTTGAAACAAAGGCAAAAATTGAGTTCCACCAACTTGACTTACCCTCTATAGAAGTTCAAAACCAATGTATTTACCTCATGATCTTGTCCTTATCAATGATAATTCTATAAGACATACTCTAGTTGCTAATGGTTAAGCCCTTAATGTGTGTGGCGTTGACTTGTTGCATAAAATAAAAGTGGATACTTATCTTATTAAACCTAATTCTACTCCTATTACTAATGTTGATAAACCAATGCTGGGAACAATCACTTTGCCTATTCAAATAGGCCTATCATTTTATATGTGCTTATCAATACTCTCACATACAATCTTCTTGCAGGTAGACCTTGGTTTGATTTTGTGCATGTTGTTCCTTCTACTCTTCATCACAAAGTTAAAATTTATCTCCAACAATGTGTTATATACTATAGAAGTAGATTACAAACTACATATCCAATATCAATCTCCTAAAATTTCTTCCATTTTTTCTCCAATTAAAACATCATATCCTCTTAAACAAGATGATTGAGGATCATTAGATTTCACATCCACCTTTCATAACAAAATCCTTGAATTTGAGACTTAAAATTCTTATTCAAACACATGTATGAATGTTGATTAGGCCTCTTTAAATTTCAATCCTAGATTCCACCTAAGAGTGACCCTTATCCTCTTAAAATTTCAAGTTCCAATCTTAATAATTACAATGGACATGGCTTAGGATTTGTGAAACCTACATCACACTTGTCTAAAGAATGTCTAGATTTCCAACCTCCCTCTTTGTCCAATCAATCCATAAATTCTTGTCCTAATTTTTCATCATAATAAGAGAATATTTCATTTGATCTTTTTAAAGCCAACTCAATTACGCTTCCTTTGAAAAATAAACAAAAAACAGTGAACAAAAGTAAGACAAACTTTCTATTTGTCTGTTTCATCGAATTTATGGCCATAAAACTAATGAATGCCATGATTTAAAGTGTAAAATTCAAAATTCATTGATTGTGTTATGGTTCAAATGAAAAATAATAATGAATGGCACCTTTGTCATGATCATTCTAAATATAATCTATTGTCATATTATGTTGCTCCACACTATGTGGCATTCCTACCTTATCCTTTAGGGGCTCATTGTCATTCATGGTAGTGCAATTTAGGTGCAATCATAGTTTTTGAGCAACATAATAGCCTTTCTTATTGTTGTTCCACATATGGGGGACAAAAGTAATTTTTCAATCTCCTATCTAGATCTCCTAAGGACCCATTTTCTCTTTGTTGATTTGTCTTTTTTATAACGTGACACCCTTTCTTGCATGGAATTATTTTTCTACATGAGGATTATTTCTCTTTTTAAGGAGTTTTGCATCCTTGTTTACAATATTTTTGTTGCTTGAAAAATCATGTCTGTTATAAATGACCTTTCACTTGGGGTACATAATGTATTTTCCTTAACCAAGTATTCCCTTAGCTATAAATAGGGAGGGTGTGTATACTTTATTCTCCTTCCTCATTTTTCTTGTCTTCAAACTTGGAGGGAAAGGTTAATTTTTCAATATCCTATCCTTTCAAAGGATCCATTATCCCTTTGTTGACTTGTTTCTTATATAACAAGTTCTTCCTTGCATATAACTGTTTGTTTTGCATGAGAATTTTCTCCTTTTTAGGAGATTTACATCCTTATTTACAACCTCTTCCTTGCTTGGAAGCATATATCTAATATAAAAGATCTATCATTCGGGGTATATAATGTGTTATCTTATCCCTTGTCTTCACCCTTTGAGGGAAAGGTTTCATTTATCAATCTTTTGTTCCTTTCTAAGGATCCACTCCTCTTGGTTATCTAGTATTTGTTTATCACATGATATCCTTTCTTACATGGAGTTGTTTTCTCTAGATGTGGATCTTCTATTTTTCAGGAGATTTACATCCTTGTTTACAATCTCTTCCTCAATTGAAATAACATATCTATTATTAAAAAATCCCCTTGTCTAGGGGCTTAAAGTGTGTCATCCTTCATTAAGAATCCATTTTTCCTACCTAGTAATAAGGGGGGCTAAAAGGTGAATTTGTGTTCTCCTTCCTCTCTTGGTCTCAAAGATGTTATTTTTGTTCAAGAACTCCTCTTGGAGGTAGATGTCTTGGAACAAAGATCTCTTCCTCCTAAGGATACCTTACACATGTTGCAAGATATCTTTTTAAACAATTATCTTTCCTACTTAAGGGATATCTCCTTGGTGTTCAAGGTGGGTATCCATGTTGTGTCTTTCCTTCACATGTCATCATAGCTTTATGTTTCCATCTTAAGGAGGGGGACATATATGCAACCTCCTTGTGTATTATTTTATGTCACTATGCATTATTTTACGCCCCTTTGCATTATTTAGTAGATTCCTAAGGAGACAATGGTTTCCTTGGGGTTATACTTTTATGTCCTTGTGCATTAGTTTGCAATTTTCCTTGGAAATTTCCTTGGAACTTTTGTACTATATAGTGGATTCCCTTTGGTTATAATGCTTTCCTTAAGACAATCCTCTTTTGGTGGATTTCCCGTGAACAATGCTTTACTTGGTTACCCTTCGATGGATTGACAAGCATAATGTAACTTGCTAGACTATCAAATCCATCTTTTCACTTACCTCTCTTTTGGATGAGTGTAACTCGAATAATACAACTTGCTAGACTATTTCCTACTATTCCTCCCCTTTCTCTCATGGATCACCTAGAATAATGCAGCTCTCTATCTTGTGGAATCTGTGGTTTCATTTTTTTATCTCCCATGATCTCATAGGTTTTCTAGTTGGATGGATCATGAAGTCCTCTCTTATCCTTGGTGTGTGTTATTTCTCTTTCTATGATACCCTTGTGTTCTTACAATAGCATTCCAAGTGTGATACAAGCAGTTGAGACATTTTGATTATCGAGGTCTTTTCAACTAGTTGGCTTGGAGCCTTAGTAAGTTTTAGTCTTAGTTTTTCTTTGTTTTGTTTCATGTGATTGTGTGAGTTAAGATCCTTAGTTTGGGAGCTTCCCTTGAACTTAGTAATGTCTTACCTCTTTAGGCCTTGCACATGATCTCATCTCTTCTATATCATATCTCTTTCTTCTTCTTTACTAAGCGTATGAGTGCAAACTCATACCCCCCCTAAAGTGGGGGCTAAATGTAGCATCGTAAATTATACACACTACTTAAGTGTGTCTAATTCCATGCTTGTGCGGTGCCCATTTTAGTGTGTATTCATTCTTCTATGCATTATAGAACTTTTTCTATGCATTTAAGTCCTCCCAATTTTTATTAATGTGGGCCCTTTGTTATAAGTGTGTCTTCTTTAATTATTTCAGTCAAATATTATCTCTTGTGTACATTGGTCGTATTACCATATGTGACCTATTTCACACATTTTCATCTATCACACCTTGATTTCACACCTAGTTTTTGATTCCTCGTATCAAAATTGACAATCAATGAAAATTTGAGCCTTCTTTGCTTCATAAAAGATGACTCGAGATGTATGGGTCATAAATTTTACAACCCGTACATCAAGAGGTGCCCCCTATGTGCTAACTTTGGCCCAAATTTGAATTGGAGGTCGTTGTTTTGATTTTAGGTGGGATTTCAAATCCTTACTCAACCTTCTTCAACTTTTGAGCTCTGAATTGGCTAGCTGAGGTGTAAATACAAGGCTACCTCCCTCATTTTTGGTCCATCCGTGAACATTAACAATCCATCTTTTATATTGTCATTCAAACATTCAAGCATTCAAGCAAATCATTTCTTCATGGTGGCAAGCCTAGCAATCATTATACAAGCATGTCTTTTATGATGTCCTTTTACATCTTTATGGATTCACGATATTGCTTCAACACTTTTGATCTCAATTTAAGAAGCACTTGCATCATCAAGGTATAAGACTTTTATCAAGCCTTTATAACTGACAACACACTTCCTTTTCCTTCATATAGTTTCAATTTGATTTCAAGGTTAATTCTTAAATAGGGGTTTGACTTAGGCAAACCCCTTTCTCCCAACATTCTCCTTGTTTTTTGTGTGCAAGTAACAAGTGGTTAAGTTTTACATATGAATTTAGGAAGACATAACAATTTTCTTCAAATCCTAGGCTTCATTAGTTTTGGAAGTGCAAGGGTGGCTCCCACAAGCAGGAGTAAGTCAAGTCACCCCCTACATTCTAGGTCACCCTCAATAGACAATTTAGGCTCAAATTTTAGGTGCATGTTGGTTTTTGTGTTAGTTTCTCAAATCTGTTCTCAGAATTCGCATGTCAGTCTGACATCTATCTCTATTTTATAGAAATATCCGTCTCTCTCTTCTTAGTCCTAGATCTTGCATTTTCTCATTCCATTCACACAATCATCTTCCATAATTAGCGAAGGATCACTACATTCAGTTAGTGTTTAAGCCTCCTCGGGCCTAGTGGCTCATCCTCCTTCCAATGTAAGAGGAGATAGGTCTTTGGTTCCTAGTTTTCTCATACAAGCTAGTGAACACTACTTTCTTCATTACATGTAGAAATCTGTAAATTCTACACTAATGGCTCACACAAGTGAACTTAGGTGTCTCTTACAAGCTATTCTTAGGTTTGAACATATACTTTTGATCTTGGTGGGATTTAATTGATTAATAGCTTGCACATTGCTTTCCATTAACATAAAAAAACATGTTGCAATAGCAACTGAACACCTCGATAGGAAAACCCAACCCAAAAGAATGGAGTCATTAGCAAGTATGGGCATGATGGTTACATATGGCATGCTAGTGTATTAGTGCATCTTTGTAAGGTAAGTGCCAATGAAGCCAAGTGTTGATAAAAATACATGGATATATACATATATCAATTTAATGAACTTGTGGAATGAAGAGAGCTATGTAACGTGCCTCTCTACCTCGTCCTAAATATGTGAACTTGTTGTTAATGTGTTGAGTTGTCATAATTTTCTCCTCTTATTTTCATTTCCTACGAACTATTTCTATTATCTAAATATAAGTTATGTTTAGCAATGATTGCTTTTCTGGATAAAAGTATTTATTATGGGTCTAGTGAACTTATAACAAAAGAACAAAAGCAAACTATTATTTATCAATTCTTTTTCCTTTGGAATTTTATTAATTGCAAGAGTTGCAATTATGCACCCCTATCTAGAGTAGATATTAGGAATACACGGGTCCTAACATAAGCCTTGAAATGAAAATAGTATTTTCCATTAGAGATTCAATGCATTAGGTTTGAAGAAGGGTTTTATACATGTATACATCACATTTTTTTTGTTAAAGATGATATGAATTGGTGTGATAAAAATGGTGTTAAAATATTTTAGAATTATTGAATGGTAAGAATCTCTTTGCTATCTTTAAAAGTCTTATAGTGAGAGAAAGAGGTCAATATGGACAATGAAATAGATGGAAAGGATTTAGTGATCCTTCAATCGAATTTTACGAACCTTATGGATCGCCTTGGAAATTTTTGAATGAACACTTTAAAAAAAATAACAACACTTCTACATCCATGATGAAGGCAACATTTTCGATTAAAATATATCATTTCAATAAAAAATGTTTTGTTTACAACTGAAAAAGATGATATATTTCTTGAATACACCATCTATTAGTATTCACATTTTTGTATAATTGACCTAGGTTGAACTCCTAGATAATTTTGACTCCCTACCTATAACACTTTAACAAAAAGTTGTCTTCTACTATAAATATATAGTTGCTCACAATATTATCCAATATATGAATATGATAGTACACATATAACCTAACTATTCTTATAAAAAATTCTCTTTCTATATTAAAATACACTAAAGTGTGGGTGATTTCCTTGTGCGTTTAGAATATTGAAAACATATTTAAGCAATGATGTAGAGTGTGGATTAGTTGAGGATATTATGAAGTGGATATAGGCTAGTTTGAATTATTGTGCATCTAGGCTCCTCGTATTTGGTCCCTTGCCTTAAATTATTGAGAACAAGATGCACAAGGAAAGGAAATGGAACTTTTTATACAATAATTTGTGGGCCAGTGAGATACCTCTGGTTCTGATCCAATCCAAGTGATGGGACAGTGAGATACCTGTCTATTGTTAGGAAGTCACGATCTTCGCCGACACTAAGATTGGTAAGAAGCACTAAAAATCCCCTTGATTTTTTAATTATGTCGGTGATTGCTTTTTATATTACATTGAGCAAAACAAAAGACAACTGAAAAGAGTCAAATACCAGCACTTACATACAAGAAAAGACAAATACAGCTGCCTAACAGTGAAAGAGTAGTGGATGGAATTGGAAGGCGTGTCCCATCATCATATTGTCATGTAAAAAGTTTCTAGAATGGACTGTGTGAGTTGATTTGTTTGATGTATTTGGATCAAATTGTAGGATCTATCATCAGAACACAAAATAACCAACAAAAAAAATATTAAATAAATATATTAGTAAGTCTTTAATATTAAGCCAATTTCAATCAAATCAATCAGATTTCTACAATTCTTTTGAGTATTGCATGAATAGATTTCTAATTTTTTATTTTGCTTATCTCACATACTTTCATTCTGATGATGGATCACGAGTGTGATCCGAAACATTGATGCTAAAAACAAATATACAATCTAAAACCAGAAATCTATTCATGCAAAGACAATTTCAGTTTAACTGAACAACTCATAACACTAAAATAGTAAAGAGTAGGCGATAGTAACAGAATAGCCAATAAAGCAAAAGAGAATTATAATATTCATCAATAGAAGGTAGATGAACGCTGAGAGATTTTAAAATTGAAGTCTTCATTCTGTTCTTCCAAAGTCTGAAGTTAGTTTTGATGGTGATATGATTGATTCTTTGTTTCTTTGTTCAAATCCAACTATTGCTTTAAGACTAGAGAAGTTTGTCATCTAAAGCAGCAATTTTGCTTCTTTGGTGGTAGATCCAAAGAAAGTAGACTCTGGAAGAGTTAGACTGTTAGCTTAGGAGTGGTGTTTATGTACCAATTCTACATATAGAGATGGATGGGATTGATTGACTTGTTTTCTTGAATGGTAATGTCAAAATCTTTGTAAGCCTGAATTAGATTGCTTGGAAAACGGTGAATTGACTTAGGGTAGAGAAACATGAATGTGTCCTATCCTTTTGGATGGATAAATCTAGGTCAAGAGTAGGAGAGGCATAGTGTGAAATCTAAGGCTGACGTGTATTAGATGAAGTATTTAAGTGGCCAAGGCATGGAAACAATCTTGGCAAGTTTAGGATTATGGGAATGTTGGGCAATGACAGCTTGAAGTGAAGAGATTATGGGAATGGGGCAATGATAACCTATATTTGATATATTTGCAGATGAGTGTAGGCTAGTAGCCTTTGATGAAAGCTATTTTATAGGTGTGTTGAAAAAGGATAAAATTAGAGGCATTTTTGAGGAAATTTTGGTTATTTTGTTCATGGTAATGTTTGTTCAATGTTTTCTAAAAAGGAAGAAAATCGAGAGAAATGCTTGATTTGAAATAGTATTAAGATAGGTCTATTGATTCAATGGAACAACCATGCATTAATCAACCTGGATTAAATAAGTTGCTAGAGTGGAGTGGATCCAATCAAACAATTTTAGATAGAATGACAGAAAGTATAATCACACCACACATGATAGTAGATGAAGAGAGAGATTGTTTATTAGCTTTGAGACCAAATCAAGTGGATTGATTGATACAATAGATCTATGCATCTCAAAGTCTAGAGATGTCTTAGGTAGTTGTGTGTATAGATAAGAATCATAATATTTTTCTCTACTCTATGTTGGGTTGCCTTCAGTGATTTGGATCTACTTTATGTTTGTGAACTCACTTTATAACCATGAACTTGCTTTGTATCTATAACTCTATCTTTGATGATTTTTGGATTTAAACCTATAAACTCTTAAAAAATAGGCAGTAATGCAATAACGATCATTCTCTATCTAGGTAGCAATATTTAAATACCTTAACATACAATAAACGTCAAACATGCACATGAATTCTAGAATGATTTCTAGGTGATCCAATGCGCTAGGATGAGTGTGATCAAATATGCTAAGTTAAATGTTTGATTTTAGAGATTGAGTGTAAGCAAATGATTATTTTTTGTTAAAAACAAATGATATTGTGGGTAAATGAGTTCAAATTGATGGATTGTAATACATGAACATAACACTAAAAAACAAATGTTTGTGCATAGCCAGCTTAGGACCAAAGTGTAAAATGTGGCTAGTTAGATAGAGTGTTTGATTTTAATTTTGTATTTAAGCCAGATCAAGATCATGACTATGAGGATACACCAACCTAATGCCCACATACATTATGTTAGATAAATAATTTGGATTAGAGACCAAAAGGATTGAGATCATTAAAATTATAGAGAAATAAGGTCATTGGATTGGGCTTGTTGCATCATCATATTGTCATGGAATTGGAAGGCGTGTCGCATCATCATATTGTCATGTAAAAAGTTTCAAGAATGGATTGTAAGTTTATTTGTTTGATGTTTTTGGATCAAATTTTATGATCTATATTATCAGAATAAAAAATAATCAACAAAAAAATTATTAAATAAATATATTAGCAACTCTTCAATATTAAGACAATTTCAATCAAATCAATCAATTTCCACAATTCATTTTAGTATTGCATGAACAGATTTCTAATTTTTATTGTGTATTTGTTTTTTGCATCTACGTTTCAAATCACACTCTTTGATCCATCATCTTACATTTTTCTTATCCTGCATACTCTTTCATTCTGATGTTGGATCACGAAGTGTGATTCGAAACGTTGATGCTAAAAATAAATATACAATAAAAAACCAAAAATATATTCATGCAAAGACAATTTCAATTTAACTGAACAACTCACAACACTAAAATGGTAAAGAGTAGGCGATGGTAACAGAACAACCAATATAGCAAAAGAGAATTATAATATTCATTAATAGAAGGTAGATGGAAGGAGATTTCTTTCTTTGGCAAGCTGAGAGATTTTCAAATTGAAGTCTTCATTATGTTCTTCCAAAGTCTAAAATTAGTTTTGATGGTAATATGATTGATTCTTTGTTTCTTTGTTCAAATCCAACTCTTTCTTTAAGACTCTAGAGAAGTTAGTCATCAAAAGCAGCAATTTTGCTTCTCTGGTGGTAGATGCAAAGAAAGTAGACTCTAGAAGAGTTAGACTATTAGCTTAGGAGTGGTGTTTATGTACCAATTCTTCATATAGAGATGGATGGGATTGATTGACATGTTTTCTTGAATGGTAATGTCTCTATCTTTGTAAGACTGAATTAGATTGCTTGGAAAATAGTGAATTGACTTAGGGTAGAGAAACATGAATGTGTCCTATCCTTTTGGGATGGATAAATTTAGGTCAAGAGTAGGAGAGGCATAGTGTGAAATCTAAGGCTGACGTGTATTAGATGAAGTATTTAAGTGGTCAAGGCATGGAAACAATCTTGGCAACTTTAGCATTATGGGAATGTTGGGCAATGACAGCTTGAAGTGAAGAGATTATGGGAATGGGACAATGATAGCCTATATTTGATGTATTTGCATATGAGTGTAGGCTAGTAGCCTTTGATGAAAGCTACTTTATAGGTGTGTTGAAAAAGAATAAAATTAGAGGCACTTTTGAGGAAATTTTGGTTATTTTGTTCATGGTAATATTTGTTCAATGTTTTCTAAAAAGGTAGAAAGTTGAGAGAAGTGCTTGATTTGAAATAGTATTAAGATAGGTAACCTTTTATAAAATATTAATTTTTTATTTATTTCGGAGTCATTTAATTGTAATAAGTGTCAAATAGATCAAACATCATGATTTCCAGTAAACCTCTACTTGTGAAATATGAGTCTTAAAGATTGACTAGAAACAATCAGAAACAATTGAACATAGAAATGTCAAAGAGAAAAATAAAATTTAGTGGTTAATCTAAGTCCATTGATTCAATGCAACAACCATGCACTAATCCTGGATTAAATAAGTTGCTAGAGTGGAGTGGATCCAATCAAACAATTTTAGATAGAATGATAGAAAGTATAATCACACCACACATGATAGTAGATGAAGAGAGAGATTGTTTATTAGCTTTGAGACCAAATCAAGTGGATTGATTGATACAATAGACCTATGCACCTCAAAGTCTAGAGATGTCTTAGGTAGTTGTGTGTATAGATAAGAATCATAATATTTTTCTCTACTCTATGTTGGATTGCCTTCAGTAATTTGGATCTACTTTATGTTTGTGAACTCACTCTATAACCATGAACTTGCTTTGTATCTATAAACTCTATCTTTGATGATTTTTGGATTTAAACCTTTAAACTCTTAAAAAATAGGCAATAATGCAATAACGATCATTCTCTATCTTGGTAGCAATATTTAAATACCTTAACATACAATACACTTCAAACATGCACATGAATTCTAGAATGGTTGCTAGGTGATCCAATGCGCTAGGATGAGTGTGATCAAATATGCTAAGTTAAATGTTTGATTTTAGAGATTGAGTGTAAGCAAATGATTATTTTTTGTTGAAAACAAATGATATTGTGGGTAAATGAGTTCAAATTGATGAATTGTAATACATGAACATAACACTAAAAAACAAATGTTTGTGCATAGCCAGCTTAGGACCAAAGTGTAAAATGGGGCTAGTTAGATAGAGTGTTTGATTTTAATTTTGTATTTAAGTGGATCAAGATTATGACTATGAGGATACACCAACCTAATGCCCACATACATTATGTTAGATAGATAATTTGAATTAGAGGCCAAAAGGATTGAGATCATTAAAATTATAGAGAAATAAGGTCATTGGATTGGGCTTGTGTGCACATTGATAGGGGATGCATGGTATACATAAGGATATGTGTAAACAAGGATATGTATATGTAGTTATATACATGTATTAATAAATTTCCATAAAATATGAATGAAACTATATGGGAAATGCACCAAGGATGCATTTTCACCAGTAGATTTGACCCTTATTGAGGTACATGTGAATCTCTAATTGTATGCATTCTCAAACATAATATAAATGCAATAGATAGAAAAACTTGTATTCCATAACGATGCAGGCTTCTAGCTTGCAAGATAGATTGAATACCAAATATGAGAATATTAGTGATCATATATATGCCCACCCTTGAATTGATTGACCCATAGGGTGCACTTAGTTGAAGGAAGATCTTGCTAGATGTAACATTAATAAACATGAGCATGTGGTAATAGATTAATAATAAGATGCATGATTAAAAATAAATATTATGTGAAAATTAAATAACAAAGGATAAGCATGTAAGTACATATAACTATCCAAGTGTCAAAAGATAACAAGGATAACTAGAAGATACATTATGAGAAGCTTAGTTGTGATGGACTAGAGATGGGATCAAAGAATACATTATGATTCCCAAAATAGGTATGAAAATGATGATGCTTCTCTTATGCCAAAAAACTTATGAAAGTATAATAAATAGCCATATGTGACATTCATGAACATGGACACAAATAGGGTAGGACTGATAGGATAAATAAGATCAATACACTGGTAATGTGATCTTCTATGGCCAAGAAGACTTCTTAAAGTAGAATAAAAGGCTCAATGTGGCATCTAGAAGAATGAAACATATAGAGTACAATTAATTGGATAAGTAGGAAATTAGTGGCACAAATTATGATAAGATGAAATCATTAATGACATGAAGAATGATAGATGGGAAATCCCCAAATATACCAAGTATGTAAGATAGGTGATATAGATCAAAATAATATGGTATAACAATAGAGGTCATTATTATAATGGGAAAACATATTACCCACAAATACAAGATAATGGTGATAAAGACATGACAAGAGATAGAATCGTGTAATTGTAGTGTGTAGGATCAAAGTAATATAACAATGTGACAATATAATATAATCTCAACATCTATAGGATAACAATATAAGCTAAATGTATATAGTGTAATCTGAGAATGATAAACAAGGAGAATAAAATAATGCCCCTTGGTGTAAGCATATGTAAGGATCAATAATAAATACTCAAAGCAAGACAAAGTTGTATATGCCCTATGAAGCAAGATTGGGCAATAAGATCATGATATATAACAATATGAGATCATAAGATGAGCACTCTAAAATATGATGACATATATCAATGCTAGACCAAATTATAGTAAATGCTATAGGAATGTAAGATAAACAAAATAGTATAAGTAGTGGCATGACAATGTGAGATCATTGTAAAAATATACTAAAAAGATATATCAATAATGGAACATGAATTGTTCATAGTAGTAAGATAAAATAATGATAAGATATAGATCATAGACAATGTCCACGCGATCTAACAAGATATGAAAAGATTCTCAAGATGCTCAAAATCCATATAGTATTAATATAAGATTATTGGAATCAATGTAGGATCAAGGTTATAAAGCAAGGTAGATCACTGATAATTAGAGAAATCGCACCCCCTTTCTCAACATAGTAACACTAAAGTTTGATATGAAAATGTAGGCTCAATGTGTAAGATATAAAAGATCACAAAATTACAAAACATTAAATGTGTATACCAGATCATAAATTATGTAAGATCAATAAAGGTTGGATTATGTGTAGTCCAAAAAATATGTCATGGTAAGAAAGTAAGCCCAAGTACACGAGTCATGCATCAATGTAAATAATGTATGTCATTGTCCATGTGATTGATTTAGTTCATATGTATGCATGTGTGGATGTAAATGTATCTTGAGTTATCATATTACACATGTTATCTACGCTTAAATGTAGTGTAACCTTAACAAGATGAATCAATAAATGGTCTCAAAGGGAATCCATAATCAAAAGCATAGCAAACAATGAATATAAAGCCTCATTAGTGTATATAGTAGGTGAAATGTTATTGGAGTACAATATCATTGAGAGGGGGGGGTTGTGGAGGGAGGCGGAAGGGGATGAATCAATGATATAAAAAACAATGTATCAATTTTTACTCAAACTTATAACAATAACCCAAATGAAATGAATAAAGATAACAAGGCAATGATGAAACATGCATAAGGAAAGTAACACAAGATATGTCCTGAGTGGAAACCCTCTTGGGGAATAAAACAACTTGAAATGCTTCACTGGCATATGTGGAAATATCATTTTTACAATGTCTCACCAATTGGCAACTATCTCATTGGCAATGCTATCTCACTGATAGTTTTTATTATGCCTCACTGGCTTTTCATTTCAATACAACTTCTCAAAATCATCTAATTGTTACATGGTGGAAGACCATATGATCTTTTTCCCTGAATCAAACACATAAGCCTTTTGACGCAAACCATTTTGGAGCTCAAATATCATTAAATGGTTTCTCATATTTTGTGTATGTCCCTTCAAAAAAATTGTATTTTCAGCAAATTTGGCTAATTTTCTTTTTAACCAAGAAACATCATTATCATACTTTTTACATTTCTTGGTAAGTTGTTGTCTCAAATTAACTTGTGCCCTTGTAGCTTTTTCTAATTTATTGCACAAATATGTATTTGTGCTATGTAACTCATTTGCAGTATTCTGACACTCTTCTAAGTGAAGTTCCAATTTTTGAATTTATTCTTTAAGGCTCTTGATTTCCTTTTTTACATCAATTAATTGACCTTCATAATCAACCGTGATAATCCTTTCAGAGCATTCACCTATTTCACTAACTAGACAAGTTTCATTATTTACTTCAATTAATACTACTTGCAGACTATGTACATCTTCAGTTTTAAGTCTTGCAACAATAATTCTACCATTTGTCTCCATACTTTGACAACTTAGTGTTGTGAAGACAACTGAAAGATTTTGCTTACAAATCTAACTAACACTTAATAAATTATGCACCATTCCCTCAACATAATAAACATCAGTTATTGGTGTATAATTTTCAAGAATAATAGTACCCGACCCTTTAACCTAAAAACATTTATTATCACCAAATCTGACTGATCCAGTATTAAAAAGTTTAAGTTCTATAAACTTGTCTTCATCACCAATCATATAGTGAGAACAACCATTGTCTAACACCTGGACTTCTTCTATCTTAGAAAAACGAGTTGATTGAGCAGTCATAGCAACCGTTTTAGGTTTCCAAAATAATTTTCTTTTTAGAATTGAATTAGATTTCTTAATCATAGACTCTTTACAAAATCTTGCAATGTGTCCTAGTTTGCCACACTGAAAAATATTTGAGTTTATTTAAAAACTGATATAGTTTTCCATTTACTAAACTTGTATTTCTTCTTGATGGGCCTTTGTATTCATTAGTCTCGTTTTCTGAATCTTTGAAGTTAATACAATACTGAGAATTAATTTTACCTTTTCCACCTTCATTGGAAGTTTCACCAAGTTGATTACTCGACAACTATTTTCTTAAGCCAACTATCTTTGCTTCTAGAGTATTGCAATTGTGTTCTCTACTTTTTAGTTTTTCTTGAGTAACCTCAAGAATGCGCTTTTGTTCTTCAATTTGTAGCCTTAAAGAAGAAACAAGTTATATATCTTTCTGATTCTTAGTTTTTTAATTAGTAGCTTCTCTTTTTAGTTTCTTAATTTCTTTAAGAGCGACCTTTAGCTCCCCCTTAAAGTCAATTTCAAATTCTAAAAATTTCTGATAAGTTACTGTCTTGAGAAACATTTGTAGATGCAATTGTCATAAATAATGTTTCTTCGTTACCTTCTAGTGGTTCATCTGAACCAGTGTATGTAATATCAACAAACAAAGCTTTGTTCTTTTTAAAGTTGTTTTTCTTCTTAAAATTTAGTTGCTTCTTTTTCTTGAAAGATTTATTGTTATTTTCTTCATCACTATCAATGTCCTTGTTAGGACATTGTGCAAGATAATGACTTATCCTACCACAAGAGAAACATTTAAAAGGCAATTTGCCTTTGTATCTACATGAACCTCTTCTAATTTTAATAACAAAAGCAAATTCAATATTATCAGCTTGATCTGATTTAGAATTTGTTTCTACTTTGGTACATTTAAATGCAAATTCTTTGCTAGGTGGATTAGAAGTGATTCTCATTTCATAAGCAGTAAATATTCCATGTAGAGTAGCAAGAGTTACCTTGTGAACATCTATTTCCTCCATAGCAGATATTTTTTAATCATACTTGGAAGTCAATGATCTTAGCACTTTCTTGACTACAGTGGTTTCTTCCAGAGTTTCACCAAGTCCTCAAATTGAATTTACAACATCGAAGACATGAAGAAAATAATCAGCTATCTTCTCATCCTCAGTCATCTTGAGACTTTCAAACATAGCCCTATAGGCATGCAACTTAGCCTCCTTAATTCTTTTGTCTCCTTCATAGATATTTGGCAATTTTTCCCAAACACTATAAGCAGTTCACAATCCATGACTTTAACAAGAACATCATTGGACAAACCACAACAAATGGCATTAGAAGCTTTTACATCATGCTCATATGTCTTTTTCTCATCTGCAGTAGATGGAGGGATTGTTTTGGTATAGGCAGTTTGGGTTGTTTCCCACACATCAAAACCTAAGGACTTCAAATGACGCCTTATTCTATATTTCCAGAATGCATAACGTGTTTCATCAAACAGAGGTGCTCTAAAACCTGACAAACCTTCTTGACCAACCATTGAAAGTACTCCCTAACTAGGAAACCCCTAAGAGGAAGGGTATGGCTCTGATACCAATTGTTGGAGTACAATATCACTAAGAGGGGGTGAATCAGTGATATAAAAAATAATCTATCAATTCTTACTCAAACTTATAACAATAACCCAAATGAAATGAATAGAGATAACAAGCCAATAATGAAACATGCACAAGGAAAGTAACACAAGATATGTCCTGAGTGGAAACCTTCTTGGGGAATAAAACCACTCGAAATGCCTCACTGGCTTATTTTGAAATATCCTTCTTACAATGTCTCACTAGTTGTAGAACTGTCTCACTGACAATATTATCTCACTAATAGTCTTTACTATGTCTCACTAGCTTTTCATTTCATTTTAATACAAATTTTCATACATAAAGAGTCAGAAAATCTGATCTCACATAGTCATTACTACCTAATACTATACAACACTAAACACAAATAAGGCTTTGTGTTGAAAAGTGTATTTTGTGAGATTATGAATCCCTATGACCCCAATCAAGCATTTCTAATCAATGAATTGATTGTGCACAAGTAACAAAAAATATATTTCATGAAGATCCAAATACTCTCTCTGTACTATAAAAACATTCTTCACTGCCATGTATATATAAAGAATTTTGAAACTGATCAATTGCTCCATTCACAACTAATTTCAAGAACCGAATCAAACTGTTTGTTAATCCGTAATATGTTGATAAAGAATCATTTATGAATATATATATTTCTTATTTATCACATAAAAATCATTATAATAATGAAAACTTAATCATTGTTCCTTACTAATCATTTCCCACTAATCAAACTTAACAAATTCCTTAATTATTTTTTTTGAAATCAAATAAACAATATCTTTTAAAACAATATATCATATGTATTATCTCTACAACTCAAAAATAATCAATTATGTTTTAACATCTTAATCTCTGCTATTAAGTCTTTATCCAACTTAAAATTCTTCATCAAGACTTGTCAAAGTTTGTCAACCATAAACAATACTTGTTACTTCTATGCTTAGTTTGTCAAAAGCTCAAAGACAATAACTATAGTTCACAAACTTGGGTTAAGACCACAAAACATAGACCTTTGTTTAGAATAACAATACATGTTTTGAAACAAACTTGGTGATCCATGCCAAAGGATTAAGCAATGTATGATCATATTCAAACTAGGGTTTAGATAGAGAATGTATATGCATTACACGCATATATGCTTAGATAATCTAAACCCACACACCCTTGACTAGGGTTTGAACACAAATGATACAGTTATGATAACCTTAACACAATGTCATCAAAATTGAAATACAAAGAATGAATATGATACATCATTTAACTCAAGTTTGAGAATGAACAAAATAGCCATAAGATACACAAAGAGGAGTTGTAACTCTGGTTTGAAAATGAAACTCTCAACAAAGACATTTAACAAATGTATTAAGAGTAACACAAGCTTATTAAACAACTGACAAAGAATGATGTCATTGACCTAGATAGTTAACCATGAATGCAAAATAATCTAAACAAACCAAGACTCAGACATGTTAACTCTTTAACTAAATCGAATGAAGACTCTTTTGAAAATAGAGACAAACTAAAACATAACTTACACAAACGATAAACAAATATAAAAGAGGATACCACCTGGATAACTTGAATCAAAAAACCCTGTGATTCCTAGAAACAAAATCTTCCAAAAATTGATCTTCCAAACTGTCTTGCAAAACTGCATTCTCAACTATTCTGCAACCGTAAACATCCTAATCTTCTTTTCCAAGTCGTGCCCTAGCTCCTTTGAGCTAGAGTTTCAAATAAAACCCAAATACTCAAACTAATCATAATATCGAATATCACAAATGAAGCTCATGTCATTGCTTTACATGTCATGTATTAAGGCATGTCAATTTAGCTCTTAATCACATTAAATGCTCTTTGATGCTTATTGCATACCTTAGCACAATGTGCTAAGTGTTGTGTTAAGTTCAACACTAAAGTGCATAGCATGGCCAATCCAAAGACATGCTCATTTTATCTCCTTAAACATTGCCACTTTATCAAATACCTAAGTCACGTTAGTGACTTTGATTTTAAAACAATGTTGATACAAACTTATATACAATATTTGAAGATGCTCTTTTAAACAATAGTGCACTATACACATTACATGTTCTCAATTTGAGATGCAAAAATGATGGTTTTGAAAACTGATTCCGCTCAAGATGTTGACGTTGTATTCAATGAAACCAAAATGTAAACTGAGTATCATATGTGCTAATGAAACAACTGAAAAATATCATGTTGATCATGAATATAATGATCAATGGTATGCTCATATAAAATTGATTGTGATAATCAACTGAATATATTGTATATTGAATGCAACATATTTCCACCTTAATATGTTGATCAAAGATATAAGAATCAAAATGCAATGAATATAAGAATCCAAACTAAAATGTCTCATGAAATATGCCACTACTACATTTGGGGCCAAAGTTCGACAGAAACTTCCAGCGGGTAATTTTTTTTAATGAATTTGTTGTTTTTTAAAAAAAATAGGCCCCAATGGTGTCGATATTTCGATGGGTTTTAAATTGACCATCAGAATTCCGACAGGTTCAGGGTATACATTAAAAAAAAGTGAAGCGCCAAATCATTTTTATTTCAATTGGATAGAGAAGGAGCAAGAGAAAAGGAGCGAAAGCTGAGCGCGAGAGAAGGTATGTGGTTTCTTCATCTTTCGAGCCTCTCGCATCATATTTGACTGCAAATTTTAAATGCATTGCATTTTATTTGATCATGAATGCTCTCTAAAATGACCGCATTCTACTAGTGTCGTGCCCTAGCCAATGTTTTATCTCTATTATTTGATGTTATTGGTGCTTGTGCTCAAGGATATCGATTCACTATTTTCAAATGTTTGGATTCAGGTTTGTTGATATTACTAGCATGTTTAATGATGCTATTGTATATTGCTGAGATGCTCACTGAAATGATCGCATTGTACTGGAGTCATGCCCTAGCCCGTGCTTTAACTCCATTATTTGATGTTATTGGTGCTTGTGCTCAAGGATATCCATTTTTTTGAAATGTTGACTGTGGTTATCAAATGGATAGCCCGTGAGCTTCTAGCTAGGCGCCATTTGTATTGATAGCTTAGGGCATCAAATGTATTGTATCATTGATAGTTGAGACTTTGTTAAAAAGAAATAGGACAAAGAATGATTTTGATTTATTTTCTCTATTTTGATCCCTAAGTGGCTTACAACCCTAGAGAAGTATATGCAGATTTACGGATGCAATTGCAGGATACATAGCAGCCAATAATTTCCAAGAAAGTCATGCATCCAATTTGAATAGAAATTAATACAAAGAAATAGGGTCCTCGAATGGCCCAGTCATCCGAACCTTGACTATCTCCTCGACTAGTGACCCTTCAAAACCGGGTTATCATGCAATCAGTGAGTGATCCTTCATTCTCCTGGTCTGCCCTGCATCCAAACATATTGGAAATACACAATACAATGATAACAAGTCTTTCACAATCCCATTTCCCTCAAGGAATTCACTATCACCATCCGGACCTTGACTGTCCCCTCAACCAGTGACCCTTCAAAATCGGGTTATCATGCAATCAGTGAGTGATCCTTCATTCTCCTGATCTGCCCTACATCCAAACATATTGGAAATACACAATACAATGATAACAAGTCTTTCACAATCCCCCTTCCCTCAAGGAATTAGCTATCAACATCCAGACCTTAGCTGTCCCCTCAACCAATGACCCTTCAAAATTGGGTTATCATGTAATCAATGAGTCATCCTTCATTCTCCTGGTTTGCCCTACATCCAAACATATTGGAAATACACAATACAATGATAACAAGTCTTTCACAATCCCCCTTCCCTCAAGGAATTCACTATCAACATCCAGACCTTGACTGTCCCCTCAACCAGTGACCCTTCAAAACCGGGTTACCATGCAATCAATGGGTGATCCTTCATTCTCCTGGTCTGCCCTGCATCCAAACATATTGGAAATACAAAATATAATGATAACAAGTCTTTCACAATCCCCCTTCCCTCAAGGAATTCACTATCAACATCTGGACCTTGACTGTCCCCTCAACCAGTGACCCTTCAAAACCGGGCAACGCATCTCAGTCAGTGGTAACGCATGGACAATCAAACTAGTAGTCTCCAAAGCATTCAATAAGTGAATATGAAGGTTTGAAAACTTTCCTCTCAACTTCCCCAACCACTCCTAATCGGTTAGAGGGATATTTCTAGAATCTTCACTATTCCTATCCTTACCAACAATTCTTAAACATACTTTATCTGATATGATAATAACATGCTAAACTGAACCAATGGCATGTTCTTCATTTGGTACAAGAAAGATTTGGCTATCAAATCTTCCTTTGTGAAAGCTGAGCATGAGAGAAGGTATGTGATTTCTTCATCTTTGATTGGTATCTTTGACGGGCAATGTCTTTTGAGCCTCTGGCATCATATTCGACCGCAAATTTCAAATGCATTGCATTTTATTTGATCATGAATGCTCACTGAAATGACCGCATTCTACTAGTGTTGTGCCCTAGCCCGTGCTTTATCTCCGTTATTTGATGTTATTGGTGCTTGTGCTCAAAAATATCGATTCACTGTTTTGAAATGTTTGGATTCACGTTTGTTGATATTACAATTCATCATATCAGATAAAGTATGTTTAATAAGTTTTAGTGTCTAAACACTCAACTAATCCCTCTAACCGATTAGGAGTGGTTGGGGAAATTGAGAGAAAAATTTTCAAACGTTCATATTCACTTATTGAATGCTTTGGAGACTATTGGTTTAACTGTCCATGCGCTAATGTTTAGAAGAGATCAATAAAGTATTTAAAGACATTCTTACATGTTTGGAGAGGTTTGAGAGGCACTTATCATGACTGTACCCTCACAAATAGCAGCATAGATTGGTTTTACCAAGTTTCATTTCTCTATTTTGAGGTTTCCTTTCTCTGCCACAGGGGTACAGTTAGAGGGCTCATTGACAAAATGATCCTTTGAATGGTTACTATGAATATGAATGATTTGATATATCATATTTCTAATTTTACTTGAAGTATGGAATAACTTGTGCAAGGGTGAAAGTACTTTTGATCGTTTTGGTTGTGACTATTCCTTTACACAGTCAGGAAATGTAACTGTCTAATGATTATATGTAATGTTGAATAGATTAAATGCTTTATTCTTGGTAGAAGTGAATGGAAGGAATAGTGTTGGTGTTAGGTTTCATTTATTATTGAATTCAATGGTTTCCAAGATGTGTTGAGGAGTTTGCTCCTTGTTTAATGTTAACTGTTCCTGCACAATCCACTCATACAACAGTGAAATGCTATGTGATTGACAATTTCATACAACTGGTCCTTTGGCGTGTATTAAACATAATAGAATTTTCAACATATTATTATCATTCTATTTATTTGTTGTAAACATGCCATTGGGTTAGTTTTGTAAAAAAAATCGTGTTATTTTTTTTTTCTATTTTTTCCATTTGATAACCACAGCCAACATTTCAAAACAGTGAATAACATCAAATAATGGAGATAAAGCATGGGCTAGGGCACGACACCAATAGATTAAAACTGAACCAATGACATGTTTACAACAAAGAAATAGAATGATAATAATATGCTGAAAATTTTATTTTGTTTAATACACGCCAAAGGACCAGTCCCAACAATTCTTAAACATACTTTATTTTGTTTAAGAATTGTTGGGAGTAGTTTTCAAACATTCATATTCACTTATTGAATGCTTTGGAGACTAGTGATTTGACTGTCCATGCATTACCAGTGACTGAGATTCATTAAGAAGCATCTCTCTTTTATATACCCTCTCAAGTAAGAAATTGAATTTATTGTTGAAATCAAATGTGTCTCTCCCTTCTCAAGAAATATGTTTAAAAGACTAAATTTTATAGGGAAAAATCAATGTGTCCGTAAGGAGAATGTGCCTAGCTAGAGGGAACCCTTGGGTAAAGGACCTATGTCCCCAAGGTTTTGTAATAAATATGATTATAGTACACAATTGTTCAAAGTATAAATGTTTGATTATATGGTAGGAATTATGAATTATATATGATCGTCGTAAACAGTGTGAATTGATCCAGTGAAAACCATCAACTATAAGGAAAGAATATAATATTAAACAAAATTGTGTAGTAATTATTTACTTTGTTGGCATTTTGTGTGTGAAATGGAAGTTGAAGCTAACAACATTGCTATTATATAGGAACAATGAATTATTAGGAAAGGAATAATGATATGTCTATTAGAATAAGATTTAAGTCAAATTTTCTAACTGTCCTAAAATTGAAATATTAGAAGAATATGAATTTGTAGGAAATGGTATAGATGTCATATTGAAGATGCATATAAGGATAACAATACTTGTAGTTACTCCTCAAATGTGCTTTTATTGAAATGTGTGTACAAAATGTTAGTGGGTTGAACATATTAATTTGATTGAATAAGAGGGTAGCCATATGACTCATGTATTTCTCTCCCTCTATTAAAGAATCTATGACTTGTATTTTGGAAAATGGTAAAATTCAAACAAACTTGTTAATGTTGGGAAAAGATATACTCATAAGAAGATTATTATGGATTTCTAGGATATGGAATTGGTTAAATAAGCTAGTTAATAAGTAATGTTGATGAAACTCTAGCTTAATGAATCATGTTAAAATTTCTTAGGAATATCTTTATGTGTATTCCATCTTGCATGTAAGTTGATATTAGATATTATCCTATAAGTATAGCTTAGATCTTATGGGCAAAAATAAATTGTTCCATAAAAGAGATTTGTTTTTATCCTGTCGGAAAGGTTACTCACAAAACTATGTGCTGATGTATGTGGAAAATTTAATATTTGAATGGTTTTAGTTTTTAAATGTTCACAAAGGCAGTAGTATGATAGTAGTATCTTATGTATACACATTGAGAAGAGATAACCCCTATACTAATCTGTCTCTAGTTTAGAGGATGAATTTTGAATTCTTAACTATATTTTGGAATCCGAACATATTGGAAATACACAATACAATGATAACAAGTCTTTCACAATCCCCTTTCCCTCAACGAATTCACTATCAACATCCGGACCTTGACTGTCCCCTCAACCAGTGACCCTTCAAAATCGGGTTATCATGCAATCGGTGAGTGATCCTTCATTCTCCTCGTCTGCCCTGCATCCAAACATATTGGAAATACACAATACAATGATAACAAGTCTTTCACAATCCCCCTTCCCTCAAGGAACACTATCAACATTCGGACCTTGATTGTCCCCTCAACCAGTGACCCTTCAAAACTGGGTTATCATGCAATCAGTGAGTGATCCTTCATTCTCTTGGTCTATCTTGCATCCAAACATATTGGAAATACACAATACAATGATAACAAGTCTTTCACAATCCTCCTTCCCTCAAGGAACACTATCAACCATCCCTATATAGCTCTCTACTATATATCACTCCATCCTATGATGACCATAGTGATTCTCTTTACCGCTGCAAATCTTTGAAGGTTGTTGCACTTGGACGGATGTGTACCGTTGTTAAGAGAATTGGACCGAGATTGGCTTACCTCAAACAGGTGAGGTAGCATATGGAAAGGTTGTCATCTATTGACCCAGATACTAGGACTATTTTGATTTGTGGGTACCCTAATGTTGGCAAGAGTTCTTTTATTAATTATGATGAGTTGTATCATTCCCATCATGTCCCATGCTTGCACCATGTGTACCCTCAAATATAGGATGTAAATCATTGTTCTCTTCTTGACCAAAGGTTGCCATATCTTGAGGTAGTGGAGTTATGTCACTGTTATGAACTCAGAATTATGGTCATACCCTGGTGACAAATTTTAAATGGATACAAGCACCTTTTTTGTGCAATGGTCGATCAGGCCCAACCTTTATATCTTGAATGCCAATGCTAGATGCCTCTTCTTTACTGATTAATCCATGTGACAAATCTATAGACTTGTGAGAATGAGGAAAGGAGCCTCTACTGTCCAAATTCAAAACTTGGGACTTTTCTTTCCTTCCATCTTCAAATTCACCACACACCACTAAATTTAGATTTTCCTCATCTTCAAATTCACCACACACCACTTCATGTTCTTCACCAATTGCTGATTCAAAATCAATCTTTGAGCAATCTAAATACTCATCAAACCTCTCTTGAATGTCCTCACTACAAGGCACATGCCGTCTTCATTGCATCTTCTCTTTATTTCATGTTTTAATCTTTAAGAACTTGATCAACATAGGGTTTAATGAAATATCAATTTGATTTGCAAAGTTTGTGTTCTTTACAAATTTGAAAGGCTCTAATACTTACTAGGGTGGATGTGGATGTGCAACCTTATGCTTTTACTACCAAGTCTTTGTTTGTTGGGCATACTGATTATAAGTACTTGACATATATCATAAATGTTGCTAATTAAGGTTGGCGGGATGATTACACCTATCCTAAAAAAAGACTGTCAAATCATTATGCTTTCAAATCAATTACCTATCGGCATATCCCTTGCGAGGGAGAGAAGCCAAACACATAAAGAACATGCACATAAACATGGCGGCTGAAAAACTTAAATGGAATACATCAAGAAATACCAAATGATGAATGCTCAATTGTTGTCATGGAAAAGCATCAGAACCGTCCATTTCTAGAACTTGATTTTCTAGTCTAAATGATTTTTTTATAGTCGTAATGATTTTTCTAGAACTTGATTTTCTAGTCTTAATGATTTTTCTATAGTCCTAATGATTTTTCTATAGTCTTAATGATTTTTCTTTCATCCTAATGTTTGTTGCTCTTGATAAATTAGGCCTTGTATTTGAATTTTTGTTCACTATTTTATTTCAGCTTGATATTTCATTCATTTTTCATATACACAGAGACTACACATGCTGATAAAAAAATGAGCTATTTGATTTAGGTTAACTATTCATGATTGTAAATGGTCAATATTTCTGATGGTACTCCTTGGTGTATTCCATTTTAAAATAATCATGTTTCTATGGCTATGATAAATGTCCTTGTGTGTTGAGAAAATTAGAGTTGAAAAAATGGTTGCAAACAAATCATCCTTCTTCCACCAACATTCTAGTCAATGTACAAGTAACGAGTCATTCCATTCAAGAAAGACCATGTCTGACAATATCAACCCAGAACAAAATAAGGAGTATGTAGAATTTAGTGATTGTATCTTCCATTAGAGACACTTCATATGCACAAGTGATGAACATGCATATTTCCCTGAGTGCTATTGGGAGCTTACCCAGCAACACATGTACTATTGTGAAAATCACCACAAATCTATTTATTGTTGGGTCTAGCTCCCAGTATTGCTTGGTCAAATATGCATGTTTTTCACTTGTGCATATACCTTCTATGATCAACACTTATATGCATAGGTGATGAACATTCAGATTTTCCTAAGCTTTGATGAACATTCAGAGTCACGAGTCTTAAGATTGTACTTAATATAGCCAAGCTTCATTCAATGGTACATTCAAACATGAAACAAACTATTCTTAAACCAGATTAAACTAGTAAACCAAAGGACATACTGATTATAAGTAAACTAGTAAACCAAAGGACATGCTTTTACTACTAAGTCTCTGTTTGTTGGGCATGTTGATTATAAGTACTTGACATATATCACAAATGTTGCTAATTAAGGTTGGCGGGATGATTATGCCCATCCTGAAAAAAGATTGTCAAATCACTATGCTTTCAAATCAATTACCTATCAACGTATCCCTTGCGAGGGAGAGAAGCCAAACACATAAAGAACATGCACATAAACATGGCAGCTGAAAAACTTAAATGGAATACACCAAGAAGTACCAAATGATGAATGCTCAATTGTTGTCATGGCAAAGCATCAAAACCGTCCATTTCTAGAACTTGATTTTTTAGTCTAAATGATTTTTTTATAGTCATAATGATTTTTCTAGAACTTGATTTTCTAGTCTTAATGATTTTTCTATAGTCTTAATGATTTTTCTTTCATTCTAATGTTTGTTGCTCTTGATAAATTATGCCTTGAATTTGAATTTTTGTTCATTGTTTTATTTCAACTTGATATTTCATTCATTTTTCATATACATAGAGACTACACATGCTGATAAAAAAATGAGCTATTTGATTATTCACTGTTCATGATTGTAAATGGTCAATATTTCCGATGGTACTCCTTGGTGTATTCCATTTAAAAACAATCATATTTCTATGACTATGATAAATGTCCCTCTGTGGGCCTATGAATTGTGGGCTTAGTTCCATGTTTTCTTTCATTCTTGCATTTGAAATGTTAAATATGGGCTGCATACATAGGTATTATGTGTATCCTTGTTGCTGGTTATTTAATTACAATATTTTCTTTTTTATTTGTTTTTATTTGTTTTCTTGTTGTTTCTTTTCCATTTCTACAATATGGACATGCACTTTGCTTTGAGCACTGTGCTTTATGTTGTGGGCTACAAGGCAGAGCCATTAGGCCTCTGTGACAGTTTGAAGCTATTTAACCTTTTGATACCCTTGGTATTTAGGACCACCCCTTGGAGAACAGGAACACCATAGAGATGCTCAATATTATTACCTTGGCTCATTTGAAGGCGGTTGTTTTGTTTTTCCCTGATGTTTCGAGGTCTTGTGGTTATAGTATTGCACAACAGGCAACTTTGTTTCACAGCATAAAACCTATGTTTGCCAATAAGCCTCTTATTGTAGTTTGTAATAAGATTGATTTGCAACCACTAGAGACTACAAGCTTGAAGAAGCAGTATATTTTGGCAAATGAAGAGTGGAAAGAAGATGATATTCCTGAGATCATGGATGGACACAATGTTGCAGACTTTATTGATCCAGATATCTTGCAGAGGCTTGAAGAACTGGAGAGGGAAGAAGGGCTTAGGATGGCAGTTGAGGGTGACGAAATTGATGAGATGGGGTAAGTGGAGTTGAATCCTGATGAAAAGGAAGCTTTGGCTGCAATTAGGAAGAAGAAGAAGATACTTATCGTCGAACACAAATTGAAGAAGAGTACTGCAGAGAGCACGCCTACCGTACCAAGGAAGTTTGACAAGAACAAGGAATATGGCTTAAACAAAATGGGAAGACATCTTTCTAGCCTGGGCTTGGATCCTTTGACAATTAGCTTGATAATAAATGAAGCAGATGAGAGCTAAGCAATTAGCTTCCAAGAAAAATCTTGTAAATGAACTATGTACCCCCAATTCCTGTGCCCTTTGCACATACCCGAAGGATATATTTGAAACAACAAGGGTAAGGCTTAAAGAAGTTAATTTTGCATCACTAGACAAATCTTTAAGCCTTAACCTTGTGTTTCAAATTTATCCTTTGGGTACGCACAGAGGCCACAAGAATTGGGGTACGCATAGTTCATTTATGGGATTTTTCTTGGGAGCTAATTCCTCATATGTCATCTACTTCATTGTTATGAAGCTAATTGTCGTAGGATCCAGGCCCAAGCTAGAAATATGTCTTCCCAAACACATAAAAAAATGCACATAAACACGTACGACAGCTGAGAAACATAAATGTAGATATCACAATAGCTGAGGAAATCTTTACTGAATATCTTTCGTAAGTTTGATGTAAAGGGTTTCAGGTCCCTTCAAAATCTATTTTAGATTTAATAAAAAACAATAGGTTAGGCTAGTTTGGGTGAAGCATCAAGGAAACCTACCCTTTGTGGAGACTCACTGCAAAATATGGGCAAGCACACAAGCCCCAGAGTGCTTCCATGCAATCAACCGAGGAGGAAAACAACTTTGTTATTCTCTTTGGGGTGCACTCGCTGCTGATAACACTACCATCCCCCGAAAACCAATGTCTCCATGCCCCCACCATCCCCAAGATAGTGGGATAATTGGGATACAATTTTATACAACATATTTAGGCAACTTCTAAAGAAATTTTACAAAAAATTTAAATATGCTTCTAGGAGTCATAGAAGACAGGTTTACATGGCAACATTTCCTTGCCCTTGCCAACATCCCTATCTTCCCCACCATCTCAAGGACCGTGGGATGGAAAGCATTGTTTGGGGACCACAGGACTCCCACTGTGTGTAAGCAACTCTAAATACCCTTACACTTAAATGCACTGCCTAAAACCATTTCTTGCTAGTATCTTCTGATATTTGCAACTGGAGAAAGGAAGGAAAAAAGAAGATTTACAGTCATTCTCAGCATTGAGGATCATTTTAATTCCTTGCAAGGAAAGTCACAATCACTATGGCTGAAAATATGTGTTGTTTTTGCTTTTTGTTAGTTAGTTTTCTTTTCTTTTTTTAAATAAAGATCTTAGGGGATTTTTCACTTTTTATTTTCAATTTTCTATCACAAATTTCTTTGCAAATCAAAATGAGGAGCAATAATGAGTATAAGATGGAGGGAGGGTAAGGAAGTGAATGTCAATGTGATTCTTCTAAGGGTACAAGTATTGTACCAAACCCTTTTCCATTCCCTCAACCATTGTAAATATATGTGCAAAAGGTCCATTCAAATTCATGAAATCTTTGTTGCAACATGTCACTATATTGCACAATAATAAGCCCTAAAATTCAAGCCATATAAATATTTTCATGGGAGTTACAATATGATTTGGCACCATTTATTAGGTGTCATTAAAAAAGGAATTACGGTTTGACAGAAACTAACTTAAAAAAAGCAGGTTGAAGTGGCTAGGTTGGTCAACAAAAGTGAGGTGAAATCTAGAGGTGTACCTTTACAATCTATGCTAGAGTATTCCAATGTCTTATCTATTGCTACTAAAGATGTGAATGGGAAAGATTATAATCATAGTATAAGACTCAAGAAGTCCTAAGCTGAGTGAACCAAATTGAGGCCTAGGGATTCATGACGCGAATACTAGGCAAGTCCTCACAAGCAAACTCAGCCAGGTCTACAAAAATTCAAGAAAAAGTAAAAGCATATAAAATATTCAAAATGCTTATACATAAAAGCATAGAAGTCAAGTTTTTTTAAGATTTGGACTTTAGAGGACTTCAGAGAACTTCTGGAGGGCAATTAAAAGCAATAAAATTATGAAAAGTGGCAAATGCCATGATAGTTCTGTATGGTCCACTTATAACTTCATGCACGCAATCAAGAGGACTAAGCTTCCCTCAAAACAAGTGGAGAGGCTATTTGCTATTCATAGTGCCTTGTGACTATAAATTGGTAGACTCCTAAGCATAGTTCTAGGACTTGCCTGGACTCACTAGAAGTTGGCTAGTCCAGAGCCAAGTGACCCTGGGTGAGTCCTAGGGCCCCGAACTCGAGCTTGGCCAAGTCCTTGGCGTGACTCACCTAGACTCGCGGACCCAGCTTAGGCTCGATGAGTCCAATTATGGGACTCGGCCATGGTAAACATAATTTGCAAATAAAAAACATAAAAAAAATTAACTTAAGTTGATTTGTTTTTTCTTCTATTTGGTCTCCTCAACCCTAAAAGTGAGCTCATTTCATTCTATTGGCAAAAAAAGAGAAGAGTGAGTTGTGAAGAAAAACAAGAGTTCATAGACGGGCAACCAGCAAACAGGAAGAGCAAAAAATGGTCAACAAATCACATTGGGGCAGCATAATACTTGCATTTGGTGCTTCAAAAGCTTCATACCAACAATTGCAAAGAGCTTGCATCTCATTTCAAGTTTTTTCTAAGAGGTAAAATTAAGTTTTTTTGGTTGTTTTTTTTTGTATTTTCTAAACAAAAAACTTCATTATTTTTTTCTTAAACATTTCAATTCTTTTCCTTTCAAATTTGAACTTCAAACAGAAAACCCTACATTTATTTTAAATTTATTAAAACAATCAGCAAACCCTACATTTTTTTAGAAGAAAGTTACGAAATTACAAATATAGACCCTACATTTTTTTGGGACAAACCCTACTTTTTTTGTATTAGTTTAAAACTTTATAAATGACAAAGCACAAATGTTAATTTTTTTGTAGTATTGTCTTATTCCATAGCCTAGAGATTTTGAAAACCATGTTTTTTCATAATCTTTTCTCCTAGACCTAAGGCTAAGACCACTAAACAAGTTCAAAAGGATGAAGCTTGGAAACATACCGAAGATTTTCCTAGGAGAAAAAAAAGAACAAGCTAAATGTAAATATTGCAAAACAATTATTCATGGTGGCATCAATGGATTGAAATACCATGTTGTCGAAATACGCGGCCATGATGCTAATCCGCTTGACAAAGCAGTTGTTGAGGTTGTTTGTGAATGCCAAGTGCAGTTATAAACTTTTGAAGCAAAAAAGGAAATTAAGAAGAGTCAACGAGAGGAGTTGGCGAGTATTCGATCTCGTTCAGCTGGAGGTTGTGTTGGAGAGGCTTCTTCCATGCCTGTTTCTACTAATGGCACTATTAGCATTGGTCTTAGAGTTTAGAAATCTAGGATGGATTCATCTAAGAAGAATAGGATACTCCTAAATTTTCTTGTTTACTACGGAGGCGATTGATCATTCTACTTCCCTAAATGCATTGAATAATGTGAATTTGATTTAGTGATCAATATTTATAATTTAAGATTTATTGATTCTTCATTGATTTTGCTTTATTTTCAAGTTCCATCATGTTCCTCAAGTCTATTGATGCTTCCGCACATAGCAAAAATGTCACATACCTATGTGAGGCTATACAAGAAGTCATACATGAGGTGGGTGAAGAAAAGGTAGTTCAAGTGGTCACTGCAAATGCAGAAAATTATGTTGTTGTGAGTAGACTTTTGATGGAGAGACACATGTGCATATTTTGGTCTCCATGTGCCACCCATTGCATTGACCTCAAGTTGGAGGATATTGGCAAGCTTCCATGGATCAAGACATGCATAGATAAGGCCCAAAACATTTGCAAATTTATGTATAATCACACGAGTCCTTAGCGTAATAAAGCAATATGCGGGCAAAAGGAGTTGGCTTGTCTTGGAATCACAAGATTTGCCACCAATTTCATCATATTGCATTCCTTGATTTGATCAAAGGCAGCTTTGAGGCACATGTTTGTTGGTGAGGAATTGACTTCCTCACCCTATGCTATGACCACTGCAGGGATTGATGTAGCAGATTGCTTTTGGGTCCCTTGTGCAGAGATTGTTTTACTTTATGTTTTACTTTTAATTTAAATTTTATATTCATCTTTTTCTTTTGTTTGCAATTTCGGTTATTTTTATTCACAATTAATTGTTAATGTTTGACAATATTTGCAATTCATTGAGCCCCTAGTAGTTCTCTTACAAATTTTTGATGGCAAGAAGCCCACTATGGGCTACATATATGAGGGCATGGATAGGGCCAAGGAGGCCATTAGATCTGAGTATGGAGGAGATGAGAGTATCATCTCATTTGCGGGATAATTGATAAGAGATTGCACCTCCAGCTTCACAAGTCCATCTATGTAGCCGCTTATTATCTCAATCTGACATTCCATTTTCGCCTTGATTTCAAGGCAAATAAGGAGGTTCTTAATGGGCTCTACTCAGTTATAGAGCAAATGGCTACTGGTGACCGTGATACTAATGTCGGCACTAACATCCACAAGATAGAGGCCTTTGATAATGCACAAGGGGAGCTCTTCTCTTGTCAAATTTGCAAAACCGGTCAGATAGAATTGCAGCCAAGTGAAAATATATTTTAAGTGCATAATTTGATTTTATTACTAAAACTCTTAAAGTTGGAAATGAGACTAATTTTTTTTTCTTTTTCTCATCTTATATGGTGGCAAATATTTGGTGCTAAAACACCAAACCTTTAGAGTATTGCCATCCACATATTGAGCCAGCCATGAAGCACTTCGGGTTGTGAGCACAATTAGAGTATGGTTGAGCACATACACTCCAAGAGGGGCAATAGATTGTTCATGGAGAGGTTGAACAATCTAAAATTTGTTCATTACAACCTTCATCTTTGACAGAGACAGATTTTGGACAATGACACCACCCTAATCACGTTGAGGAGGTTGATCCAAAATTTGAGCGGATCAATGAGGCTACGGATCTTGTCTTTAGTGACGAGGACCTTGAGTGGATCAACCAAGCAAATAGAGACGCTGACGTTGTAGCCTTGGCAGAGGAGGATAGAGCACGAGAAAACACAGGCACAACTGATGTTGATAAGCATGGCATGTCACGAGCAGAGACTATGGTTGTTGATTCATGGAGGACCTGCCTTCGACGCATTCATAGGAGGGATGTAGGCTCCTCTGAGCCATAGACTTGTTTTTGTTTTGATATATGTTTGGAACATTTAATGTCATGGATTTCATATTCCATGAGTTTTGTATACATTTGACAATACTTATAATTTTATATATCTAATTTTGCTATTTCCTTCAACTACAATTTTTGTTTATACTTATGCGATCGATGTAAACTTGTGTATGTGATCAAATTAGTTTCTATTTGATTATGTTATTGTGTCTTTAAGGTTTACTTAATAAAGGGTGCATGAAACAAGTTTTAAATCCTTAAAAATCTCTAAATTTCTTAGGTTTTTCACTTTGTTGAGTCTTACCAAGTTTTTTTTGAGTCATGAGCCAAGTAACCCTTATTAAGTCCAAGTCATGTAACTATGCTCCTAAGTATTGATTGAACCCATTCACGAGTTGAGATGTTGATCCTAAAGATGCCACATAAATTAATGTGGAAGAGGCTCAATCACGATAGGTTATAATTCAATGGATTACAACTTGGCAAACAAAGTGACTTAAATCAATGGGATCTTTTAATATTAAAGATAACATCTATTTTCAGCCAGCTGAAAATATAAAAACACCCAAAAGAATCTGCAAGATCTTTGATAGAACAAAAAATAGAAAACAAATAGCACATATTTGCAGCCATAGTGACTTTGGCTTTACTTTCAATGAATGAAAATGATTGTCAATGCTAAAAATGACTGCAAATCTTCTTCTTTCCTCCTCTTTTTTCCTTCCTCTTCTTCAGCTGAAAAAATCAGAAATTATAGTGGAAAGAAGTTTTTCTAGACATTGGTTTAAGTACAAGGGTGTTTAAGGTTGCATAAGGATTGTGGGAGCACTTATAGGCCCCCACACACCGTTTAAAATCTTTTTTTTTTCTTTTTTTTTGAAGTTTTTCTTTAAACTCTGATGACCATCAAGGGTGTTTAAATATCCCTGAGAAAGTCAAAAAAAAACATCTCAACATCCCGAGAACATGTTCCCAGTTTCCCCTCTGACAAAGGACATCCCCTATCATCCCACTACCAAAGGATGCCAAGGAGGAATGGGGCAATGGTAAGGAGAATGCATCCCAATGTAATAATTTGTATAAATAATTGAATATTTTTATATTTTTATAATTGCAGTATCTAGCCATATTTGTATAAGGGAATCTTGAGGCTTTGTTGTATCCATAGTCTTGGTAGGTGAGGAAGGAGCTTTGGGGGAGACGAAAGGTCATCCTCCATTGTTTCTTTTTGGAGCTCCTATTCTCACAAGAGTCTTGCATTGGTGCTCTTCATTGGCCTTAGTTCAATTTGTACTTCATTTGTTCATTTGCTTCCAGATTTGCCGTATAGAAAGTTGTGTTTGGGTGGGCTAGGTTGTCATTGGGTAATTGGAGTTTTTTGGGTGTGCATGGGTGGTTTATTCATTTAAATTTTTATAGTGTTATTTGTTTTTGGATTTTTGAGCTGACCTTTCTTGGTGGATCCCCATTAGAACTTTGTACCATTGAACAAGGACTTTTGGTGCTCGTACTCAGTGTTCTCTCGAAGGCCGATACTTTTGTTAGCGGTCCTTCATGAGTTTTTTATATTGAATACCTGATGGTCATTATTCTCCCTTGTAACAGCATTTATAGTAAGTCAACAGCGACAAGTTGGAAGTGAAACACCAAATGAAGAGAATAACTTTGCACCCATGCTAATTAATGAGAATGGAATTGGTAATTCTATGAAGTTTTGGAACCTCAAAAAACATCATACAAGGATTTTGTGGGGGCTGCAAAAGGAGAAATTCCAAATGGTGTTAGGTATTCTATTGCAGATTGACGCAATGCAATACGAAAAATCCCAGAATGGATAGTCCAAATCTACACTAGCAACAACAATACAGCAGAGACACAACAAGAGAATGCTCAAATAGAATTTTCATTCAACATGCCTGACTGTAAGGCTTTCCAGGTTAGGGCCAAATACAATCAATTACAACAGTAATTTTGCAATCTTTTAGCTAGTCCAGCTCTGTGACACATCAACAACTGGTAGAAACACTAAGGCAGATCTAAACTTGAGCTTGCAAGCCACCAAGCAATCTCCTTGTCTCCAAGCATGCAAACCACTAGCTCTGCTATTACAATATTAGACAAATAATTTGATCTTAAAGATCTCGCAGGATCCCATTATTGTCTCCTTGACTTCCCTCAAACAACTACCCAAACCTTCCTTAAATACATTTCTTCGACCACAAGTCGGCTGGAAGAAAGAAATAAATCATAAAACCCAATCGGCTTCTATAACAAACAATTATTAAATGCAATACAAGTCGGCTCTCAAATAGCCTTACAAACAATTAATTCTCCATGTCGACCTCTAGATCCTCATAGGAGAATACAACATAAGCTACCCACATTAAATACATCAAGTCGGCTAACCAAATCTCCAAGAACTCCAGTCGATAAGCCAAACCACCGAGCGTCAGCAAAAACAACCGAGCAAGCTAGGCATCACCGAGCAAGCACGTCAACCGAGCACTACAAGCATCGTCGAGCATAGGTTCTACCGAGCACCAAAAGTTTTATCGAGTTCCCTTCAATGACCGAGCCCTTTGGTCAAAGCTGCAACCGAGTAACACAAAAACACTCTAACACACCAACATACAAGATTGCCAACTACCCTAAGATGCTCATGCATCAAACACCCCATGTGCGAAAAGATGTTCTCAATGGCTGGAAGAACATCTTCTAGGATTCAACACATAAACCCCGAACTGGTTCTTAACATACATCTCCTCCAAGTCTTCAACTTGCACATTTTTCCACTTCTGCTTTCTCTGCCTTTTCAAGTCTTTCCTCGATAATTCACAGGTATGTTCTCCATACTGATCTCCAACTCTTTCAAGATCCATCAACTCAACTCGGCTCCCAAAGCTCAGGTTCCTCCTACTGAGTGTTGTATCCCGCAAAGGCATCAAGGAAAACTTCATGCCACACTTCTCAATAGTAAATACATTCTTGACACAATCATGCACAGTCCTACAATCATACTACCAAGGTCTACCGAGCAATATGTGACAACTACTCATGTCCACAATATCACACAATACTTGATCCTTATACTGACCAATCTAAAAATCAACAAGACATTACTCCCTCACTTCCAAAGCATGAACATCTTGCAACCAACCAATCCTATAAGGATAAGGATGTCTCACTCTCTTCAACCAAGTTTCTGAACCATCTCCTCAGCTACAAGGTTATCAGTACTACCACTATCTACAATCACATTAGAGAGTTTACCTCCTGACTTGCACTGAGTTCTGAACAAATTACTCCTCTGACAAGGTTTCACCTTAGTACCGAGTAATGTTCTTCAAACCAACAAGTTTTCTAAATCTACCTCAGGTTCATTTAGTATGTTCTCATTCACCACAACATTCCAGCTATTACCGAGCTTCTTATGTGAACATTCAAATGATCAATGTCCTTCACCACAATTATAACATGTACCCTTAAAGGCAACCTTACCTGTCCTCTTTCTCGGTTCAACAAGTTTCGATTCATCTTCAGCAGTCAATTTATCCTTCACCGAGTGATCTTGCTTCTCCTTCCCTCGGGAATTACCATGTTGTCTCCTCTTCAACTTATCTTCTATCTTCAGAGCATACTGATAAGCATCCTCAACCGAATCAACCTTCAGCATACCAAAGCTCATCCTGAATATTGAATCTCAAACCATTCACATATCGAGCTACCTTTTCCTTGCCAAGTTCTCTGTGTCCAGACCGAATAGTCAACTTATAGAGCTCCTCGGTATAGTCTTCAACAATCAAATCTTTCTACTTCAAAATCTGCAATTTCTTAAACAAATCAAGTTCATAGTTGGCAGGTATGAACTTATCTTTCAATTTCGCCACCATCAACCTCAACTGATTGATTTTCATTTCACCTTCATCTTCTCTTTCCCTCTACAAGTCTTTCCACCAAAGAGCAACATGTCCTTTCAACTTTGTTTGTGCCAATCTTACTCTAAGAGGATCTTCAATTTCTTCAAGCTCAAAGAAGTCTTCTAAGTCACCAATCCAATCAATCAAGTCTTCAAGTCTCAAAGTACCAAAGAAATTAGAAACTTTCATTCAGTAACTAGTACTTAACTGAGCTCCAGATCTCTACAACCGACTAGTTCTGTCTTCACTAGATCTGTCCCTCTGATCAGTTCTATCATCTCCACTAGATCCAACAGCTTCCTCATAGCCATCTTCAGTACTAAGATTCCTCGGCATACCAGCAATAGCCCTCATGATCTCAGTAATCATGTCATTCTTCATCAATTCCATCTCAAATCTAAAATCAGCTTTAACCTTCTCTGTAATCTTTGATTCTACAACATCACAGAGATCTGCAATAGCCCTAGGGTCCAATCTTCTCGGAGGCATCTTCAAAATCTTCGAAAACCCAAGGCAACAAATCACCAACCCAAGGTCCTAGTGCAAACTGCCTTAACTTGGCGATCTATTTACACACTCAAGAACTTCAAGCTCTGATACCACCTAACGCAGAGTAATACGGAAAAATCCAAGAATGAATAGTCCAAATCTACACTAGCAACATCAATACAACGGAAACACAACAAAAGAATGCTCAAATAGAATTTTCATTCAACATGCTCGGATCATCTAGTCAAGCTCTGTGACACATTAGCAACTGGTAGAAACACTAAGACAGATTTAAACTTGAGCTCACAAGCCACCAAGCAATCTCCTTGTCTCCAAGCATGCAAACCACTAGCTCTACTATTACAATATCAAACAAATAGTCTGATCTTCAAGATCTTGCAGAATCCCATTATTGTCTCCTTGACTTCCTTCCCTCAAACAACTACCCAAACCTTCTTTAAATACATTTCTTCAACCACAACTCGGCTAGAAGAAAGAAATAAATCTTAAAACCCAGTCGACTTCTATTACAAACAATTATTAAATGCAATACAAGTCGGCTCTCAAATAGCCTTACAAACAATTAATTCTCCATGTCGGCCTCTAGATCCTCATAGGAGAATACAACATAAGCTACCCACATTAAATACATCAAGTTGGCCAACCAAATCTCCAAGAACTCCAGTTGGTAAGCCAAACCACCGAGCGTTAGCAAAAACAACCGAGCAAGCTAGGCATCACCGAGCAAGCATGTCGACCGAGCACCACAAGCATCGCCCAGCACAAGTTCTGCCGAGCACCAGAAGTTTTACCAAGTTCCCTTCAGCGATTGAGCCCTTCAATCAAAGCTGCAACCGAGTAACACAAAAACACACCAACATACAAGATTGCCAACTACCCTAGGATGCTCCTACATCACAGATCCACCAAATGGAGGTTGATTGGTGTTTGAAATTGGAGAATTGTGACCAATTAGCGACTTCCAAGATGAAATCTCTAGAAGAGAAGACAAAAAGGACCTCCCAAACCCTAGAATCCCTTCCATCTCCCCCAATTCTAAATTGTTGCAAGCTGGAATGAGGGAAAAAGGTTTTAAAATGTCATTGTGTTCTTTGTTTGGATAATAATTTTTTTCCTTCTTTTTTTTGTTATGATTTGCTTGGGATGGTTAAGCAATGTTTTGGGATAAAAATAGGAATTTACGTCATTTTTTGCAAAATGCTTCAAAAAGCATCGTTTGTTATATTTTTTAAAACATGTTTTATGCAAGAAAGAGTGACTAAGAAAAAAGTTTGAAATTTCAGTCTATCTATTTTCAAGGCAATCCCCTCATCTATAGAGTCTAGGCTTGATGAAGTGGTTGCCAACTCAACCCCTAGATGGATTGAAGTTAAAAATGTTCCCCCTCGGTTGTGGAAACTTTATCCACACATGTTAAATCCTCAGGGCAATGTCCTGAGAATTGAAGGCATCAGAGTTACTCTGCCTCATTTAAGTGCAAGGGTTTTAATTTCTTTGAAACTTCGAGTTGCTCTTCAAATTCTCAATATTCAGATTGGAAATTATTGTGTTAAATGCAAAACGGCCCTTTTGGGTGGTTTAAATGCCTATTTTTTGTGCGCAAAGAATGGATAATAGAAAATACTATCCTAGAATTGCAAAAACTATAATAAAGCTTTCAAAGTTAATGAAAAAATGGTTGATAAGAGTGATGAAGATAGTTGTCCTAAAGACAATAATGTCGAGACTAGGGAAGTCATTAACAAGCGAGGTGATAATAACTGGGAGAAGGATATAACCTGCAAGACCTCCCCAAACAGTGGGTTTATTGATCTCCAACCCATTATAAAAGCTAGAGGAGAGAAATATCATAAGGAAAGTTGTGATGAAGAAGAATATAGAGAGGTCAATCTTATAAGGAAAAATGCTCAACAACTAGCATTGGAAAGAATTAAAGATAGAGCTGAAAATCAAAGAGGAAAACCCTCTAAATCCCCCCAAGTACTACAGAACATTGGATCCTTTGGAGATCTCAACAAGTTTGACCATATAGAGAACAATGACAACAATGAGATTGTTGTAGCCCAAGCAAATCCTTCATTTTTCAATTAGGAGATAGAACTTGAGAAATCACTTGAACTATCTTCGAAGAAAGAAAATAATAAGAGGAAAAAAGCACAAGGGTCCAGCAAAACGCTTGCAAAAAAAGGAAAAGAAGAGAAAATATCAAGTGATTTGATAGGCTATATAAGAACAAGAATATGTGGCTTGCTCTGAAATTTCTAATGATAATTAGAGTTGTGAGTTGGAATGTCAAGTGATTAGAATCCCAAAACAAAATATATATCCTCAGAGCTTTTTGCAATAAAAGACATAACTCAGATTTTCTATGCATCCAAAAAGTTAAATCTGTTGGAAATCAATTGAATTGGGTGTAATAATTTTTTGGAGGACTAAAAGGCTTTCCATACTCGGTATAATAAAGGCAACAAAAGGCATGACCATTCTTATGAATAATAATTGGGCTCAATTTGTGGTCGAACTCGAAAGTGGTTCTTCTCCCTATAATAGGGTAGTCTAGATTATTTTGGATAAGAATGATAGCAATTTTGGAATCTGGTCCTTGTATGCTCCCAATGATTATAGGGATGGGTGTTAATTTTGGTCTTGGATGGCCCAATTTCTAACTAAAATACTCTAGATTTGGGTTGGACAGTTTAATATGATTGAGTATAAAGAAAGGAAGAATGGGGGTAAAAAGAAAGTTTGGAAGGGTAATGAACTTTATATTTGGTGAAGAATCAAAATATTTCATAACCTTTTTAATCTTGTAGTAAAAGGCAAAGATAGAAACAAACAATTTTGATTTACCTAGTGTAATTATTAGAGTTTGGGGAAAAGAGTCTACTCCAAATTGGACATATTTTATGTAAATTAAAATAAAGAAATTTTTAAGCTTTAGTATAAGGAGAATAAAAACCCAATTCAAGTTATCCCTGCTACCATGTTTAATCATTTTTTTATTGAAACAACTATTGTTTGTAATCATGGTTGTTCAAATAAGGAGATTAAAAAGTCCCAAACTTTTAAACTAAACAACTTATTGCTTAATGACCAAGACTTTAATGTGTATATTAAAACTGTCACTAGAAATATCAAAAGTCGTCACCGAAAGACTCTATTATTAAGAGATGGGAGAGCCTTCTATGTAGAGCAACTTATATAAAATGGCGAGTAAGAAAAAAGCCCTAGATAGAAAAAGGTTCAAGGCTCTACTACAAGAAAAAGTTCTTAGGAAGAAGGGCAATCGCAACAGTTTAAAGATGACCAAATACTACTAAACAATTTGATAAAATCTAAAACCTTACTAGAATACTGTAAAATTATAAAGCTCAAGGTGCTAAGATTATGGCTACAGCCAACTAGATTAAAGAGGGTGATAGAGGTTGTGCTCTATCTGCTTTTTTAATATTCTCAAGGCAAAAATTCCCAAGAGAATGTAGGCTTATTGATTATGATGGCGCTTTGGTTAGCAATATTGAAACCCTATAGGAAGCTTCCCAAACTTTCTATTAAAATATTTTTTCCTCAAAAGATAATGATAAAGGCAGAGAAGCTAGAGACTTTTACAACAAAACATCACTGGAAAGATTAATGATGAGGAAGCTATGGAGTTGAGAAAAGATATCACAAAGGATGAGATAAGTAGGACTATTAACACCTTTGGTGATGGTAAATCTCCTAGGATTGACAGCTTCCCAATTAAATTTACAAAACAAATATAGATTGGACTATCAATGAACTGAGTTATATGTACTATGAAGTCATTGAGGAAGGTATTTTGGGGAATATATGATCACCAATTGGGAGGGTATGAAATGGACTAAACATTTGGGCCAAGAAGTGAGTATGATATTGTTAGATTTTGAGAAGGCGTATAATACAATTGAATAGTCCTTTCTAATATCTTTGTTGGAAGTTTTTGACCTCTCCCACGAGTTTTGCTAATGGCCTTGTATTTTGTTCCGAGATTCATCTCCTCGAATTTATGAATGGGGGATTTTACTAACCTATTCCCCTTGGGGAGATCTATCAGACAAGGTTGTCTTATTGCTCCAGCATTGTTTGTAATTGCAACAGATGATCTTCATCATATCTTGAGAACTAACTTGATCAGCCCACCTATCAAGGGACCAGGCTTCCTAACAAAGAGAATTTGTTGAATGCTCAATTAGCAGATTACACAACCCTATTTGTGGAATTAAAAAAGGAAAATTTCTACAACGTGGTTAAGAGATTGAATATATTTTGTGCAGCCTCGAGGGCTAAGATATTTGACTATAAATCTATCATCTTAAGTTGCCATCAAGACAACCCCCCAAAGAATGGGTTAATGGGAAAAATGGCAATGACATGGAACAAATACTGTCGTCAAATACTTGGGTATCCCTTTCTCTATTGATCTCTCTTCAAAGGATATGCAAGAATGGCTATTTTTGAAAGTGGAAAACAAACATCTGAAATGCAAATCCCAGATGCAATGCTCTCATTAGCTGGAAGAATCCAAGTTACTCAAAATAATCTAGCAACATACACAATTTACTATCCCTCTGCTTGGTTGTTTCACAGCTCAAAGTTTGAAAAGATTTAGCTTTTTATTGTGCGATGATAGAGGTATTAAAAAAAAGACATGCGTGAACTAGAGTTAGTGTAATCTTCCTATGTACAAAGGTGGTCTAGGGCTTAAAATTTTTAAAATTCTGGATATTGCCTTGGTTGTCAAATGGATATTGAAGGCAATTGATGGTCCTGATCCATAGAAAATATCAAGGTTACCCCAAGTTTCTAGGATGGGTACGATAGGGGACGGGGGGACGAGTTTCTGAGACAACAAAATTTTTTTGCAAATTTTGGGGAAGGCTATATAATAATAGGGAAAATTAAAATATTCATATGAAAATATGGATAACACATGCACTTATACATAATAGAACCTTAAAATATAAGAATTAGTAGAATTCATATGCCAAATTTGTGTTACTTTAAGAGTCAATCAAATTTCCTCTAGAAGTCAAAGTCAAAGTCCCCTAGGTGTCCCCTATCCCCGGGACATTTCTAGGATGGGGATGGCTGAAAAAAATACGAGGGATGCGTCCCTGAGTAACACTGGAAAATATTGATCAAGAACTTTGCCATTTCAAGGCCAAAAAAAGGTTGAGATTGGGGCAGCATTACACCCACATGACTTGATTTTTGGTAAATTTGTTAAACCTTTTGGATCCAATGTATTCAGAACTATATGAAGGGCTCGGAAAAACATTAAACACTTGATTGAAAATATCAATGTAATCTTCAAAAACAAAGATAGGTTCACAACATATAGATCTGTGAGGTGGAATTAAGATTGAAACAAGCCATTGGCTCTAACTCAAGGATGTTCTTACTGTTGATTTTACTAGGATCACTGCAAATGTATTAACATTGCCTCTTCAGTATATCTTTTCCAAGAGCAGTGATCTCTCATTTATATTGTGGAAAGCACATTAAGAGACATGTCCCTTCATAGGACATGTCTATTCATTATTATTTATTTTATTTTATCAATTAATTATTTAGTTATTATAAGAATAATTATAATCTAATTATATATATCATTTCTCATAATAATCATATCATCGATATTATTTATCTGACCGATGCTACAAACATCAAGACTCCCTCTTAGCTAGGGAGGATAAATCAATCCAATGTCAACACTTAAGACACTTGACAACATCAACCATATGATGTAAGCAATAAAGGCATCATCCTCATGATGTAATCAATAGAAACATAGTCTCAATATGTGTATTGCCTCCATCGGCGATTCTATCCACAAGTTCTCAGGTGGATTGCCTCCATCGGCGATTCTATCCACAAGTTCTCAAGTGGATTGCCTCCATCGGCGATTCTATCCACAAGCTCTCAGGTGGATTGCCTCCATCGGTGATTCTATCCACAAGCTCTTGAGTATTGGCCTATCAGAATGTCATCACATGACATTCACCAAGTACTCTGAGTATTGGCCTATTAGAACATCAACATATGATATTCACCAAGTACTCAATAAGGTATTGGCCTGCAGAATATCAACACATGATATTCACCAAATACCTATCATATATCTATACAAACAACTCATACACTGTCAATGACATCTAACACTTAGTTGTTGATTTACAAAATACATCTATGCAAACAACTTATAGACCGTCAATTTAATGACATCTAACACTTAGTTGTTGCATTAATTCATCATGATCTATTTCAACATTATCAATAATGTATATCATGATTTAAGTTATTGTAAGATCGTCACCTTCCAATAACTTCTGCAAATACAAGTGATAATCATTTGGAATGATCCTAGTAAAATCAACACTTACAAGTCTTGGGATTCCAAAGACATTTCTCGGTTTAAGGATATTTTTGTTGATGACAAATTGAAAAATTGGTAAGGTATTAGAACTAAACCCCGAATTCCTGATAATCAAAGCCAAGTTACCCAGTTCCCTTGTTTGAGGCCGGGTTCCACTTCTGGTTCAAGACAAGTTCCAGTTCTGGTTCTGAACAGGTTTTCATCCAATTTTGACTCAAGTTCTTGTGGTATGAACCCACATTGCAGTCGGACCAAACCCAGGCACAGCCACAGCTGTGGGTGCCAAAAAATGAGTCCCACATACCTTAAAAAACTATTTTGCACCCTAAAAAATCCTTTTGCAAATACATTTTGAGACTAGCAAATTATGAATATGATACATGAGGTATTTTATTGATAATTTTGTTGCCAATTATGGATTTATGAGTATCACGCTTCGATTTTATTATTATTATTATTGTTATATGTTTGAACATGTATGATGTACAAAATTTTATAATATATCAAAATGTGCGTGTGTGTGTATATATATATATATATATGGAGGAACCTGAACCCAAGGAAAAAAAAAATTGCCAAACCCACATACCCGTACCCATGAGAGAACCAGAATTGGCAAATTAGAATCAAAGAAGACCATATGCAATTTTTAGAAAAGCAATGCATAACATGAAATTCTCCAGGTCTCTAACAGTGAATACTGAAATTTTGATGAATTTCAGGTAGCCTGATGGTACAGCTCTTGAGCAAATGACCGCAAAAATGATCTACAACATTCTTATTGATAAAAGGAGAATAAATCATTGTCTTAATAGAATCTGGAATCTTGATTGCTCTAGTGTAAAGTGGGCCTAGTGGGCCTATGTATTAAATAAGATTTGGTCCGGACAAGTCGAACCTAAAAAGCCTGATTTAGATTAACTTCTTGTGTTAAAAAAATTGGCTGTCAATTTCTATTGGTATTCCTCCTAGGATTTGTCCATTATGTGATCAGGTGGAAACTACAACTTTATTTCAACTGTCATCCTTTAAGCTTTGGTCTTCCTTCCTTAGGAACAAATTGGGTTGGGACAATCAGGATGGATTTATTTGATTTCAAATTTTATTTGGGTTTCTCAAAGCGTTTTCTGTTGATATTTATGATTTTGGGCTTGTTTTTACTAATGAAGTCTTGTGGCAAATCTGGAAAAAAGGAACAAAGAGGTTTTCCAAGGCAAAAGGAGGTGCCTAACTGGGATTCATTGTGAGCTCACCCAGAATCTTATCATTTTGCAGGTATCTGTGGTGTTGGGAATTCCTAAAGGCAGATTCTTCTGCTAAAAGAAGGTTTCAGGATTGTCTACAAAGAGTAGATAAAAAATGCCCACTTCTGACCACAGGTAAGAAACAATCCGAATAAGAGGAGCTGAACAAGCTAAGTGATTATAAGCAGAAGCATAATATTCCAAAACCAATTAAGAAAAGGAAGATGGAGGCCACAACTAAGAACAAGTTTGAGCTAATTGTTAAAGACCAGAATCCAAAGGAGGAGGCCAATCCTCCTATCGGCACCTACGATTGTGATCACCTTGACTATAGCAGCAAGCAGCAATTTGCTGGGAGTGAATATAATAAGTGCAGACTATATTTCTTTTTTGTTTCTCAAAGCTAATATGTATCGATTGTAATATTGCTATCTTTCCTTATAGTGTATTGACAGATTTTGATGCACGTGTGTAACATTAGCTGGAGTTGAGGCTCCCATATTGTATGAACTCCTCTTTGTATCCAGCCCCTATTATTTTTTTTTAAAAAAAATTGTATTCTTATCAATACCATTATCCATTTCCAAGCAATTCTGCATTAAATCTTTCCCATCTGCAATTTGTGATCAATTCCTTCCTTTTAGAAGAGGTAAAGTAAAGAATACTAAGATCCTAAAAGCGTCTAAAAAATGTCCTTTTACCTCTAGGCAAGAAGTGAATAAAGAAAAACCTAAAGTGGTCATTCAGAATAGTTAGACTGGCACAAGGGATCTTTTTCAATGAAGTGTTTTGAGCTCCTACAATAGAAAAATGCTTGAAAAGATGAAACTGGAAATGTCTGCTTGAAAAATTCCATAACAAGACAGTTCTTTGAGAGGCAGGCATCTCTCATCGGGAAGAAGACTTATAGTTAATCAAAGAAAGCTTATCTGTTTACATTTTCTGTTTGTTGTTCTTTAAAGTGCAAATTTAAATTATGTGAGAATCAAAAGGCATCTTAAGAATATTTCTTTGGGAAGGCCTGAGAAGAAGACAAGAAACTAACCTACTATCCTACAGGAAAGGATTCTAACCAAAGAGAATTGAGGCATAAATTTCAAACCACTTCATTTTTCCAACATGGGTGTAGAAGATACAAAACTAGAGACTGGCATTTGAAGACAAGCTCTTACTGTTAGTGTCTTCTTCTGTGTACATACTTCAATAGATTGCCAGCCTAAGTTACCAATTCTGATATGGGTGTGGATTCGGGTACTAGAACCTGGTACAACAATATAGCTCAAAAGTTTCCTTGTGTACAGAAACGAAAATATATACATAAACATACACATATACATATATACATACACACACATATACCTAAACATATACAGATACATGTATCTGTATATGTATGTATGTATAGACAATAATACTCTTTATTGTGAATTAAAAAAAATTAAATACCTCGTAGTTTGTGAAAATGAGAATACTCATAAATTTATAATTCAATGATTTGTCGAATGTCAATATACAATGAGAATTACAATCAATATTTCTTCATATACAGACATATGTATCTGTATATATATGTATGTATGTATAGAGAATAATACTCTTTATTGTGAATTTAAAAAAAATTAAATACCTCATAGTTTGTGAAAATGAGAATACTAATAAATTTATAATTCAATGATTTGTCGAATGTGAATGTACAATGAGAATTACAATCAATATTTCTTCACATTAATCTTCATCAAAAGCATCAAAGTCGAAAATCTGCTTCAATTTGACTTGAACCACAATGAGTTACAATGACACTACCACTAGCCACGGACTGTACAAGCTGCCTCATCTAAAGATATTTTCTGGCATGTTGTGCAACAATAACATCTAAGTCAACAAACTCAAAAGTTAGATACCAATTCCTCATCATTCCCACATTGTAATCAAGTTTCTTATGTGACACAAGATCGTAATAGCTTGAGGGGGTCTAGGAGTGGAGACCCAAATCAAGTAGAGGGGCAGCACTCCTCATGGAAATTTGGCAGAAATGCCCTCAACGAGGTTGAGGGTTAGCGCCCCTCGTGAGGGTTTGGGGGCAGTGGCCTTGGGGGTCTGGGGACAGCTGCCACCAAGCCCAAATTAAGGTCTTTTAATCGACACAAGCCTTCATGATGCATGCCCTTTTCACAATTTTATCACTTAAGGGTGAAATTGTGTACACAGGCATTCTTTTGTTTTAAAAAAGGTTTAAAAATAACTTTTTTTCTCTTGGACAGCCTTTGGCCCCCTAGGTTCTGCCCAAGTTCGCCCAGGGTACCTCCCAATCACCGAGGAGGTATCCTAGGCATACCCAGGGGCAAACTAGGACCAAACTGTTTGTGATGTCCCCTATCTAATATGTAAATAATAATAATGAAATATAAAAATTAATAATAATAATAAAATTCAAATATAAAAATAAATGAATTCTCAACTTATAGTCAATTAATAAGCAATTTATGAATTGCTCAAATGTAATATATACATGTATATTAATAATCAATATAAAACTTCACATATTTGATAGATTTACCAAATTAGTTAATAAATATCTATTACGTAATATTAATATTAAACAATATGAAACTTAGAAATATTTATCAAATTAATTAATGTCTATTAAAATATCAACATTAATCAATATAAAACTTTAATATATTTAATATCATTACAATATTAATATTAATCTACAATCTATCTACATTGACCGAAATACTACTTAATATCCTAATTTACCAAATAACTACTTGCTGAGATGGCATTTGACAAGTCTGAGAATCTTTTCAGGTTGGCAAGAAAGAAATGATTACAAAGAAATCAAAGGCAACGGATTATATTAAGGAATGGTTAGATTGTTATGGTGGTGCGATGACTTAGAGAAAGATATAATTTGTTATTAAGTCAAGTTGGTGACAAAGGGACGTATCTCTTGTAAAGAGGCACAATCTTCCAAACCCTCGAAACAGATATATAAAGGCATCGAGGAATCTGATTTGGAGGAAACGTCAGATAAGTCAGTACTAATCAAAGAGGCAATATCCAGCATCCATTGGAATAAGAATGAATTTTATATGTTAAGAATTCCTAAGGAGAATCAGAGAATATAAAATACATTTAAGGAAAGATCGATTCTATTGATCACTGGCCAGCAGCGTATACTATAAGATGTATGCTGAAATTAATATCTAGAGAAATATTTACCTACTGATTAATACTGGTCTACAGATCGTTATGTCAGAATACTACTAGAAATATATATATATAGCAATATTAATAACAGGGAAGTCAGAAGTATATGTCAAACAGTCGAATGGAGGATCACAGGAATGGGAATGGCTTCTGCAGACACCAGGGTTTTGTTTATGGCGATGGCTATTGATCAAGATGGCCATTCAATAAAAGATGTCGTGGTGTTAATCAGGGGTATAGATGGAGAGATTTTGATAGAGCGAGAAGAGAAACTAGGAATAGGGTTTCAAGTTTTGGAGATGATGGGAATGGGAGGAACAGAAACTTGCAGAATGAGAAACCAGAGGCCCGCCATGTAAACAGGTTTGGAGCAGTTAAGTTGGAAAGCAAGGTGGATTTCAACAGGATCACAGGGAAGTTCTAGCGACCAAAACTGGCTCAGGAGCAAGCGAACCCTAAAAAAGGTAACTCCTACAATAGATCAATGTAGTGTGGTCTCTTTGATGGTTGATGGTGTGGAGTGGAATGAATCTGCAAATTTTTTAAAAGCTCATGCTTTTTTCTTGAAATGGGGAGGGCAACGGCTGGCCTATTTAAAGATCAAAGCATGGTGTGACCGCCAATGGGGGGAAATTTGTTCTTTGAAAACCTTAGCAAATGGCTTCTTTTTAGTTACCTGCTCCTTTGAACATGATAGGGAATGGATTATGAATAGTGGCCCCTATATGTTAGATGGAAAGGGTTTTAACCTTAAAAGGTGGGAACCAAATTTTGACCCAAGGAAGGAGGATATTAAAGAGATCCCAATATGGATTAGTTTGAAGCATCTCCCTCAAGAATATTGGAATGCTTAACCCTGTGATCAATAGGGAATAAATTGGGAGAATTTGTGAAGTCCACTGAGGCGGTGGATAAGAATGACTTTCATATGTTTCCTAGGATATGTATTTTATGGCAGTCATGCCACCCGCTGCCGAATATGATAGAACATAAAGCTGGAACAGGAACATGGCGACAAATGTCGTTGGTGGATGAGGAGATGTGGACTTGCTCAATATGCTCAGGTAATGATCATGGGGAGGAGAGATGTGTGATGCTTGGTAAGGGGAAAGGGTTAATCCAAAATACTTTCGCAAAAGAGGTCATTTGGAAGACGGAAAAGGAAGCAAAGAAGGGACTTTTGTCTCTACAAGATTGGCAATTAGCTTTGGAGCAAAAGAATGTGGGTTATGTGGAGAATGAGGATAGGCAAGAAAGGTGGGATGGAGCGCAGAGAAAAGCAATAGATGAAATTTTTGAGTGGGGAAGTGACTCTGTGGATGAAAAGACTCAAATGAATCATAAGTCTAATCTGGGCAGGGAATCCATGCCAAAACCGAAGGGGTGTGAAAGTAATGAGGATGAAAGGATTTATGATGAAAGAAGTTCTTATAGGATTGGAGAGCATTGCACTCCGGGTGTGGAGATGGTTGAAAACCAAGAGGGCCAAATTGGTGAAGGAAGCAAGTTGCTAACAGAAACTAATGTGGTTGAGCCTCTACACAGATTGGATATGGTGACCTAAATGGCTCGGGTTTTGCAAGATCGATCTGTTAAGCCCGGGGAGGAGGGAAGTGACCAGGTGATACAGGAATGTGTAAACAAGGAGTTTACTGAACAGGATGGACCTTCGGAGAGGGCAATATCCCAAACAGGGGTGACTTTCAAAGACATCCCTATTTCCCCTATAAGGAATTTGGATAGCTCCTTTGAAGTAGTAAGAGATTCCAGTGGTAATGTTGTGGATTCAGGCTCAGAGTTTGAAACAGAAGAAGAGCAGGAAGATGGGGATTTTATGGGAATAGGGGAGAATATGGGTATCTTGGAAAAGAGATCTTTGGAACAAACATCTGCCCAAAACAACCGAGTGAAGATTGGAGAGAGTAAGAAAAGGGGACATAAAAACAACAAAATCAGATTGGCTATGGCAGGAAATGCTTCTGGTCAGAGAAAAATTTTAAGATTCTCGGGAGCCATGAAGCTCCTATCGTGGAATGTCAAGGGCTGCAATGCCCCTGACAAAGTTCGTTTGATCAAAAAATGTTTTGATCAAACGAGGCCAGACTTAATTTTGCTACAGGAAACCTGGAAACCAAAATCAAGGAGCAAGAATTTAATATGTTTTGCAGGAGTTTTAGTAGATGAAAATGTAAGTTGGTTGGTGCACAAGGAGCCTTGGGGGGTCTTAGAGCTTTTTGGAATGAATCCACTACAGATGTGGAGGTGGTAAGGCAAAAAAGATCTTGGCAATGGCTACAGGTGGACTCTAAACAGATCCATTTGAGATTTTCATAAATAAATGTTTATGGGCCAAACAGCAATGTTCAAAAGCGAGCTCTATGGCTTGAGCTGTCTAAAATTATGGCTAGTACTCATGATGAAATGTTCATTTTAGGGGGGGATTTTAATGCCCTACTAAACCTTGCTGATAAATTGGGTGGGGTGGGATGGATTGGACAAAGCCAGCAAGACTTTAATAATTTTGTAAGAGACAATGGGCTTACTGAGTTGTCGTTCAAAAGAGGGGACTTCACGTGGACAAATAGGAGAGAGGGCTTCCTAAATATTGCTGAGAAGTTGGGCCGTTTTCTGCTGGCTAGTGATTGGGCTGCCCTGCAGTGGACCTATAAAGCTGAGATCCTCCCAATAACGGGGTCTGATCACTACCCTATTAGTTTGCGGGTGCAACAAGATGCTACTCTAGACCGTTGTCCATTCAAGTTTGAAGCTATGTTGTTTAGAGCCGAAGGATTCAAAGATCTTGTTAAGGATTGGTGGATACAAGCTCCAGAGAGGTCAGGTAATAAGGCCTTTGTTTTCTTTAAGAAATTGCAGTTCTTGAAGGAGCAACTTAAAAGATGGAATAGAGAGCATTACAAGAATATCTTTGTTGAACAATTTAGTATAGAAAAGTCTTTAAACTCTTGGCACTCCAAAGTAATAGAAAATGGCATGAGTGAGTTTGATTTCAATTTGGAAAAGCAGCTGAATAAGGAATATGATGAAATACTTGCAAGAGAAGAGGTGTTTTGGAGACAAAAATCAAGGGAAACCTGGCTGAAGGAAGGGGACAAAAACACTAATTTTTTTCATAATTCAATCAAGATTAGAAGGGTTAATACTAAAATATTCTCAATAAAAGATGCTAATGGGGATGAGTTGAGGGAAGCGGATAAGATTAATCAGGGGGCAATTAGTTTTTTCTCAAGGAATATGGGTAGGGGTGAAGCTGGTGATCAACTTGTTATAGAGGTTTTGGGTGTTATTCCCCTTAGCATTACTTCTGCTCAGAATGAAATGTTGACAGCAGTGGTTACTTTGGAAGAAGTGAAAAAGGCCTTATTCAGTCTGGGTGGGGACAAGGCCCCAAGCCCGGATGGTTTCCCAGCATTGTTCTTTCAGCAACTTTGGGATGTGTTTGCTCAAGATTTGCTGGAAGTGGTGGAGGAATCTAGGAGGGATGGCTTCATCCTCTGAGATTTCAATAACACTTTCATTGCTTTGGTGCCTACGAGGGCTAAAGATTAATACCTTAGAAGACTTTAGACCAATTCCATTGTGTAACACAGTCTATAAAGTTATTTTGAAAGTGATGACCAATAGCTTAAAACAGGTTTTGGAGATGACGATTTCAGAGGAGCGAAGTGGTTTTTCCCCAGGTAGATCTGTTTTTGAAGGTTGTATTATAGCACATGAAGTTGTGCATTCTATTAGATTAGCCCAAGGCAGAGAAAATATGGTCAAATTGGATATAAAAAGGGCCTATGATGAAGTGGACAGGAGTTTTTCGCTGAAGGTGTTGGCAAAGTTTGGCTTTTGTGAAAGGAGGATTGCTTGGGTTAAAAGTTGTATTAACATCCCACGTTACTTTGTTCTGGTTAATGGCAGCCCACAAGGGTTTTTTGAGATGGTGAAAGGAATTCGTCAAGGTGATCCACTATCACCCTTTCTCTTTATTATATTAGCTGAGGTGCTAGGAAGATTAATTAAGCAGAGAAGGGTGTTAGGACAGTGGAAAGGTTTGAAGGTAGCGAAAGGTGTTGATCCAATTTCACATGTACAATTTGTTGATGATACCTTCTTAGCAGGGGAAGCTTCGGTAAGGGAAGCTCAGGTAATGAAAGAGACTTTGGAATTGTATGGGCAAGCCTCGGGCCAATACATCAACTGGAGGAAGTTGGAGATTTTTTTCTTCAATACATCACAGCAAAAACAAATTGATATCTGTAGGGTTTTACAAATGAGGGTTGGAGCACCTCTGAGTAAGTATTTGGGTATCCCTCTTTTTAGAGGAGTGTATAAGGCTTTGCTATAGAAGGACTTGGTGGACAGTTGCTATTGAAGATGGATGGTTGGAGGGCTAGATGGTTGACATCTACTGAGAGAATTCTTATGTTAAAAGCGGTTATTTCTGCCATCCCTGTGTTCTCCATGATGTGTCTGCAGATCCCTAAGAAGATCATAAAAGTTATTGGACAGTGAATGCAGAAATTTTCTGGAATGGGGCAGGTGAGGAGGATAAGATTCCCCTTCTGGCATGGGACAAATTATGTAAAACAAAGGAAAAGGGTGTTAATATATTCAGATTTTATATGGAAAACTTGAAATCTATAACTTACTCTTATAACTGGAAATGAATTTATGAAAAGATACAAGAAAAAATAGAAAGATAGTACCTGGATTTCTGCAATTAATTTTCCATCGTCTTGAGCTTCTTACTGTTTTTCCTCCAGCTGCATATCCTTGCTAAAGTACTGATTTAACTTTGCTGTTGAATATCAGATTTTAAGGACTGCTGTTAATACTGCTGTAGGTGCGAATTGCAATTTACATGTTATGTCTTCGATGTATTTTGCAAGTCGCACCTTGTTCTGTATTTATACAATAGAAGACACGCCACAATAATCATGTGTAAGCCAACCCATGTTTCGGCAGTATAAACTGAATTTAGGACACTTCAAAACAAGTTGTCCTTGCCATGGTAAATACAAATTATAATACTCACAAGATGCCATCCCAAGCTGGCAACATATATCTCAGAAAATAATCATATAAATATGGTATTATGTGTTAAGGTGAATAATAAATAATTATTTATTATTCACCTTAGCACATACACCATTTGTCTTTCCGAATGAGACCACAAATATCAACAAAGGGGGGTGCAGGTTTGCGGGATTGGCAAAGAATGAATAAAGCCCTTGGGGCAAAACTTGTATGGAGTATTTATTCATGTCCTGGTCAGCTTTGGGTGAGAATTTTAAAGGCAAAGTATTTAGATTCAGCTGAGAATCATAGAATTTTTACAATAAGGGACCCCCCAAAGGGATCAGCAATATGGAATTTTCTATTGCAGTGTACGCCTATTATTGTTGAAGACATCTCGTGGCAGATTGGTAATGGGCAGCGAGCAAAATTCTGGGATGGCTCTTGGGAGGGGCTGCCAGCTCTTAATGGTGATGCAAATATGCAGTTTCTTAAGGAGTATTTTACACAAAAATTGGGGGGATAAAGTGAGGGACTATGTTGAAAGGTTTCAAGGGCCTTTGGGAATGGATTGGAGGTGAAAAAAGTTTGATTTAGCAGACCTGAACCAGCAGCAAAAGGACTTAATGAAGTCTATTCTACAAAACAGGAAAATTGTGTTAACAGAGAAAGAGGATAGAGTTGTTTGGTTTGGGGTGGTTTCAGGAAGATATTCAGTTAAAATCGGGTATCAACTTATAGATAGACAAGAGGAGACTTTTGTGGCAAAGAGATTATGCTGACATAAGGATTGTCTACCTAAGGCAGGAACTTTTGCTCGGCTAACGGTGAGGGGCAGAATTCTTACCAAGCAGAGGAGGAAGAAATTGGGTTGTGTGGGTCCTACAAGATGTGTAATGTGTGAGGCAAAAGAGACTGGATCATCTTTTAGTGCAATGCAAGGTAGCAACAGCATGTTGGGACAACCTCCGAAGAAAATTAGGATGGCAAGGGCCCCTCGAGAACACAGTAAAGGGTGTCTTTGAGGGCTGGCCGATGATGCAGGGGGTCTCAACTCTTTCGAGTATACGGATTGTGAGTCCTATTGTTGTGTGAGAAATTTGGAAGGAAAGAAACAGGCGCATCTTTATGGATAAGAAAGAATCAGTTGAGCGTCTACAATGGAGAATAGGTCATATGATAGAGGAGGTGATGGGTACAGCAGCATCTCAGAAACAATGCCTTCTCATCCCATATACAAAAATGGATAGCTTTATTCAAAGAGACTGGCCAGGGATTAAGATTAAATCTGGTATGGGGACTTTAGTAGTGAAAAAGAAAAGACTTAATGGGGAGAAGGTGGTTTGGCAGAACCCAGATTCAGGTTGCTTTGAGGTGAATTTTGATGGTGCAGCTAAGGGAAATCCAAGACCCTCAGGAGCTGGAGCTATTATCAGAGATTGTGAAGGAAATGTGATTGCAATAGCAGCTAAACGGTTGGAGGATGGGACAAATAACACTGCGGAGGTACAGGCAGCCTTGATGGCTATTGGATTGGCCAAGGTATTAGGTATCCCTAAAATCCATCTAGAAGGAGATTCATTGTTAATTACTCAAGCCATAAATAAGCTGACAACAAATGCTTGGCATCTACAAAGTTTTATATGGGACATCAATAAAGAACTGGAGTTGTTTGACAGTTTTAAAGTTAGCCATATACGCAGGCAGGGCAATATTGAGGCAGATAGACTCTCGAAGTGGGCAGTTAGCTTTGAGGCAGTTGGTGAGTACAGAATAGAGGAATTTAAAAATGGTGATCATGAACATTCTAATATGGAGAAATATAGATAGGGGTTATGGGTGAATCTATTATATGCTCCCATGGAGGAGGATTAATGCTTAATATGTTGGATGCATTTAGATGCGAAAAATTTAAAGTGGATCGGTGGGTTACATTAATGTCTAGGAGATAGTGATAAGATTTGCGGACTTAAGGTAATAATTGTTGATAATCATAGTTTAAGATGACAGAAATAAATGTTGGTATTTAATGTGGTACGAGGACAAGGGAATGACGGCAGATTTATTTTGCATTTATGGCAAATGGGTGTGAAGTTGTGCGATTGATAGTCCGCATGAGCCGTGAGCCTTTTTATGCTTAGCGTGAGAAGGAAGAATAACACTGAAAGGCATTTGGAAGCTAAGTAGTAAGTGAATGTGCAGAAGGGTGAGTTCGGTGGGAAGGTTGAAGATGGAGGCAATGTTCACACTTAGGAGAAAAAAGCAGCAAAAGGCATTGTTTGGGCCCGTGGAGGATCACAGGCTCAAATTACTGCTTAAATGCCCATCAAAAGTTGTAGTGGATGCAGTCCAGAAGACGTTGGGTGATCTGTTTCAAAATGCCACCCACCGCTGGAAGCTAAATGTGGATATAGCAGCGTTGATCCTTGCCTGGGGTCTTGAGCTGGGGGAAGATGAAAGAACGGTGAGGTGGGTAATGAACTCTATTTGAAAAAGAGTTGATTGTTGGTATTGATTCTCTGTTGGAATGGGCCTACCCCGGTATTGGCTTTAGTTATAGTGAGTGCTTTGAAAACATTGATGATGCACGGGAGTTGGGCTATGTTCCCTTTGTGCGCTAGCCAAAGAGGGTAAACCAAGAGCAATATAAGAAAAAGATCCATGGAGAACGGAATTCACTAAAGGAAGCAATTAGGGATTATCATGAGATGGGTAGTCATCCGCGGGCCAGGGTGCCATTGCAGTTTCCGCGACGGAGGTCTTTTAGAGTAAGGTGTGTCTGTGCGATGTTCTAGTTGTTGTATGCGACTAATGAATGGTTTTTTGATAAATTGATGCAGGGGTTTGAAAGCTAAAGATTGCTGCTGTGTTTTGTGCGTTTTGGGGTAATGGAGCCGAATGGCATGAAAGATTTATCTCTGCAATCTAGTGCCCTACTATTTTGTGTTATGAAAATGATGTAGTAAAGAATTTTTTTGAATTGTAGTGATCAAAAGGGCTGGAAAGCGACAGTTTGGCGGAGCTTTTTGTTAATAAGCTCAAATAGATGTTAAGTTATTATGAATGGTATAGGAGGAGGGATAGTTGGGTTATAGGATAGTCTATATTATGGCTATAGAAATTTGAAAAATGATGGATGTAACTGGATGGACTTATGTAAAGTGGTAGATCTCTATGTAAATACTTTTATGATTATTAATAAAATATAAATCTATTACCAAGCGAAAGAAAAAAAACAGGGAATTCAGAAGTATATATATATGGGCTAATTGCCGCTAATATATTTACTAAGTTTTTATATACTAATAATAATAAATTAGAAATATATATATATATATATATGGACTAATATATACAGAATTTATATATGTTAATAATAGCAAAATCAGAATCGTTTATATAAATATATATTAGTCTATATTATATATCTGGTAAGGAAGATATCAGAGAGGAAACAAAGATTATATAAAAATATGTTGGAGACTCTTCATAAAGAAGAGATGAATAAGGGATATAAATGAGTACTCAGAGGTAGGAATATAACCATATTCAGTCTTATTACTAGTTTTGCCTGAGAAGAAAGTGGCTAAATGTCTCCAAGGAGGGGCTTGTCTAAATCCAATCAATAGTATCAGTCCCAAGATAGGGTAGGGGTCAGCTTCCCGGAAGCCTTGAGGGCAAGTCCCAAGATAGGATACGGGTTTGGATCTGTAAACTTTAAGGTAGCCTATTGTAATTGCTCTCTAGGCACCGTGGTTACATGCCTAATCCTTCCTTCATTGAGTTGAAGTAGTAATAAGTCGGTATTGATGTTAATAATATATACAAATAACTTAATCTAATAAGATGAATGAATAATTCTCTTTACTTTGAGTGCCTTACACTGAATCATTATATCTTATCCATTCAGCTTAAGAAATAAATATTAAATTTGGGTTAAAATAGGCCTAAATCTAGCAAGGGACATTACACTGGTACACAAAACTAGGGTTAAATAGGTGTACCGTGTACCCAGTAACATAGGATCATCATTGCCGCAAATGGAGGTGCTGAGGTGTAATAAAAACAAAAGGCCAGATACATATGGAATCTCATTCTGCATGGCAAGTTCCTGATAGAAAAGAGTTTGATGATGGTCTGGCAGGTGAATAATGGAAGAAAGGGTGGCACGCTAGTAGACTCTTGACAAATTTATAAACTTAGCTATCATTTTTCACAATTCACTTTGGTCCTTATATGATAATCCCTTTAGATCAAGGAAGCCTTAGCTGAAGAGACTAAATCCTACCAATTATGATGCTACAAGTACTTTTAAACCTTCTCAGAAGCAAAAGGATGTTTCTCAGCCATGGGGCTGATGTGCTTGAGTGTTTTCCCAATAACAGTTTAGATATTTATGCAGTTCCATTAGGTTCTAGGATTCTATGGAGCACTCAAAAAACCAGGAAAAGAAGCAAAGTACAAATGAGTATACTTTTGGGGAACTAACATTGGCCTAATTTTTCAGCCTTCAGATTCTAGCCTGCAACAATATAATTGTGACACCTGAAATTTGAAGTTGACAAGAAGAGATCATGAATGTGAAGGTCTGAGTAGATGCCGTCTTGACAAATCTAAAGGGGAAACAATCAAGTACCTGTTTTGTATATGAGATCCAATAGGCTATGCCCCTTCACATCCCATGCCTCTTCAATTATGCTGTCCGCAAATCAATTCTATATATTGGGGATTGTCAATTGTGATAAGTCAGCTGAAGAACTTGTATTTGCTGCTGTTCATCAATAAAGCTATTGTGCCCACCTTTCCCATGGATGTAGACAAATTGGTGAGCCACATTGTCTTTGTGTTATCTATTGTGTGTGTGCTCTGTTTTATCTGCTCAGTTCACAACATTTAATTCATTTTAAATTGCTCGATTATTTAACAGTACCAACAATCTTCATTGGACATGTCAAATTCAAAAGTTCATTTGAACTCAGCCAGAAAACAGAGAGATTCTCTGAAAACACAATCGAAGATCAAAGTAAAGTGTAGAGCAACAAACAAGGATATTTAAATAAAGTCTGAGTGATAAACCAATCATTCAACAACCAGAGAAGGCCATTCATTGCCTATCTCACAGGGAATTGGATAAATGGGAAAAGTGATAATTTTCAACAATCAACCTCCCAAACCCATGAAAGTAAAAGACAAGATAATATGTGATCAAGGAACCCATCACAGTTCAGATCAAGGTTAGAGTTCCTCACAAGACAACTACTAAAATTTCAGATAACGGCATAGATTTCATAAGCAGATAGTTGTTGCTGCCATCACCGTTTCCATTATAATATATATAGTAAGTTGTGCTCTTTGTAACAAAGCTGTTTATAATAAGAAAAACTTTGATTATGCCACCTGGTCTAACCAGGGTACAAGTTCAATATTAAGACAGCCAAATGTCATTTAGCAGAGTAGCAGAGGATAGAAGCTAAATTCAAATGCAAGCTCCGGAAGGGCACTATCTACATAATTACTCAAATTCTCTAGCTGTAATCAGATGTCAAATGAATAGCTATATAAGTCAATCTGAATATATGTGGCTTTCTAATAAATGTCTGATAAAAATATTACTGTTTGACCAATAGTACAAGCTGTACAACTATAGACACTGCTATCTTCAAAGGCTAACTTTGATCTCAAATGCCTTAATATTTTGAATCTTCCTTTTAATAAACAAGGGTTTGCCTATTTCAACGAGAACAGGAAAAGGGTTGACAACAACCCTTGTTCAGTCATCAACATTTCAATTAATCAAAATAGGCCCTCATTGAACCAACTTATACAATAAGAAATATCCTTCTTAATTACCAATCCCATTCGACAAAATTACTTAATGATAGTGATACTATGTTAGATGATAATATTCAAATATGGTTTATTGTAAGAGTCTATTTTCTCCAAACTTCATTTTAACTGATGGATCTCTACATTGTTCTCCACTTTGTTTTCCTTATTATTTTAATTAAAAGTTTTCTGTTTTCTAACTTGTTGTTTTCAAGACTGGAGTAGATTCATTTTATGGCTAATTTTCTTATTTTAAAATCAAGCTTTGGAGTTGGATTCTTGATAGCTAGTGACTAAAACTAAAGAGTATTACAAGTTCAAAATAACAAGAAAATATATGAAAAATAATACAATTACATGCTTGAAATGGCCCCAAGATGTGTCAAGATGGAAGCTTGCTTAACTGACTGGTAGATGCAATATTTTCTTAAAAATGGCAAAACAAAAACAAAAACATTGAAGCATGTACAAATAGAAACAGAATGAATTGTCCCATTCAGCTCAAAAATTCAAATTAGGAATACATGAACAAATATCAATCAAGAATATAGAAAGAACAAAGATAATTTATTAATTAATAAAGGGTTTGCACTCATCTACCCTACCCACTGCTTCTAGTATTGAAGAATATGTAATTTGATCATAAGAAAATCCTTTAGAACTCATCTCTTTCATTAATTTGACTGCCTCCTCAAACATACCTGCATTGCTAAGCACACCAAGAACTGTGTTATAAGATACTGCATCTGGATGAGTCCCTGAGGTTTTCATTTTCTCTAACATCTTAAAAGCCTCTGTTGGCCCACCTACCTTAGACAAACCGTGCAAAATTATATTATGGCTATTTAAATCAGGCTTACATCCTTTTTCTTGCATTCTTTTAAGCCAAGTATGAGCTTCATCAACCCTGCCTGCCCTGACCAGGCCAGACATTAATGCATTGTAGGAATACACATCAGGGATGCAGCCTCGCTGTTGCATTTCTTCAAACAGTTCAATGGCTGCATCAATACGGTTTGCTTTCCCAAGGTGTTTAATCATCACAGCATAAACCCTAGGGCTGGAAGTATTGCCATTTTCTATTAGCTCCTTGAACAATTCCACAGCTGCATCATATCTGTGTGCCTTTCCAAGAGCATCAATCAGACTACAGTAGGCAGCTGGGCAAGGTGGAAAACCCTTCTCATCCATCTCTTCTAGAAGCATTAATGCCTTTTCTAGTCTATTTGTCTTGCATAAACCAGCAACTAGAATTGAATATGTGAATGGACTTGGATGAATGCCTTTCTCCTTCATTCTCTCAAACCACTTGAGGGCACCAGATGCATTTTTAGCCTTAAAAAGGGCTTCCATAACACTATTATACGTCACCACAGTAGGAGTGCATCCAAGACTTTCCATCTCACCAAAGATCTTCAAAACACTATCAAGTTGCCCTGCATTCCCCAAAACATCTATTAGCTTATTGTACAAAATCACATCAGGAGTACAGCCATCCTTCTGCAAATCTTGAAACATTCTGAGAGCCTCTTGAACCCTGCCAGCTTTTCCAAGCCCGTTGATAACCTCAGTGTATGTAAACACATTCGGAGGAAAACGTTTCTCCCTCATCTCTTGAAACAACTTCAAGGCCTCCCCATGTCGACTTGATTTAAACAAAGTCCCCATCAGACTAGTATATATCTTTGCACTCGGTTGCAGGCCATTCTCCCTCATTTCTTTGAAAAGATTAATTGCAGAGTCCACATGACCGAGTTTTCCGAAGTTAGCAATAAGCATCGTATAAGTCACCGTATCAGGAAGACATTTTCCTTCACTGTACATCTCTTTGTAAAGTTCTTGCACTTTATCATGACAGTTAGCCCTTATCAACACGCTGAAAAGGCAATTATAAGCATAAACACTGGGTTTGCACCTCGACGCCTTTATACGATAAAATAAGACACATGCCTTCTCCACCATCTTAACCTTTCCTAGAATTCTAACAAGTTCAGACAAAACACTGGGATTAATCCTACAGTCACTTTTCACCATCTGTAGTATTGTCTGCCACATTTCACCCACCAATCCTGCTTCTGCCAAGCGACGAATGAGGGGCATATAAGTGCAGCAATCATGTACCAAATTCTTTTTTTTGGCAGCCCACTTGAAAAATTGCAATTTGACACCAATATCTACATCAAGGTTCAAGACCTCCCTAACCAATCTGTGATCTATATTCAACAACAGGACTTCGGTGGCCTTTTCAGCATCGGGTCCCCATTTGAAAATCCTAAGAATTTTGAAAAACCTCTCGTCTGTTTCCCTGAAGGACGGACTTCTTCTATGAATTCTAGACATTGTTTTGGGTTCTCTAGGCTTGGTTTTAAGAGAGGGGTCTCTGAACATCTGAAGAATGCTGGAGGTTGTACTATTATTGTCATTGTTGTTGTTGTTGTTGGATATTTTAGTATTGACTCCATGACTGCCTATGCAAACGCAAGTAAAACTTTAGTAACTCCATTTTTTTCACAGCACGGATTCTATCATTCATAAAATTGATTCCAACTGAAAATGCACAAAAAGACTGCTAACAAGAAAAATACCTGAATGTAATTGAGACGATCTGAAAATTGTGGAGGTTGTTAACAGTACCCTTCTTGTTTCCGAGTTGATCTTCATGCTCAGCTTCGCTTTGTCATGTTGGGTAACTCATTGAAAGCAAATACAATGGCGACGAGATCCAGGAGCTATAATTTTTCAGATTATCATTGGCGATGGCCTTTGGAATAGTGGAATGTTGTGGGTTTATTAATGAGATAGGGGTTTCAACACGGATTGTAATCTCATGAGTATGTTGAATGCTAAGCCACGGCTTGTAATTCAGGCAACGGTAAAGATACTTTTGAAAACTTTGGTTAAAAATTTATAAGAAAAAAAAATAATTGAGCAAGAGTTTTCACCCAAGAGTATATTTTTCTATTTTTCAAATTAAAATTCAAAATTCTCAACTAAGAGTAATTGTGAAACTTGTACACTCTAATTTATTTTATTTTTCTATTTATTTTTTAATATATTTGTGATTTTGTTTTAAGGTAAAGACTAGCATATAAAATAATGTGTTTGATCTTGAAGTTTATATTATCTAATTTGATTCTATATGTATTCACCACTTCTACATCAAGACTTGATGTTTGGTTGTTGCAATTGACTTGGAATTGGAAAATGGGAATTGGTGAATTGGTATAGGCCAATTCTAATTTTGGTCCAAAATGAGCATTCTGCCAATCCACCTCAAAACCTGGAATTAGAATTGAGGCATGGAATTGGAATTGAGAATTCAATTTTGAGAAGGGAAACCAATTCTCATTTTCCAATTCCAGGTCAATTCCAACAACCAAATGGGCCTAAGTTTCTCTATTTGCAGTTTAGGGTTAGATTTGCAATTTGCATAAATGATCTAGCTTGATTGTGATTTGTTCAAATTCAAATTTTGGGTCCACTTCTTCTCTAAATTTAATTGCACGATGTGTTAATTTGAAGTACAAAATATTTGAGTAGCACACTAGGTTAAGTTTTTATTTAAGGATAAATCCTAATTTATTTGGAACACTCAATGAAGATTTAAGTGCACATCTAATACCTTATAAGAAAGTTATGTTATTCATTGTATTATATTTCAAATAGAATTGTTTACATATCATTTAAGACATACTACATAACTAATTTTTGTTTTGATTCATGCACCTAGTTGTTAAATCAATAGGGTTTAACTAAATGAATTCATGTTTTGAACCATTAACAAACTAAGAATAGCAAGACCAAGTTTTTATTTTAGTTTTAGAAATCAATGTAAATAATTAACATATACAAGATTTAAAAATTCCATATCCACGATGATAGATCATATATTCAAGCACAAGTATCAAACCTGAGGAGTTGCAAAAATCACTTCACAACCATAATATTGACCCTTAAACATTTTTTTTATTGATTCTGATGCAACTAACCAATAAGACTTGATTTTTGAATGGAGACACTAATCAATTAAAACAACTAGTAAAGTCAAATCAAAATTGATACTAGAATTATGTATTATTTATTTATTTATTTAAATTCTACTTTAATTTAATAAATTATTTCAAAGGTGACTATCCCAATTCTTATTCCAAGGGTTAATTATTTCTTTATTAGTAAAGTTTTTATATAATTTTATTAAAAAAATATTAGTAAATGCAGAATTACAAATGTCAACTTTTTAACCCTTAACCCTCATGCATAAGCAAAAAAGCAAACTGTACAAACTACCCCTAAAACACCTGCAACATTAACCAAAGCCCATACCATACTAGAATAAACATTTTCGCAAAAGAACCAGACCTTCGTATACATATGAATGCAGTTACAACATTACAATTCCAATGGTCATATAGCAATACATTTTTTAAAAGACTAAACAGCTATCATGACCCAAACCCAACAAAAATGGACCAAAAACCTACACTTGTTTGAAGAACCCATCGTCTTTTACTGCCCCTAGCTATAAATTTTTGTGACCCCTATTTCAAGCATCTTATTTGTTGCACGGTTTTTCTACCAAGGGGTCATCCCCCCCATTGCTTCTACGCTTCTTGTATTGGAGCGATTTCTCCTTTACGAGCTCAAACTTCTCTTATCTTGAGGAAGTCCTTGATACCACTGAACCCTATCTGTGTCACCGCTCTATAGACCTCTAGGTTGCCTTGAGTGCACCATATGAGGAACTAGCGTAGTTGAGAAGTTGCATCACTTGCTTGGATCTAGTCTCCTTCTATAACTACCAACCTCGCCCATGTTCTCGTTCGGGCAAGAATTTCCTCCATACCTCCACTCCATTCTTCTTAAATACATTTATAGTCATTATCCACCTTGTATTTGCCTACATGTCAAACTCAAGACACCAACCCATAAACATGGAGGCTATATTCGCATTCATGCAGTATCAACTCTCCAACTATAAGTAATCATCACTTGGCACCACCATTGCCTTGTATAGCAATTCCTCATCCTCAAATGCAAAAGCATTCTTAAGCCTATCGGCGGTGACTTTTCCCCAAAACACCATCATTGGTTTTGAAGCTTGGAGGGATAAGTTTGCAAGCATTTTCTATGTTGTTACGATCAACAAAAGTTGCCACCTAGTAGAGCATGAGAAACTAATGTCGTTTGTGTGTCAAGAGGGATCTAACTAATGTTGGCTCCTTAAGGGTGTTATCCATCCCATCCCACATATGTCAACCTTATGTTGAGCCTATCATTTATGACGTCTCATTAATGTTCTGCAACACCTCCTCCATATTGGCCTCAAGACTTGACACACCAACTTGTTGTCTAACCTGAAGGTCCTCACAAATCACATTGGCAACTTTGCCTACTAACTCAATAGCCAAATTGGAGACTATGCCAGCATATTTATTTCCTTCCCTGTTTACACGAGATTTCAAAAAAATTGAGTGTTGGAAGAATGTTTTTAATTATTTTCACAATTGTGCATGTCCTCTAATTCTTTGTATTACCTTTGATTATATCATTCATTGTGATTTGGGAATCATCTTCTAAGTAGATTTGCAAGATCATCAATCTCTTTGCTAACTTCACTTCAAGGAACATTGCCTTTGCTTCAACTTTATTATTAGTGCATGGAGCCAAATTTTGCATACTCCAAGAAAGGGTATTTCCTTTCCAATCTTTTGCCAAACAACCCGCCCCTAAGGGGCTTGGGTTCCCATTTTACACTCTATCAAAGTTAACTTTAACGCATCCTTCCTCTGGTGCACTCTATTTCATCGGGCTTTCCCTTGTAGAAGATGGATTAAACCATTTTAGCCCATTAGCAGGGCTCTAAGGGTTAATTGTTATTCATTCTTTAAATAACACCATTGCAAGTCGTTGAAATAGGAAACTAATAGCGTTCAATTCAAAATTTCCTACAATAAAATAAAATCATAAGTTTAATGTTGTCTTTGCTTACTTTTCATTTAATTAAGATTTTGACATTTTTATGAGAGTAGGTTGAAAAGTGTTATTTTCTATCTATTGTGAGCTACTAAGTATGTCTACATGAAGTTTTGGTTTGATTGTCTTTTTAATCTAAATAATTTATAAAGTAAATATAAATATATATTTTTATGAATTGTAGAATGTTTAATTTATGAATTAAAAATTTAAGAATTAATATTAATTTTTTTAGTATCATTAAAGGAAAAATAAATTTTGAAACTTGTTAAATTAAAATTAGTGTTATGATGAAAATAGCTCGTTGAATCTTGAGGAGGCACAATTTTACACCTTAAGAAGTAAATTGTAATTGTAAGAGAAATAAGAAAATAGCATGCTTGTTGAACATAGAGGGGAAAATGTATACAAATGATATAAAAGATAGATGGAAATCATTCTTGTCAAATTATTGCATAAGATGAGCCTTGTGCACCAAATTGTTGTCAAATCTAACAAAAAGTCTAAAACTTGAATCCTTATTAATCACTTAAGTTCCATAAGCAAGTTTAAAGTTATGTATTTAAACAATCTTAGGAAACACAAAGACAATGCATTTGCCATTGCAAGTAAAGGTTGTTTCCCTACCTATTTGATTTGGATAATATAATAGGTTGGGAAATTTGTAGTTAAGCAATTTTTAACGCATGCAACTTGTAGGTTGTGACTAAGAATACATTTCATGAACACATTAGAAATTTAATTCTAAACTACTTTATCACCCCTCTGGATTGTAGGTTGTGATGGTAGGAATGTTTTTCATTGTTGAGGCTAGAAAATTTGTTCCTATACTATTATTTTACCTATTTAGTTAGTACGTTGCAATGAGAGTGATTCATTTAAATGGTAGCTTACAAAAAAATCCTTAAAATGATTTTCTTCTTATTTAATTTGCAAATCTCAAATGTTGTAATTTATTTTGATAAAATCAAATAGACACCAAATATTATGCAACTAACAATAATTAGATTGTAATAAATTATTTATAAATACAACATTCACACCAATTGAACTCTAAGCACATAAGCTTCTTTTTTAATAGATATACATGAGTTACATATATATTAACATATTTATACTCACAACTATGTTGAGTGAGGGTTCATTTATATCAAAAGTCTCACTCAATTAAATTTAGAGTAGTGAGATCTGTATTGTCAAAATCACAAATTAATTTAATGTTAGTCTTCTTTGCCTCAAGTATCTAAGCCCATGGTTCTATGGAAGGATACACACAACATTCTCATCAACATAAAAAAATATTTGTTGGAGGTTCAAAACCTCTTCGGGTAAGAGCCAAGGACTGAGGGGTATCCATTCCACCAAAATCCGCCCAGGGCACTCAACAAGACTTGATCCTTGGTGGACTCATTCAAAATCAATCAACTTCACCAGTAGACCAAGGGCCCATTGACACCAACAAAATTTTAAGTACATAAGCTATATATTTTTAATAGATATAATTGAGTTACATAAATATTAACATCCATGTCTTTACAACCTATGTCACAAGGTTCACCAAATTTTCAGCTTCAAGTTCAAAATTCGACAAACCTATAAAAAATTCATATAAATTCACTTCTAGTTCGTATGGCAAAAATACCGGACTTTGCAGCGCACTATATGCCATGGTAGAGAGTGCTAAATAGGTCAACATTTGTGATATGCTTGAAGAACAACATTTACCAAGTCAAATACATTGTTTCGCATCAAACTTATTGCTTCACCTCCGCTCAGATACTGCCCTGAACTCTCCATCAATCTATCTATGGGGATCCTCACTTTTTGCAAGTTCTCCCATTCACCAAATTCAACTAATCATCGTTGCTTGTTGCTACATTGCCCGAGCCCTCTTGTTGCTATGCGAAGAACTTAAGTAGGCTATCAACTTAATATTTATTTTTGTTTCTTAGGTTTTGTGTTTTGTTTCTAATGTTTTAAGATTTCATTTAAGTTTATGTTATTTTTATTTACTTATTAATATTAAAAAGATTTACATTAATTTATTTTTTATAAATTTTAATAATTAATATTTATTAAAATATTAATATTTAGTATATTTTATTTATTATTAGTTTATATTTTATATATTTAGTAGATATTATAAATATTTTCTATGATTTATATTTTATAAATGTGACATATTTTTATGATGATTTCAAATCTACTTTGTAATGTTAAACTATTTTGATAATTTATTGGATATACTTATATTTAAAAAAAAATTATATAAGACGAATTTAATATCAATTTTTTTCCAAAAATTTTGTCCTTACCGGACTTTATCCAAATTTCATAGTTATTGAGCCTTGTGACTTAGCTTACAACTATGTTGAGTGAGGGCTCATCTATATCAAAAGTCTCACTCAACTAAATTAGAGTAGTGAAATTCATATTGTCAAAATCACAAAGAAATTGTGAGTGAGCCCTCCTTGCTTCAATACCCAAGCCTATAGTTCTATGGAAGGAAGCTATCTAAGATTTCTCAACAAGTAGTGTCAAAATCGCAAAGAAATTGAAGGTTATGAAAAGAAGCTACCTACAATTTCTCTACAATTACTAGATATTTTAAAAGTCTTTAATTATATATGAATTTTTTTTTAAATAATTTATAATTTTTTTAAAATTTAGTAATTTTTTTTTTTTTTTATATATACAATGTCTAATTAGCTCCACCAAATTTCCTTGGCCTCATCCCTTATGATAATACCTAGAGCCTTTTGAAAAGATTTTATCCCTTAAAGACTCGTTAAGAACCATTTCATTAACTAATCAATAATATTTTAAAATATAACAATTTATATGTATTTAAAAATAATGAATATATTAACTATATTTACCAAATATATGAAATGACCATACATAAAAAATTCTATTAAAAAATAAATACTCTCCTAAAATAATAGTTGGAATTTGGAGAGCTTCAAAAAGTCAGAGCTCCAATTAATTCCGTAACAATTGTTACCTAAGAAAAATAACAGATCTCATCATCTCATGAACTCTTCTGTTCTATAAAAATAAATCCTGAAACTGGTTAGAGAATTTGTCCTTAATCGCTGATACACGTTATCAAAAATAGTGATTAAATAAGCAGGAGAACTTGGAATCCCCGGTTATACATACGATTCCAAAACATATTTGTACATATTCGAGAGGCAAAAGAAGGAAAAAATACGCTTCACGCTTTCTGCAGTGCTTATTGTTGAAGAGAATCGAAAGAAGTGAGATTTCGTTTTCAAATGTCGTGGCTGGTTCGATCCCTCGCCGCTCCATTTCAAGAGCAAAACGAACAGACACAGAACACCCACAACGATGGGGACGATCCACGCGATGGAAACGAAGAAAACCCTTCATCTACAGGCAGCGGAGTGAAGGAAGATCTTTCAGAACTTACAAATACCCTCAAACGCCAATTCTGGGGCGTCGCCCACTTCCTAGCGCCGCCTCCCTCCGTCAAAGTCGCTGACGACCCTTCATCCGAAGACAATGATGTACCTGATCGGTTTCAAACCGATATCCCTGGGAGATTCAAGACGGGCTTCTCGCGTATCTCCTCTGTCATACAGACCCTCGCAGCAGATCAAGATGAGTCTCAATTTGAATCGGAGGATAAAATTAGTGGGTCTCCTAAGCCTGTGAATTTTTCAGCCAGTATTAGTGAAATTTCTAGGCTTGCGTCGAGCTTTCTGAGTTCGAATTTGCGGAAATTGAACGAGGGGGAAGAAGATAGGGTTGTGGGTTTGACTGAAGAAGTTCTCGGCTTTGTAGCTGATGTGGCGCAGCATCCCGGAACTTGGTTGGATTTTCCCTTGGACAGAGAAGATGGAGATGGTAAGTTTGTCTATGAAGTCTTTGAAAAGTTATATGAATTATTTGTGTAGAATGGATACATTTTGTTGATTTCCTAATGCAAAAAACAAATGTTAATTGTCCCTTCTTAAGACACGGCAAGGATATACCTTGGTTTGATGCCAATTTGAGAGCTATCTGCTCTGCGGATCGTGTATGCTGCATGTCACTCGATACTACACAGTAATATGTCTTCCATGTTCTGACCCTGGGGTTTATACGACATGTACCTTTTTTAAATAGCACATTTGGGACCTTCTAGGGTAAGACGTCACTGCCATGGTCTATCTATATTGTCAAGTTAGGGGAGACTTGCTCCTGGCCTTGCCCATTTGGGTATTCGGCTTTTCAAATTGGATGGCATATGTAACTCAATACTGCAAGTCTTTTGTGGGTAATTTGAACATGGCTTCTAATAAGCTTTGAGCGGCCAACCTTCCCTCAGGTCTGGTAAGTCGGTTTAGCCGTTGTTCTCACTGATTGGCTTACCTTCCCTTCGGCCAGATAGATTGCAACTTTGTGCTAGTAAATATGAAATTGGCTTTGATTTTTGATAAATGGTCTCCTTTTTAACCATGGTGAGTTCTTACCTTGTCTGGCTTAGATGTCATAACCAGGGTCTAAATTCACAGAGGACTTGCACCTGGCTCGGTCCATTGAGATTTGTAGCAATCCAAATTGGATGCCATACATTGCTCCGTGCTTCACATTTATATCTTTTGTAGATCCGAATCCAAGGCTCTTCTACTCAGCCCCATTGAGTAATGATATTGCTAAGATGGATGGGAAAGGCTTGATTTACTGCAAGCTTTGCTAAAGCATAAAAATTGGAAGAGGTATTAATTTGAACTATGTATATATGTGAAGCATAAAAGTCCCTTATTTACATAAGATGGTTTTATACGCTCATCAGTCTACTTTACCTTACTTTATTGAACTTGCATATTGTTTGGTCGTGCTGTTTGATTTTGTAAAATGAAAGCTTAGAAGCTTCAGTTGTTACTAATTCAAATTTTCAAAAGTACCGTAGCATAATTTTACAATTTTAGATTGAATTTGTTAATGATGTCAAATCAGAACATAGTGCATAAATTTACAGACTTAGATTGAATATTTTTAATGATGTAAAATTAGAATAAGGTCCTCTTTGGACTATGCTAATCTATTGCTTTGGTTGTTTTATTAATTATCTAGATTCTCAGGGTGTCTTTCATTAAATTCCCTAGCTCATACATTTTTATATTTGCCAATTCATTCAATTTTGAAGTTTGAATATGTACATGGGTCCTGCGGACAAGTTGTTCATGATATGAAATGTTGCCTTGCAGTATAACGAAATTGGACATTGAATACCCAATGGGGTTTAGTGCATGCATGAAATAATAAATTAATTTGATGCTTACTTAGACTTATCCTGTGTGCTGGGCCAAACTTGTTATTCCTTTTTAGTATTGTGAATTATTTAGGCGCTTCTTTATTTCATCTACTTCAATTTTTTTCCTTTCTTTTATTTGTGGTACGAGGAATATTTTTTTCCAGCTAGACACATCTGCTGCACAGGGAAACACTTCTTTTCAGGCCCTCATCTCCAAGACTTATACTCATCTCCCAAATGTTTACCTGGTCCCTATACCAGGTTTATGTCCAATTGCATTTAGTGGTTGGATCTTGTTATACAATTTTATTGCTATGGATACACGAAAGGTTGGGGGCCCTATATCCTGTACATAAGTTCGTTTTGGCCTGCATCATCATGAGCACAGTATCAGAGTGGTTTGGTCCAAAGGTTCCTTTGGGGGAATTTGAGCAAGGTCTTCATTGCAACCATTGTTCTTTCCTACTGACCAGTCTCACCCATGAGACGTTGGATCTTGTTACACAATTGATATTTGGTTAATCAGGTTTTACCACATACAGTACTGTCTGAGTTCTTTTACTTAATTGTTTTCTTGCACACATGGATGTTTTGGATGCAATTGCCTTTTAAGCTCATCCTATCCTGTTTTGCTGTATTATTTTCTTCTGCATATTTATCTTCTGAGTGTGATTGCTATCTAATTTTATGGTCTACTTCGTTGATGATAGAGTTCTCCTAGATCTTTTTTTAAGGTTGGTTGATTGAAATTTCCTATGTTATAGAAGTAGTTTTGAGGCTGACCAACTAGTTAATCAAGCTTAATGCTAATTTCATATTTACGTATGTCAACTAGATGTCGTCAAATGAATTGCAATTTGAAATGAAGAAACCACATTCGTTACTTTAGGAAATTAATCTTTTCTTAGGTAAAACTAAATGAGGTTTAAATGAAATTAGCATATATTATCATTAGTTAATAGAAACTGAAAGAAGCAGAAGTTGCAGTTGGAAACACGAGCTACATAAACATTTTATGTTTCTGAAGCAGTCAAATTTGCTGGTTGTCAAGTGATAATGAGAAAAATATTGTGTTTACATAACCTTACTAAAATGTCATGTGAAAAGGCTTGGAAAATCACATAACATATTTTGCTGAAGTATTAAACTTTTATGTTACATAACTTAGAATATGTTACTCCTTTTTCCAGTCTAAAATAATTCAGTATTTAAAAGAACCCTGTGAACCTGAAGATGTGGATGATCCCTCTACTCTTTTTTGTCAATGCCTGTATTCTATGATTTGCAAATGGCCACTGAAGCTGATCTTCTGTGTGCAGATTTTGATATGTCTGATGTTCAGCACGAGCATGCTCTGGGTGTTGAGCATCATGTCCCAAGTTTAGCTGCCCTAAGGATTGAACTTTGCCCAGGTTATATGAGTGAAAACCGATTCTGGATGATATACTTTGTCCTCGTACACCCTCGACTTAGCAAGGAAGACACACTTCTCCTTTCAACACCCCCAGTAAGTACTTTTCATATTTATTATTATTTAATATTGTTTTGACCATAAAGTCCTCTTACACAAGCAGTCCCATATGTTTGTCAATGGTTCTGTTTGATCTTCCAAGGCATATGTTCTGATATTTCCTACAGTTTATAGCAATGTTTGAATTTGAACTTAACAGATTCTTGTAGGAGCAGAGTTCAGCTAAGGAAATGTGTTGCAGTGATATTGGTTTAATTTTAGCAGCTTATAAACTTAAAACTAATCAAGGCTGAATTTTGTCTCCTAACTCCTTTTCTACAATGATGATTATTTGTTAAGACTATTTGATAATGGAATTTAATATGATATGATATATTTGCAAACTATAGAAATGGGAAAGAAAATTGCTCTAAATGATAGATTCTGGGAAGCTGTAATTTTTAGTCATGTTTTGGTGAGAAAAACAAACAAGGACAATCATTTTGACTATATATATTATTCATTGTGAACAGCAGATAGAAAAATGTTTGTTTCTTCTGGAGTGGAAGTCAAATTGATTTTTTTATGCTTTTACTTAAAATCCTACTCTCATAATATGATTTTCTGAGCCTCAATATTTCCCGAAGTACGGGAATTAAATGCTTTCAAAAGCATGGATGCAAGTAGGTTATGCCGACTCTATTGTCCAGGTTTGCATTTCATATTCCAGTCCTTTAATTTTTCCTGTTTGCTTTGGTTCTTAGGTGCAAGATTCTTAGTCTTGCAAGGTTTTCTTGAGAGTATTATGATACTGGATTCTGAAAAATTTGACTCAGACAGAAAATCGATGCATGTTCAGAAATTATTTTTATTTTGCATTAATCTATATTCTTTTTGGTGTTTCCAATGCCTGCCCAAATAACTTTGGCAGTTTGGCAAGTAGATTTTTTTATATTCTCACTAGATGAAATCTATTAACTGGACCATTTAATGCTTATATCTTGAGCTCCACAGATATTGGAGGCCAGAGCTTTGCTTTCACAGGAGTTGCAGAGAAGAAGTATGACTGAATCAAGTAATTTTGAAAGAGGTTTGGACACTGCAGAAGGAACGAGTCCCCTGGTTCCTCAAAAGCCGGAAAATGAGCACTTGTTACCAATTACAGACAACCATGAAAAGACAGAAGTCATCGAGTCTGTATCACCTGCAACAAAAACATCAGCAACTTCTAATATCGTTGAGGGAGATCACCAACTCTCTAGTATGAGAGAAACATTTAGTCAGACAATTCCAACTGAGGAGATATCTGTTCAGAATAAGGATGTGGTGACAAGGTCTTCAAATCAGTCAGATCTGAAGCATGATGATGAAGATCAAGAGGTAGAAGACTGGCTGCAAGAAGAAACAGATGGACATGAAGCACCTACAAGCAATGCCACAAAATTTGGAAACGAGGAAGATGTTTCTTTTAGTGATCTAGAAGATGATGATGACGATGCAATTGAATAAACAGCTTCTCAGAGTGTATCATGCATTGGAGTATTCATCAGAAAACAAAAGATGATTAATTCAGCTCAATAGAGGTCTTTGTAATTAGCATTGTGCTAGTTGAAATGCAGTCAATGCAAATAAATAGGAATTGAGAGTTGTACATTCAATTAAATGTCAATTCCTTGAAGTTGTCAACAGTGTTCAATTGGGCAGCTGACAAAGATGACAGTGCTTGCAATGCCGGCTTTGGCATAAGACAATGCTTGCTGTTATGGGCAAAATATGTGCTGGATACTTATTGTGCAGAGTTTTTGTTGGCTGATTTCTTTTCGCTTTTATTAAACGATGTATATAGTGGTTACTGATACTGTATTACAATCTTTGTTAATCAAATGTTAATATTTTAAGCCATTTGTCTTTACACTCCAAGTGTGCTCCTTCTTGTGTTTTGCAAAAATATGTCTAGTGATCTAGACTTTAATTGCTTAATCTGGATTCTAAGCCAAATTTACGCCGTATTTAGCAATGTAAAAATCTCATTATGTTGAATTATTGCATCATATCTATTGGGGAGAATTTTAATTAGAGTAAACTTTTTTATGCACGGTCTTTACATGATAGGATTTTCTGATCTTGTTAATACCATTTCCAGTTACAGGGTTATATGAAACTATTAAATTGATGGTGAACTTCTTTATGATATATATTAGCTCAGGTATCTTACATATTTTTATCTTAAGATTGCCAAGATAAATTTTGAGGTAACAGTGCTGGATTTGTCACATTGGTCTGATAGTTGCCTCAGAATGATCTCTCTCCGCAGTATTCAAATAGAATTTAAGATATGCAAGCTGTAGCATCTGTGATCATGGCATTCTAATTCAGTTTATATGCTCCAGTATGAAAAATTTAAATAGATAAAAAGAAGTATTTAAACAACAACCAATATCTTTAATAGTCATCAATATTGTTGTTGATATATTTCCGTTAAAGCGGTGGATTATGATGCAGTTTTAGTCATTTAAGAACTGTATAAGTTTTCCAGCTTATAATATAGCAAAGTCCTAATTTCATCCATACATTGGATATTAACGTTATATTTACGTATATAGCAATCAATAGTTTGATTTCAAAAAATTTAATACACACTTTTGACATATTAATTTCTCATGTTTTAGTTTGTAATGTTACATACAATCGAAAAGGTTAATGTATACAATTTATTTCTGCTAAGATTGTCCATATTATTATTTGCTGGAATAAATGAAAATTATCATCAAATTTATCCTATTAATACAATTGCTGTGTAATAAGATTGTGCAAATTATCATTTCTGGTTAAAAAAAAATGAATTTTATTATTAAAGTAATCTAATTAATTATAGGTCTAATAAATTATTATCAAATTATTTAATAAAGTTTAGAAGAGAATAAAAGATTGAGAACTTTTTAGCTCTATATTGTTTTGATTAAGTAAAAACAAGCTTTGAAAGGACTTGAAACCTTGTACAAAGAGCAAAAAAAGATAGAACATTGAAAGACCAAAAAACAACTGTGGAGCACCATCCAACAAACTAGAGGAACTAACCATAGTTCCCACCATAGGGACCAAAAACCAGCCCAACTAAACACAAAACAAGACCATCAAGTTTTACATTTTGGCCCATCCTTATGAAAACGTAAAGACATATCAAATGAAAGTTTGGAGAATTTGACTTTTTTTCCTTTAACTGATGTTCATCCATCCTCCACCTTCTCAACAGCCTTCTGCCAATCCAAAGATGAACCGGAAGAGCCCTCTAAAGGGCAGGCAACATCAACATCCACAGAAGGGACAGGGGTAGCACCTCAACCAACCCCCAAAACCCTCCCAGGTGAAACATGGGTCTCAAAACCCACAACGTCGGGAGACAAGACAACTGAACCAGAGACAACATCAATGTTCTGGACAGAAACATCGGCAATAGAAGGGGCAACATTAACATTTTGAACCAAAGCCGCATCAGAGACAACATCAATAGCAGCAGCCAATGTATGATTAGTCTGAGGAGAGCAAGCAACCCCACCTCCATCCTTGGAGACTTTTCGAACTGTATAATGATGGTCAGAAACCCCCAACCACCAAGAAGGCGATTTCTTCGATCTAACCTTATCAGAAAAACACCGCGCAACAAGATGGCCAGTCTTGTGACATTTCCTGCATTTGAATGGAATACCCTCATAATCTAGATTTTAGGTCCATGATCCCTTTGAAGAAGCCAAAGTTATCTTCTCTGGGAGACCTTTAGATACATCAACCTCCACAAGAATACGAGCATACGTTGTCTTAAAAACATTAGAAGAATCCGAATCAACCATCTTGAAATCCCCAATGGCCTCCCCCACAGACTCCAAAACTGAATCCAGCCAAAGATGAAGGGGAAGATTCGACAATCTTACCCATAAGGGTATTTTATTAAAGGATTCAGAAAGAGGATCAAACCTCTGATACCAGGGTTTCGCCATCAGGGGAACCGCTCCTCCCAAGAGAAACAACTATTACACAAGATAGTATTCCTATCTACAACATTTTCAAATTTCACAATAAAAAAACCCCTTTGCCACAGGGTAAATCTGGACTGTATCGGTTATGATGGGCTCCCAATGTTTGGATATCCAAGCATGTAAATCAGGAAGAGAGGGCCAGAAACCCCTAAAACGAAAAATAGCAGCAGTAGAAGAGAAATCCTCCGCAATTTTGAAGATCTCATCAATAGTATCTGAATCAAGATTAACCACGATAGGGTTACTTACAGAAACAGGTAGCACCGAAGGACGGGATCCCCCTCTCCTAGCAAAGGTAGGACCATAGATACTTGCTTCAAAAGCAGTCACATCCGCATAAGAGATTGTTGAACTCCCCTTAGCCACCTGAGACCTTGAAAGGGCCGTCTGGGAAGACCCTGGCAACATCTGAGACAACCCAGAAACAACAACCGTAGGCGACGCACCACTAAACGCAGCAGCATGAGCAAGAAAACTCCCCTTAGCCACTTGAGACCCTGAAAGGGCCTTCTGGGAAGACCCAGGCAACGACTGAGACTGCCTAGGAATGGCGACCACTGGCAACACATCACCAGACGCATCTGCAGGAATAGGAAAGGCTCCAGTAGAACGTGCAACAATGTTACAGCCCAGAGCACCGGCATGGACGTGAGTGGGAATGACATTTTGAAACGGAGCAGCAGGGGTAGGACGCATCGTATTTTCCTAGCTCTATATTGTTGTGCTACATATGATCGATTAATTTAATACATGTAATTTCTTTCTACCAAGACTTCAAATTATCATCTACTATAAAAGATGAATATTGTCATCAAATTTATTTCATAAATTATTAGATTTAATAAATTATTATCAAATTATTTAATGAAGTCTAGAAGACAACTCTATATAAATAAAAAGACTTAAAAAAATTATGATGGAAATTTAGCTTTATTTGCATACAAGAAATTCAATATATATAAAATGATATATGGATATCTTCCAAATTTGTCTCGATTTTTTTTGTTTAAAAAATTTCTGCAAACTCATGGATATGGATCCCTTCCCTTTTATTTTAACTCTCATCAAAGATTAGATTACCACTTTTATATTTGCAATCACATTGTGACTATAGAAAATAGTATTTGCCCAAGTATGCCAAGGAACCTATTATATAGAAAAATCATCTATATATTAAAGAAGATCATGGATAGTGTGAACCAAAAGCAAAAACATAGAATAAAGAGGAAGCAAAATTTAGGAAGCCATCTCATAACCTTGTTATAATAATATAATGGTGTAACCCAAAACAATGTCACAAATTCATTAAATAACTCAAAATTCACATTCATTGGGAAATAAATAGAACACTATCCAAAAATGAGTACATAATACATTTTCACATGAAGAAATGTCTAATTAAGAATATTGGAATATAAGAAATATATTTTACAAGGGACATGTCATAGGCTCTCATGTGCATCTTGTCACATCAATATAATAATGATACAAGATCACTAGAGGTTATGGCTGCCATGAAGCCAACCTTTGTTCGCAAACCATGAGACAAAATATAGTTCAAGCACTTTTTCACATAACCATGAAGCTTGTGTTTCCTTGAAATTCTTACAAGAAGAATACCCAACCCTATATGAGATGCCTAATAGTCTAGAATCAATGGGTATGATAGAATTTGTCAACATGATATATTTACATACATTTCACATATGAACATGCTATGTCCTATTATCACGATATGACACAGAGTAATTAACAATCAATCATCTATTTCAATGATGCACATAGCTTTGGCCAAAGCATTTCAACCAAATAATGGTAGGTAGATTCTAAAAGAAGATATACCCTCCTCTGTTAGTCCATATTTAGCATTGTTCAGGAATGAAAAGCCACTATTTTATAAAGAAAAGAAAACTAATTTTCTTAATCCAAAATAATTTAAAAATAACATGCATGAGTTATATCATCAAAAGAATTATTTATTCTTTCCATACAAAATGATTAGGAAAACATATTTTACTATTTCATGCGCAAATATGATTTCATGCAAATTTAATGTAATTGCATACTAACATACATATAAAATAATCAAATAAAAAATTATAGTGGCAATCCATGTGTGTGTGTCTGTGCGTGTGTTTGTTTGGAAAGGAAAAAGTGACTCAAACAAATTACATGATAGTATAAAAGAAATCCAATATATATGCCACCTACGGAACTAAAATATGTGAAATCTTCATAAGAGATCATTTCTTGGCAATGCTAGAAAATATAAGGTAGGCAACAATATAAGAAGCTCCAAATGAACTATAAATTAGATTTAAATGTGTTTACCAAATATAAATAAAGTCAACTATAACAATGAATAGAGAACACCATAGAAAATTGAACACATAATAGTGTGATTGAGTGGAAAAATCCTTTCAAAAAAAATAAGTGCACCAAGAAAAGAGGGAAAATATATATTACTCTTCAAAGAGATTATAATACATAGAAATTTCCTCAATCTTGCATCAATTTAGCAACATTTGTATACATGCAAAACAACTCATGTTGACTCCAACTAACCCCTCAATATATAGATTCATAAATGCTCAAAATATCACCATATAACATTACCATGAGTCAAAAAAAGGTTTCAAAAAGTTGTGGTAAAAATCCATCTCACCCTTGCATGCCAAACATAGTCTCTTACATGACATTATACCTTCTTATAGATTGTTATAGTAATCCCCTAATAATAGGACATACTCTTACATGTGTCATAGACTATCAATAATTTATGTAAGTATTCTCTTACATGTGCCTTAATAACCAATCGTCATGTCCAAAATGATCCACCCCATTTTTAGCCTTTGCAATTATCATAGAATCCATCATAACATGCTAAAAGATAGGCTTTACATGTTATACCACTTCATGGACATCTTTTGATAACTAATAAATTAATTTTAAAGGCACCAACATGTGGCAAAAGTGCCAACTCATAATACTCACACCCCTTATGATGAAACAAAATTGTTTAATAGCATAAATGCCAAATAACCATGGGAAAACATATGGAGCTTCTAAGGTCAAGACACCTTGATTCCTAATAATTTCCCAATTTTTGAATAACTTTTAAGAGCCAAGGGAATTGCGCCATCATGAGATCATCTAGGAAAAAGAAACAAGGCATATGGTCTGCATCAAGTAAATTTTTTTGTACTTATGGGTTTGGTAAGGTAATCTGCAACATTCACCTGAGCGTCAATTTTCTTCAACTCAATATGTTTATTTAGATTCAACTCATGAACAAAATGGTTGTACATCTAAATGCTTAGTCTGTGAATGATATATATGATTCTTAGCTAAATGGGTCACACTGTGACTATCACATTTAATTTGAATCGTCTTGAAATCAAAACCAATACCTGCACACAATCTATGTAACCATACTACCTCCTTAGAAATATGGGTAGCAATCATGTACTTTGCTTAGGTAATGGATAAATCAATTATGGGCTACCTCTTACTTATCCAACTTACAACTCCACAAAACAAAATAAATACATACCCACCTGTGGACCTTTGACTATCTAGGTTACTTTCTTGATTTGCATAAAAGAAAACCATGTATTTCTATTGTATTATCCACATTGTTAGTCCTAAAAAGTTATAAACAATAATTATAAGTTCCTTGCAAATATCTAAGCACCCTTTTAACATGATTCAAATGCTCTCTACTAGGGCCAGGCATAAAAGTTCTTAAAACTCCTAGCTTTTGTGCAATACCTTGTCTAGTGAAAAGCATTGCTTACATTAAACTTCCTAAAATATTAGAATAAGCCATATTAGAAATATCGTCTAAATCATCACCACTTTTAAGAAATGTCCCTAATAGAAGCTTAGTGCCAACCTGTATAGGAATTCTTATAGTTTACAATCTTTCCTACTAAATCTATTCAAAATAATGCCAACATATTTACTCTAAGAAAACTAAAGAATTTTTTATACCCATCTCTTTTGATTTTTATACCAAGTATATACCTTATAGCTCCCAAATCCATCATATCAAATGCCCCTGAAAGTTGAACTTTTAGCTCACTAACCATTGCCTTAGAATTATTAATAAGTAGAATATTATCCACATACAGGACAATAATTTGAATATGATCACCATACATTTAATGTATACACAATTATCTTAATTTATAAGAAAACCCAATTTCATGACAAGTGAACTAATTTTTTGATACAACATTCAAGGAGTCTAATTTAAACCATAAAAATACTATTTTAATCTGCAAACCAAGTGGTCCTTTCCTTTTACCTCCAATCCTTTAGGTTGTTGCATATAAATTTCCTCTTCCAAGTCTCCATGCAAAAAAAATAGACTCAACCTCCATTTGTTCAATCTTAAAATCATTAGCTACAATAATGGATAACATAATTCTAAAGAGGATAATTTATCAACATTAGAGAAAATCTCACCAAAATCAACTCCCTCTCTTTAGGAGTAGCCTTTAGCTACCAATCTAGCTTTGTGCTTTTCCAATGAACCTTCTACTCTAAATTTCTTTTTGAATACCCATTTACAACCAACGACCTTCCTTACCTTGGACAAACATACAAGATCTCAAATTTTACATGATTCTAATGTCATCATCTCTTATAACATGGTTTGTTCCCTAGAATCAAAATAATCTACCATAATAGCTTCCCTATAGAATCTGAGTTCATCATCAATACTTAATAAAATAAATATATATAAAAAATCAAGTGGGTTATACCTATCAACTGGATTCCATTGTCTTGTAGATCTTCCAAGAACATAAGTATGGGGCTCTTGTTGTTCTTGATATTTCTCAACCTCTTCTTGATTATCGATTTGATTAGTAACTACATCTAAATCTTAATATTCTTCTTCTTCCTCATCATCCTCATCCTCAAGTATATCTCTCTATTCTTCCTAGTGCACTTTCCTGCTTGATTTTAAAATGCACTCTCTTTTCCTTATCTTTTTTTTTTTCTATTTAGGATAAAAGATAACACTAAGCTCCCTAAAAAATCACATTTCTAGAAAAGATAATTATCTTGGTTAGTGAATTCCATAACTTATCATTTTACATTATCAACCTATCCAATGAAAATTTATTTTTTAACTTTTGGATCCAACTTAGTTCATTTTTCTTTAGGCACATAAACATAAGCCTCATAACCAAACACCCATAAATGTGAAACATAAGGTTTCTTACTTATCCACACTTCCTAAGGTGTTGTTTCAAGAGCCTCATAAGGAGATCTATTTAACAGGTAATATGTAGTACTTATAGCTTCTGCCCAAAAGCATCTATCAATCCATGAACCACTTAACATACTTCTAGCTCTTTCCATTATTGCCTTATTAATCATTTTTGCCAATCCATTTTGTTGACGAGTATACATGGTATTTTTTTGTCTAACAATTCTTGCATGCTTAAAAACATCCTCATATTCCTTAGAACAATATTTCTCTCCATTATCAATTTTTAAAACCTTAATTTTTCACTCTATTTGTTTTCCAAATAAGGCCTTAAATTCTTTCAACTTAGTGAAAACTTCAAGTTTATGCCTTGTAAAATATAACCAGGTATATCTAGCAACATAATCAATGAAGATACATGATATCTAGATCTTCCAATTGATTCAATATCCATTGGTCTAAAAACATTTGACTAGATAATTTTTAATTTACTCTTAGATTTATCACTGACTAAAGGGAATATTTTTGTTTTGTTTACCAAACACACAATGTTCACAAAATTCAAAACTCTCATCAAAATAGAAAAACCCATCTAATAATTTTGTACTCAAAATGGGTTTCAAACCAATCTCACTCATGCGACCCAATCTATAGTGCCACAACATACACGTATGTTCATAGCCAGTTACATTTGAAGGTTTAATGATAGTACCAACTTCATGCTTTAACATGATCCCCTTTCTTGTCTATGTTGCTAACATCAAATTTTCTCTTAAATTTACAACCATGCTTGTCATATATTACATGCAATCCAAATACACTCAAAACAAAAATTGAAATTAAATTTCTTTCTAAACCTGGGACATGCAAAACACATAAATATATTTTATTCTCCTGTCATTGAAACACAAGTGAATATTACCCCTTTTGACAATAGGAAATGAAGAGTTAGCAATGAGGTAGATTTCTCCTCTATCATATTTCACATATGTAGAAAACCACACCTTATGAGGATTTATGCAGTACGACCATCCTCAATCAATTAGTCAATGTTCTTTAGTAATAATATGAAGAGAATAAATCAAAGCATCGTCACCTTTGTTTAGGGATTTCTCTATAGAGGAATCAAAGTGTTTCTTTTGATTCTTTCATCTCTTAACATGTCTTCTCTTTCCACAGTTCTAACATTTCACTCTATTCTTTTTACTAGGAGCATTAGATTTACCCTTAGACTTGTTTGTAGACCATTCTTTAATCCTTTATAACTTCTTTATTTAGGCCTTCCCTTGACTTTTAGAGCCTCACCTAAACTATCCATAGTCATTTTCCTCATCTCTTGTGCCAACAAAGTTCCAACAAGAGCATCCATCTTTGGATCTTTGAGGTTAGCAGTGATAGAAAGAATGAAATTTTTCCATGAATCAATTAAAAAAATAAAGAAGAATGATGCATTCATCCTCTTCTTCAACTGATACATCTATATAAACTAGTTGACTCAAAATTAAATTAAATAAATTTAAATGCTCAAATGTTGTTTCAGCTTCCTTCATCTTAAGTGAAAAAATTTACATTTCAAGTAATTTTGGTTTACCAAGCTTTTTTCTTGGTAGAGCTCACTAATATGATTCCACAAATGTATGTATTCTTTTCTTTAGAAACATTTAAAAGAATAAAATTTGAAAGACACAATCTGATAGTATAGTATAACTTTGTATCCACCTTCTCCCAATCTTCATTAAAAAGTTTCTCAAGTTTCTCTTTATTTATCACAACCACAGTCTATTGATCATATTCTTCAAGGAGATCCTTCATATTCATCTTCCACAAATCATAACCCATTCCCTTGAGCTTCTCTATGTCCAAATGAGAATAAATTGTAGCCATGGTTTTAACACAAAATAAGAAAATAATAGATCAACTAAAACTCCCACAAATGCTCAAAAAACCTCACTTCTACCACCCAAGACACAAAAATGGCCAAGATATGATACCAAATGTTAGAAAATAAGAGGTGAACAATAATATATGAAGCTTCAAATCAACTGTAAATTATATTTTTAAATGTGTTTAGCAAATGGAAATAAAATTATCTATAATGACAAATATAGAAAACCATTGAAAATCAAACACATAACACCATCGATACATGGAGAAACCATTTCTATAAAAAACTCCACAAAGAAAAGAGATCAAATATGTATTACTCTTCAAAGAGATTATAATACATGGAGATTTCCTTATTTTTGCATCAATTCAACAATATTTATGCACCTATAAAACATCTCATGTTGACTCCAACTCAATCCCTAAATATATAGACTCATGGGAGCTCAAAATACCACCATAAAACATTACCATGGGTAAAAAAAAAGTCCTAAAATACCAAGGTAAAAATCCATTTGATCCCTATGTTCCAAACATAGTCTCTTACATGACATTATACCTTCTTATAGGTTGTCATAAGAATCCCCCCCCCAAAAAGGAGATACTATTGCATGCATCATTTACTATCAATAACTTATGTAAGAATTCTCTGACATCACATAATAACTAATTCTCACATAAAAAATGATCCACCTCATATTTATCCCTTACAATTGTCATAGAATTTGTCATAACATCCTAAAAATAGGTTTTCTATGTTATACCTCTTGACGGGCATATTTTGGCAACTAATTATTGGCACCAACATGTGGCAAAAGTGCCAACTCATAATAATCAAGACCCTTATGATTGAGCACAATTATTTAATAGTATAAATGCTACATAACTATGGAAAACATGAAATAATAATAAATAAATACTCTAGAATTTCTAAAGTTGATACACCTTAATCCTCAATAATTAGTTGAGCATACAAGTGTTAGGAACATGTTGTTAGTGATTTTTCTTGCTACCTTCAGTCCTAGGGAAACACATAATGCACCAAGTCATCGGATTGGGAGCCTAAAACATGTAATTAATACTATCAAAAAAATAGAAGACAAGAAAATGCAAGGAACTAGCTTGAAAACCTTCTACACTTTGAGCTTCACTAAGCTCAAGAGGGTGTTCCTTATTCCTAGATCTACATATTTGATAAACTCATTCTAAACAAAAAACCACATACCTCTAAAAATGGATAATTCTCAAACTAATAAATGATGGGTGTTTTTATTTCACCATTTTCATGCATACTCCCACTTAACTTGTAAATCACTAAGAATAGAACTACAGTAGTCCTACACCAGAAAACAAAAAGTAAAAATGATTTTGATACTAAGTTTTTCTCCTAAAACTATACTGGTTTAAACATTCTAGACTACTGCCATATTCATTAAGCATGGACTCAAATGAAATAAATTGCATAGATTTAGACACAACTCAAAGATTGACAATTCCTAAGTGCCTTACACTAACATTTGACACACGTCTTCATCAAATTCTCCTTATATATCAAGAATGTACTCCCATGTTCATTATTTATCATCTCAAGAAATTTAATTTTCTCATTGAAAGAAAGCTAAAAATTATCAACACAAACCCATAAACAACATATAGAAAAACTCAAATATATTTTCTATTGAGTTCATATGAAATATTTGAGTACATCTTAGAGATAATGAAATGACAATGTAATAATCCTTTCATAACTAACATTTCTATTTCATCTGGAAACTCTATACAACTTAAAACATTATATCCATACTCTAAAGAGTTTACTCTATTCTATTATTCTCTCCACAAATATTTTCAAAAGAGTTTATGTAAGGTCCTTATATTCTCTTTATAGGACACAAAATGCAAACAAGCTTTGGACCATTTTAAAAGGCAAAACAAACTACAACAACAAAAAGATTCCATTTCTAAACCATAACTGCTCCTAAGAAAGGAAAATATGTCTACGAGCTATTAGGCTAAAACTATATAGTAGAAATGGAATATCAAATTTTGTATTGGTTGTAAGAAAATCTTGTATGATTGGTGATGTTTCATCCCATAACTACATGAATAAATTAATAGGAAAACAAGAAATAAGTAGTTGGGATATCTGACAAAGGCACTAATTGCATCCTATCATCTTCAAATTTGTTCATAGTTTCATTCCCGAATTCATAGAGCACTTGTGGCATAATTGGGTCAGGCAAGGTGTCTAGTAAAAGATAATTATTTAACAAATTGAAGCCTACTGATAGCCTCATCATCACTAGTGAAACCAGCTGGCAAAATTTTAAAATTTTAAAATTGTAGAACCCATCCAAACTAAACCTTCTTTACCAAATACTCTTATTCCCATTCAATCACATCTAATTCATTCGGCCACTAAAAAGACTACACCTATTCAATCTAATTAACAACTTCAGTCCATTTAGCATCTATTGTAGCTTTGGCATCTGTAATGAACTTGCAATATCCAATCTCAAAATTTAACATCTTTTCAAATATCTTGTTGAACAGATTCATTTCAATCTCTCCATTATTAACAATCATAATTTGGGTAACTGTGATAATAGAATAAAATTAATCTTTCTACTTCTTCAAACTCTTTAGATTCTTCTTTGTATCCACAATATTTGGGATGAGTGGGTGATCCAAATCAAGAAAGGACTAAATATTAGCCTTGATCAAATATTATTTCCCTTCCAAAAATGGCATTAATGATATAACAATATCCATTATTTCTTTGGTATCTGTGCTGAAAAAAGGTAGATCTTTGTATTGAGCAATAATTCCCAACTTTTCCATCATATTAAACTTCAGATGCCATCTGTGTGATGATGATTATCACCTTCATGAAATTAAGATCTAATAGCAACAATTCTAAAGTAAATACAATGCAAATCTATTTGAAAATGAAACTAAGATCTATAGCATCTCATGGCTCTCTAGAAAGAGGTGGTAAGTGAAGCTCTCAGCTCAAATCTCCACTAGTGACACTTCTAAAACGAGAATGTATGCTGCTATAATGCTTCTACAATGCTTCTATGATGATGATTCTAGCTCAAATTGACAAGATATAATGCAAATTACTCTAAATGCTCTTAATTGCTCTTAGAATGCTCTTAATTGCCTACAGTAACAATGCTTTGCAAATGAATTTCTAAGATATCAATTGCTCTCAAAATGTTTCATATTTATAGTAAATTCCCAAGGGTAGGGGGTGGAGTGAAGTAATCATGATTTACCTTAGGTTGAGTCAAATACTTTGCTTTGTTCATAAATGGGGGGACAATTTAGAGGTTTGTCTCAAAGCTTTGGACAAAAGGACAAGATTGAGTGGTTGAGATTGAAACTTTCAAATGAGTGATTGAGATTCATCCTTTTTGAGTGATTTATGTATTTTTGTCCTCAATTCTTATTGGTTACTCAACTTTGTTAAAAGATATTAGGAATTATTAAATTTAATTAATTAATTAAATTTAGTCATGTAAGGGTAATAGGTTCATTTTGATTTTTGATTTAAACAACTATACAACTAATTGATTAAAATCAATTATGTAGTGTTTTTCACCCCTTTAAGCCTTGATTTAATTATTTAACATCCTTATTTGGTTTATCCTTTGCTTTTAATTGATTTTGTCCAACTTTATTTAATTATGTCCCTTTTAATTGATTTGATCCCTTTTTGATTGAATTAATGCATTTTGATGATTTTGAGCCATTTAATTGCTTTAAAAGCACTTGTCCAATTTTGTGTGTGTACAAATGCCCCTCTTTGAATTGATGTGCAAAGAACATTGATTCAAAGATTCTTTTGAGTCCTGATCGCTTTTAGGTCCTGATTGTTGATTCACTGATATGCCTCTGATACCGATTGATTGTTGCCTCTGATATGATATGATTGCTCTGATACTGATATGGTATGATAAACTGATATAATATGCTTCTGATATGCCACTGATAATGATTCCAAAATTTTGATGCCCCTTTGATTCCAATGATGTTTGATTTGATACTCTGATGCCCCCTCAGAAATAAAACATATTGATTGCTTGATTTCAAAAAGTTTTGATTGATTGATTGATTGATTGAATATGTTTTCATTTCTGAAAAACATTGATGATGGTCCTGGTTTCAACAAATTGCCCCGGTTGATTGATAGGTTGATGTATGTTCCAAGATAGCTAGGTCTGTTGTAGTTAAGCAAACAAGTGATTAGGATATCAAGATAATAGTACCAATGAATGTGATTTGTCAATCTGATAGGATAGTAAAAACTGATATGGGATAATTGATAGGTAGGTCACTGATAATTCGCTCTCAAGACATAGAGACATGAACAAATGGTACTGGGTGTGTTTGCTTGATACTTTTGATAGAACTGATTGACTTTAGATAATTCCTTGATATGGTATACTGATATGATTCCTTTGATTTGCAAAACAGGCACATTTTCGTAAGTTATAGGTATGATCCCTAGCTTCTTGGATATTAGATTTATGGATCTTTCTTGTTGTTGATTTTGTATCATGTTGATGTTTATTGATCAGGACTTAGATGTATCATTTTGTTGTTGATATTGTATCTTGATATACAGAGTTGATGGATCTTTGATGTTATGAACATTGATATGATGATATGGACTTTTCTTTGATTTCCCCTTTTTTATTGATCAAGATAATTAACTGAAACTCCTTTTCCCTTGGAAAAATAACTACAAATCAATGCACTTAATCTAACATGCAAATGCAATGCAATGCAACTAAGTGTCACTAGCTTTTAGCAAAGAAATGCCATAGAGATATATTTTCATCATTGAGCATTATGGGACTGAAAAGCAAGTACAACCATCACTGACCACATCATGATGATATGAATACCACTTTATATCACTTTTTGGTAACACCTTTTGGAAACTAGTACAACCCTCACTAGTTGGATGACCACACTATGGGAGTATGAATATTGGTTTGAATGGATTTGATGTTGCAAACAAACAAAGGTCAACCCTCCACCCTATATGAAAGTCCTCAATGATTCTTTGATGACCATGTCGTCAGACAAATTCACCTAAGTTGTTATCAAGACAATCACTCAAAGGCAAGAAAAATATCATGTCTCCATCATCGCCAATCTAGTCAAAACATCATCGATTAGCTCAAAAGATGTGATAAAAGTCAATTCCAAAAATATTATCAAAAGAAAGCTTCAAGTGTTTTGCAATGTTTCATGATTTTCAAAAGGAATTTCCAAACATTCTGATCTTTAAAGTGTTGTCAATTTTTAATCCTGAATAATAAAGTCAATGAAGGTTCAAGGATCAAGTTGTAGGATCAAATACTTGGGTGTGAACAATGATATCCATCAAAGGTTCATGAAAATATCTCTCTTTTGAAGCTCTGATAATTCCTCTCTGATGTGTGACCGAAAGATAGCACTATTGAATCCGTTTGAGTTTAATGCATTGTGTCATGTGAATTGATTCATGTTTGTTGAAATTTGCTGATTAAGATCAAATGCCCCTAGTTGGATAGGAAAATTTTTGGACTTGGGAAAACTCCCAAAATATTACAAAAGCTCGGTTTATGCAAGATGCAGCTAAAAGCACTTTATGCAAGAAATTACCAACTCTCGAACAAGATCATATTGATTTTCCCCCAATGTCTAGCAAGATATAGGACATGAAGGATGGATTTGCAAGCTGATGGATTAGAGATGGAAAGACCATGATGGATGAAGCATGTGAATGTGATCCATAGGACCATCTCCTCAAGATTACCCAAGCTAAGGAAAAATGATATAACAATGTGAAGCATGTTTTTGGATAAGCCATGGAAGCCAATGATGCAGTGCTAGATAGTCTATAGGATAACAATCTGCTGTCATGAAAATGAGGGATCCAAAAGAATGGACATGTCAAGAAGTTTTTGATAACATTTTTTTGTACTTTTAGTTCTTCATTTTGATCAAGACCAAGGGATCAATTTGGGTAAGATGCAGATACGATACCACAATCAGAATAAAGGGGTGATAAAGGCTATGAAGGGATGTTTTGGGATTATGGAAAGACTTTCAAGGAGTAATGAAGGGATGTTTTGTGATAAGAAAGATCATGATAATGTAACATGGATGCAACAAGTACATAAGTTGATGGAAAGGATAACAGATGTCAAGATACTTAATGCTCATGGATGTGTTCAACCTTGTCAAGATGAAGGTGAGAGAGGAAATATGGATGAAAGTGAGATAAACGATATGAAGATGGAGGATAGCATGGATGAAACTTGCCCCCAAGTGTAGAGTGTAAGGAGGAATTACGCATGACACCTGTTTGCCAAGTTTTCATCATGGTATTTGTTTCTCTTTACTTTTTCTACCAAGGTGCCTATTTCTAGGTTTTCACCAAGGCACTTTTTTTCTTTCTTTGGTTTTCTTTTTTGTTTTCTCTTTGTTTTCTTTTTTTTGTTGTATTTTTCAATATTTTCCCAACATTAGGATCTTTGGACAATGCTCTTATGAAAGATATGCTATAATAAACCATGGGTATGACTAGGATGCTCAAAGATATTGATAAGAGGGATGGAAGTACAGAAAGTATGCATTGGAAAATGAATGTGAGGATAAGAAGAAGGTATGTTGTAGATGGAAATGTTGGAAAGATCAAATTTGACACACACTTTGAAGAGTGGTGGAATGATGGAGGAATGATAGATGAAGGAGGCAAGGATCTTCTTGAGGTAGTGAATTTTGGGATATAGGAACCCAAATCAAACTTGGAAAGTGGAAGATGTTTGGAAGGGGATGAAATGGAAGCCTTTGGAAGCTTGAATGTCAATTTTGATTTTTCTTTTGTGTGCAAGTCTTTCAACAGTGACTTAGAAACCCACATAGGCTTTGAATTTTCTTTCTTTGTGATGCTTTTGAATGCATTTCTTCAATGAGGGATTTAGGAACCCACATTTTATTTGATTTTTCTTTTTGCTTGGTGGACCTTTGTGGCCTTTTGTATATTTCATTTTTCTTTTCATTCACATGTCAATTAGATGAGACATTGTGATTTTTATACACATATGGATTCTTGGATTTATGATTGTTATATTGCACATCAACATTGCTTCCAAAAGACTTAGGAATTGTGGATGAATAGGAATAATATGGAGGGTTCATATGGATTGGTGTTTGGACATTCTTCAAGTATTTGTGCCTTCGTTGATCTTGATACATGGTAGGGTAAGTGAATGGAGAGCTAGGGATGATATGAATGGAGGATGGAGGAATATATGGACCTAATATGGATGGAAGGGATGAAGACTTTTATTTTGGGACATAGGAACCCAAAATGGATTTGGAGGATAATGAAGGTATATGGTTGTGCTTGAATGGAGGGATATAAGGTTTGAAAGGGATATCAACATCTTTGTAAGGAGCTGCATTGCCAAGGTTCTCATCTTTAAGATTTATCTTTATACCAATAGGCTCATGAATAGCCTTGATAGGAACCAATTTGATAGGTTCAATTAAAGCTTGAAGGGATTTATTCTCTTGCAAGGGATTTGGAAGAATGATGGTTTCTTGAGGTGAACATGGAGGAATATGATAAGGAAATGATAGGATACCTTGATCTTGACAAGGATCTTTGAATGGTGTAGATAGGGTATTTTGCTCTTGATTTTCAATATGCTCATTGGAAATTGTGGAAGTGATATCTTGATCTTGCTTGGGAACTAGAGAAAATATGGAACTTGGAAGGATATTTAGTTCTTGGAATGGAAAGACATCATCTTGGAAGACATGAAAGGATGCCAAGGGATCATCACAAGGCTCTATGGATATGGGACCTTCATCAAATATGGGAGGGGATTGTATATAATCTTGATCTTGATCTTTATCAACATTTTTTTCTTTTCTCTTTGAATTATCTTCTTGACATGGAGCCACTCCTAAGGGCAAGGTAGATGTTTGGATATGTATGGGGGATGTTTGGAAGAATGATGTAGGATCTTCTTGAATGGGTATAATAGGCATTGAAGCACATGAATCTTTTGGGTCCAAGATCTTTGAAGCATGGAAATGATTTGCAGCAAGATGTAAGTTAGCTTGTGTTTCTTTTAGAGGTAGCCCTTGAGGGTAAACATAGTCAACTTGAAAAGTGTCATCATTAGGCTGACTCTTTGATGGAGGAATTTTGGATAGTTGTGGAGTTTTGGGAGATGAATGAAAAATGAAAGGAGTACCAGCTATGGGAGAAGCCTTGCTAGGTAGAGGTTCATGAGATGGATGAAGGATGAAAGGCGTACAAGCTATGGGAGAAACCTTGCTAGGTAAAGGTTCATGAGATGGATGAAGGACGAAAGGCATACAAGCTATGGGAGAAACCTTGCTAGGTAGAGGTTCATGCATTAGATCTTGCTTGAGAGTGGCACCTTTCTCTTCATACTCTTTATTATCTTGATCACAAATATAATTATCATGAGATTTCCTTTGATCCAAGATAGGTTTATTGCTCTTAACTGCTTCCTTTTGTGAGGAAGATGAAGATACAGATGGCCCATCATTATAAAGAAAAGGACACATTGATCTTAATGATGGCTTTTTAGATGATGTATCTTTTTGTTTTTCCCTATTCTTCATCAAGGTTGATATGTCAAAATCATGAGGAAGCCTAGCTCCTGATTGAGCTAACTTTATGAAATATGCTTCTTTATCCCTCTTCAAAACTAATTGCACCATTTCCATAACATGGGATCTTGGATTGCTTCAAAAACTTCCTCTTCAGACACCTCATCATTTTTATTCATATGGAGATCTTGGCCTTGGTTTTGATAATTATGCTCCATAATAGGATTGATTTGTTTCTCAAATAGACTCATCATTATAAATGTTTTTCAGGAATATGATCTATTTGTTGCACTGATAAGGAGTATCTCCGAAAAGGGTATCCAAAAATGATGTCAAAATCTTTCCAAACCTTCGGGATATGTTCTTTGTTTGCCCTTCTTTATTTATGGGCATCACTTGCCTGAGTGTAGGCATGACTGAAATGTTTGTACGCATAAACTGGTATTGAGTTATGTGGCACACTGCAGGTATGTAGGCGGCACTTTGCTATTGATAAGCGGTTTTCCAGTATTGACAGGCGTAATTCAATATGTTCTACGCGTGACTTTCTTGTTGATAAGCGTTTTCATAAAAGTCACAAGTGTGACTGAACCTCTGATAGGTGGGATTATTTTGTGCATAGGCGACACTTCTCTGACCAGGTTGTAAGATTTTGAATTTTTTAAACTTTTAAGATCAGGTCTTTTGAAATTTTCTTGTTTGAAAATAAAAAACAATCTCAACACACACATCAATTTTTCATCATGTCCCTAAAACAATCTAATGTGTATATTCTTGATTGTTTCCATAAGCATAACACAAGAAATAATTCTAAGCAACTTACCTAAAGTCAAATTTTGGCTCTTAACATGGCTCTAAGAGGTAGGCCTGCTACTTTATCCAGGATTTATTGTGGATTTTGTTCAAATAGATCTTAAATTTTCATCCCCCAAGTATGTTAAGGGGTTTCCCACATGCACCAAGGTACGATTTTGCGCAATCCGTGAAGATTACTAGAGGAAATTTTAAAAATTTAAAATCCGTTTGTCACACACCCCATTAAGGATGCATGTGTTTCATTTTATAGTGGGTCAAATTCTCACGGTAAAAGCAAGTGTATCCCACTTTGGGTTGTCCCTCTCACCAGCCTCGTTAAGGCACAACTCGGGAGGCGAGCCCACTAAATCTCTATTTTAAATAGCATGTTCATATAAAGCAAGGAAAATGGAATTAAGGTTAAGCTTTTGGGAATTTGGTTCACCTAAAAGGTGAAGAGCATATCCCTAACTTTCCCTTTAGTTCCTCAAACACTTAAGAAATAAAGTTCTTTTTCAATCTCGTAACAAAGAGATTCTTAGAAATGGAAGTGTTTGGTCAAATTCCTTATTTTAATTAAGCTAGATTTCAAATGAATGCCACAATTTAAGCACTTGTGCAAGCTTGATTCAATGAATACCTTTTCCTTTGTAGCTAGCAATGGCTAGGCACTTTTTTGTGGTTTTTGCCTTTTTTTCTTGCTTTTACTCACCTAGTGGCGATTGTTCCCACTCCCTCCTCCAACAAGTTAGTCCAACACAACCATTCAAAATTAGGGGAAACCAAAATCGAAAACTAATGAAGCAACCATTGTGTATGAATCTTTAGAGAACTTATTTGCAAACTTTCAAAGGAAAACTTGATTTAAGGACTAAAAATCCAATTTAAAGAGACAAATTTCATTTTATATGCTTGAACAATTGCAAGGTAATTCTGAAATACCTGATTGTCCTCTTCTTATGTAGTATCAAGAACAACTTTAATGTGCTCAAAGTTCTCCTTCTTAATCTTCTTTGCTAGAGCCTTTCCTTCTTTGTTAAATTTGCTTTTCGGCTTCTGTACTTTCCTGTGATTGCTCATTTACTGTTAAATCATATAAACAAGGAGTTAGACAAATGATTTAATCAATTTAATAGTGAATATAGACAACAGGTAGCAGGCGACATTGTCCAACTAATAGGTGTGAACAAATTGTTAGCAGGCATAACTTTACTGATAGCCAGCGACACTTTGGAGTGACACAGGTGATACTGAAAATTACACAGGTGTGAACAATTTATCACAAAGCGTGAATAGAACTTAAATTTGCAGAAAATGATTTATGCTAAGTGACAATTTAATAACAACAAGTGTGAATCGAAAGATTATAAGCGTGACTATTATTTAAAATGGCGAAGCAAAGCGTAAAGATAGGCGATAACAGATTGCAGCAAAGCGATACTTCCTGAGTCACAGGTGTGACTTTAAGCATCAAAGGCTGAATGTATTTATCTCACAGGTGTGAGTGGATGATCTGAAGGTGATTGCAGAGTTCTCAAAACTATATAGAATTTGCATGCTAGGCAAAAATCTTCAAATAACAGGTGTCAGGACAGAGATTGTAGGTGGCATTAAAATGACTGCAGGCATGAACGAATCTCCCATAAGCATGACTTCACCGGTTTCCTGCAAAATATTCACGAAAAATAAAAAATACAAGCATGCAAATTATGATGAAAATGATGAAATGAGGCCTAGGGCCCCACGGTGGGCGCCATTTGTGTGATGATGATTATCACCTTCATGAAATTAAGATCTAATAGCAATAATTCTAAAGTAAATACAATGCAGATCTATTTAAAAATGAAACTAAGATATATAGCATCTCATGGCTCTCTAGAAATAGGTGGTAAGTGAAGCTCTCAGCTCAAATCTCCACTAGTGACACTTCTAAAATGAGAATGTATGCTGCTATAATGCTTCTACAATGCTTCTATGATGATGATTCTAGCTCAAATTGACAAGATATAATGCAAATTACTCTAAATGCTCTTAATTGCTCTTAGAATGCTCTCAATTGCCTATAGTAACAATGCTTTGCAAATGAATTTCTAAGATATCAATTGCTCTCAAAATGCTTCATATTTATAGTAAATTCCCAAGGGTAGGGGGTGGAGTGAAGTAATCATGATTTACCTTAGGTTGAGTCAAATACTTTGCTTTGTTCATAAATGGGGGGACAATTTAAAGGTTTGTCTCAAAGCTTTGGACAAAAGGACAAGATTGAGTGGTTGAGATTGAAACTTTCAAATGAGCGATTGAGATTCATCCTTTTTGAGTGATTTATGTCTTTTTGTCCTCAATTCTTATTGGTTGCTCAACTTTGTTGAAAGATATTAGGAATTATTAAATTTAATTAATTAATTAAATTTAGCCATGTAAGGGTAATAGGTTCATTTTGATTTTTGATTTAAACAACTATACAACTAATGGATTAAAATCAATTATGTAGTGTTTTTCACCCCTTTAAGCCTTGATTTAATGATTTAACATCCTTATTTGGTTTTTCCTTTACTTTTAATTGATTTTGTCCAACTTTATTTAATTATGTCCCTTTTAATTGATTTGATCCCTTTTTTATTGAATTAATGCATTTTGATGATTTTGAGCCATTTAATTGATTTAAAAGCACTTGTCCAATTTTGCGTGTCTACACCATCTTTTATACACAAGTTTAAGAATAGAAAAAAAACCACAGCATACATGCTCTAACTCCAATAAAGAATTATATCCCTCATAAACCACATCCAACTTTAACTTGATCTTATCAACTCTACGACCTAAGACTTCCATGAGGACATCCAAACTTTTACTGAAGGCCAATGTCTTAGCTTCCTTAACATCTTACTCCAACTGTTCAATCCTTTCAGCATAATTATCAATTTTTTTCTAAGGCATTCTTATAAGAAAGAGTTTCCTCCAACATTATTTGAATTCCAAGGTTATTAGTAAATTGTTCCCGTTGTGAAGAAGGTGGCAACATCATGGTGTATTTGGCCAACTAATCCTTTAAGAAAGCATTGCCCATATACAACTCATCACATTTTTAGGCTATTATCATATGATCTTCTTAAAGCTCTTGATACATGGATTCTTTTTTCTTCTTTGTTTCCTAGGATAGCATAGTATCATGAAGTACTATTGTTAGTGCCTCTATTGCTGAAGTATTTTTTAATGTCTGCATGATAGGAATTCCTCTCCTTTCCTTTGCTACTCCTAACATTTGTGGTTTTTGTGTCTTTGGAGCTAATTCTTGTATTGCTAATGTCTATGATGTTAGGTTTAAATTTGGTCCTTATAATATAGCTTCCCCTAATTTAAATTTTGAAGTAAACACAAGATCCTTCTGGCATCTTACTTGATCAAGAAAGAAAGAAGTTTGTGAATTTTATTTAGGTAATAAGAGCATTCCAATCTCCTTAAACATCTTCTTTCTATCCTCAATAGAAATATATATCTAATCAAAACTTATTTTCTTAAGAGTGGAGATAGAAACCTGATTATGTTGTTCATCATGAACCCCTTGCTTATCCTAACCCACGTTCTCCTAATATTTCCTTCCTTTGAGTTTTAACCAAAACCCCTTGAATTCAGCTAACTGCACAAATGTATCATCATCCATAAATTGTCATGCAATAATTCATCTTTAATCATTGTATTTGGTCAAAGGAGCCTCCTTGTATATATTGATCCTCTCTTTTGGGATCTCATTTAGTTGTTCATGAAGCTTCCTTGTTGGTTGATCTACCTTGACATCATCCTCTCCTCCACTCCCAAAAACCTCCTCTAGATGGATTGAATAGTCAACTAAAGGTCCAATTCTCCACCTTTTATCTACTCACTCATGTGTGGGACTTGCTCCATGTATTGAAATATTATCATTTGGTTCTTTAACGATAACCCATTTAATGTTGTTGTTATTGTTGAGGGGATGGGATATGTGTTTGAACTTTACATAGAATTTTTTTAGCACATATCTAATCATAATTATCAATCATCTAAAGATGATGTAAATCAATATTAAAATATTATAAATTAAGGTAAACAACCCTTTTCTACTATTTTATATTCATAAGGTTACTCCATTTCTTGCTCCTACCTTAAACATGCACTTTTGACTACCAATGTTTGAAAACATCTTCTTCATAAAGAATCTCATGAGGGTAAATGATCTTCTTCTCAAGTACTCATTGAAAAACAAGTCCAATGAAGCCTTTAGGATCATAGATCATATAGGGAGTTATTTCCAATTTCTAGATCCTCAAAAAAATTGTTCAAAGGCTCAATTGACTTACTTCCAATGGCGATTTAAAAAAATAAAAAAAACCCTAGGCAAGAAGGTGTCCCTCTTTTGTCCTGCTAAATACTCCTCAATCAACAACAATCTCCAAAATAATTCTATTGTAGCAATCATGTGGGTTATGAATGCGGGTAATATGTGAGGTGGTTGAGGACAACCATAAACTTTGAAGACTATTGCATCATCATGTTAGTAGTAGTCTCCCAAATTGTGCTTAAATCATTGATTAGGTTGTATGTATCTTGGCCTTAATAGAATCTTTGCTAACTTAGGCGATCTATGAAGATCAACCCCTCTAATAGATCAACAATCTTGAAGACAAACAAATTATAAAAAATGAAATAATTTTTTGTGGACCAATTCATGTCCCAAGTATGAGTTTATTGATGAACAAGGGCTCTATTGCCAGTCTCATCCACCTTTTGCAATCTCCATCTTTTGTCAAAATAATTATGATTGAAATACAATACTAGTTCACATAAAAATATAAAATGTCTAAAATGAACAACCAATGGGTTCTTCTTTATCTTAATTAGGCCCTCATGTATCTCTTTGAATATAGGCCACAAAGTCATAATTAATATTGACATCAAGATTTTGAATAGACATATCCATACAAATCAAACCTATAGGAATCTTATCAATCACATCCTCCACTAATGTTTCACACAATGCATAATATGTGTACTTGAAATAAAATTCAAACTTTGAAACGTCAAATGGATCTGTCTCCAAATCAGAAAGGGGAAATGGTTTGTGCTTGTGCCCCTTTGGCTTATTATTAGGTACTTAAACATGTATGGTAGTGGCTTTGTGAGTCTAATAAACATTTTTCTTCCTCTCCAATTCACTATCTATACAAGTAGCCCCAAAAATCATAAAGGCTTTTGATATACTTCTTCTATCAATTATTACTAGGGCTTTCTGATCACCTCTCCTTGGCCCTAGAAGCAAGAAAATATACCCTAGCTAGAATACTAAAAAAATATATATCCATAAACCCATCTATAACTATAAGTTTGGAAATATTCAAATTCAATGGGTTACATATTGGTGGTAGCTTAATATGATATAGAAAAGGGTGAAAAGGGCCCAAATAGAAGAGGTCATATCAACATTCCTACAATCATGACAACAATCCATCCAATTAAGTTCATCTATTGAATAGTCAGAGGTATATTCTAGGAGGATGTCATAAAAATCCTAATGTAAAGGCCTAAGTTTTAGAACTTGATGCTTCTATTTCGCCACTCATTTTGACATGCCTAGACTTTCAAAAAAATAGGGCAAAAATTTGAACTTCCACAATTATAGCATGAAAATCCATAAAGCTTCAAACTTGACTATGAATTACTCAAGAGAGAGAACTATGCACTTACTACTTTTACTATCACTTGAAACCCTATGATTTTTTCTAAGAGAATGTTGTACTCACTATTAGAATTTCTTCATTTTTTAGAATGTAGATGTGAATGATACTGGTCACAATTGTGTATTTATCCTTCATCAACTTGTAGTTGTTTGCACCATATTTTGAAATAAATTTTCACATTATTCATATAGATTGCCTTCAGTTAGTCATGCTTCTATTTTTTCAAGTGTTAGTTGTTGATCTTATCTAACACAAAGCTACATGATCAAGTCAAAATCCCTTGACTATCTTTGACACACTTCTTTGTCTAGCATAGCTCCATTGTGACAATAGTCAATTTGTTTGACCCCTTATAATGGGATGATTGGATCTCAAATCAAAGTCTTCAAGATTGAAAAACCTTTTATTTTATCATCACCCCATACATTTCTCACTTTACCACGTGTCATCTATGTGCATCATCACACATTTTTACATAGATAAATTCATTTGACCCGCATAGTGATGCAAGGGCATTCTAGGGTACTTGGTGAATTTGCATGGAGGTGTGTTGTTTTGGTTATGTGGTACCCAATTACAGCTTTAACTGACAGTCTAAGTTATTGAAGGAAGCTCAGTTGCTGCAGGAACTCGGTGAAACTACTTGCGCTCAGTGGGACTTGTGCTTGGTGATGCCTATGTTGCTCGGTGTTGCTTGGCTTGGTCGGTTGTTTCACTGGTGCTCGGTTGTTTCTCTAGTGCTTGGTTGTTCTAGTTTACCGATTCGAGTTCTTGGAGATTTGGTTGGCCGACTTGGTGCATTTATTGTTGGTAGCTTTTGTTGTATTCTCCTATGTAGATCTTGAGGCCGTCATGGAGAATTATATGTTTGTAAAGCTATTTGAGAGTCGACTGTTGTTGCATTTAATATTTGTTTGCAATAAGAGCCGACTTGGCTTAGGATTTAATTGTGTCATCCAGTCGACTTGTGGCTAAAGATTAATATTCAAGGAGTGTTTGGGTAGGTTTTTAGAGGGGGAGATCAGATATGGGGAAGATAGAAGGATAGCATTTTGGATCCTACGAGATCTTGAAGATCATATTGTTATCTGATAGTTGTAATAGCAGAGCTAGTGGTTGCATGCTTGGAGACAAGGAGATTGCTTGGAGGCTTGTGAGCTCAAGTTTAGATCTGCCTTAGGGTTTCCATCAGTTGCTGATTTGTTTAAGAGCTGGACTAGCTAGAGTTGGATTGGATCTTTGTTGATCTTGTAGAACTATTTCTTGATTGTAATTGGCCATAACCCGGAAGGCCTTACAATCATGTATGTTAATGAAAATTTAGTTCAAAACATTATCTTGTTGTGTTATTCTGCATTGTGGTGTTTGGATGCTTGTTTGGACTATCCTTAATTGGATCCTCCTTACCTGTCCTGCGTCACATAGGCACCAAATTTATCCTCTAGATACACATGTTGACATCTCACTCATACCCACTATATTTACTTTCTTTAACATTAACCCTATAGAGGCGCAAGATTGCTTCATTTTTCTTTGAAAGCCTTGCCCAAGCTAGACACTTGTCAAGTGTTTGTGAATCCACAACTTAGAAACCATTTATTCTTTTATACTCATGGAGGAGTGGGTAATACAAAACTTTATGAAACCCTTGAGGGCACATGCCATTATTTTTCAATATCACATTATATCACCAACATACATTATCACCATCTACTAAGATACAAAAACAAAAAAAATTGTATACTCTTCAAGCCCATGTCCATGTGGCATCAAATCACTCGTCTACCACCTAGCATCCATACAATGAATCAATCCTTGCGGATGTCCAAATGAATTTCATCTCTTAAAATTAGTGGATCCAATTGGACACATGGTAACTTTTCCCTTCTCCACACCCTTTTAGATTCATTACTTCCATAACCTCTAGAGGTGTGGAAACACTTTTCATAACTACTAACTACTTCCCCACAAGTCCACAAGTCACTTCAAACTATAACTTAACCCATGAAAAAGTGCAAAAAGGCTTCTTCTTTGAGAGCCATCAAGACCACATGTACATGTGACACTTCCTCGTGTAACTATAGGTTATCTTCAAGATACCTATTAACACTTATGGAGGTGTAAGTAACATTTCAATTAACTATTGATGACTTATCTAGAAGTTTGCAAGTCACTAAGCGGTCATCTTCAATGGTTGTAGAGGTGCAGATGGATAACATAAAGTTTTTAAAATATCACATGCTTTCAAGTCATGAATTAATAGGTGGTCATTCCTAGGGATATAGACACACTTAATAATTGTGACACTATAACTTAGTTAAATTGATAGATAATTAAATATTAAACAATACATCCATGACCAAAGACATGGAAAGATAAAAAACTAATAAGAAAAATAGTCCCAATGGGAAGGGCTAGTAAATGAATTTTTTAAGGGCAAACAAGAAAATGAATTATATGCTTGCAAATGACAATACAAGGTCATTAACATATCATAACAAAAAGAGACTATGGCTACAAAGGGGACATAATGCTAAGAAAAAGTTTGGAATCACACTGTGAAATTCATAGACCGAATGTGAAATCAATTAAAATGCCACTTCATTTTACATTTCTAACACTGCCTTTGTTTGGGAATGGATAAATAAAAATTTAACACAAGGACATATGTTATCCATGGGAGATAAAACCCTAAACCTAAACACACCACACAACTAAAACAAACAAACCCTAAGGCTACTTAAAAAATACAAACGCTATCGTGCATGGATATAATTTTATAAGAAAAACAATTTAAGGAATCGTTTGTGCACTGTTGGTTTTCACAATTCATATTTTGTAAAAAAAATATGAGTCTTCACCATGTAGATCAATTATGAAAAATGGGCCAAGCCATAGCAACTCAATCTTTTCATGTTTTTCTTTATCTTGTGCTTTGGCATCACACATTAATAACATGTCATCTATCTTGAATTTCCTTTATGTTCTTTTTTTTGTCAGACAAGTATTTGACTTGTTGTAACTTAACATTATTTTTTTGAGTTTTGTTTTCGATTTCATTCAATTCTATCAACTACAATATTATTTCGTCCATAGGTTCTATGGTATCCATTTCTTCTTATTGAATGAACTTATACACAAGTAAAAGATTATTGACAGGCATCTTGGCCTAGGCACCATATACAAGTACAAGTAGTGATTTTCCTATAGCTTTCTTTTATGTTACTCTATCAACCCATAATTCTAAGTTGATATTGGAATCCCACACCCTTTTATTCTTTTCAACACCCTTTTAATGATTTTCATCAAACTCTTACTAATAGACTTCGACTGACCATTTCCTTATGGATGATAAAGGGATGAACATGTAATATTTATCCCATGATCAATAGAAAATTTTACAAACTCATAAAATTTGAAACAAATTGAATTATCCATTATCAGTCTACAAAGAACACCAAATCTAGTAAGTACATTATGGCGAAAACAGGGCAACAAACAACTAAGAGAGGGGGGAGGTGAATTAGTTGTCCCAAAAATTATGTAACTTACACAACTTAAACCTTATTCTTGAATCTAATAATTAAACATACAAGCACTGATCCACAACACATCATGAACAAATAACACCAATAATTTTGTGTGGAAACCCGATTAAGGGAAAAACCATGGCGGGGATGAACCCACAAGATAAGTATACTCTATTAAAAGTATTATACCCTATTAGGATTATTACAATCATAATTCACATGCATTCAGGCACACTTCCTAGAGCCCACTGCTCAAAATAAAAAGGCTTACTACCCAAGGAAGGCTCATTGCCTTACAACAAATTTAGATTACATCCACAAATCATGAACTGTATAATAGCATATGCATCATGCCTAGATCAGTTCCATTGAATCACAAATACAAATTTCCTTTACACACCTATTCATTTCCTTCAAAATATATATACCCTCATCTCACTCACACATCCACATGACCTCTCACAAATATAATATTATTATATTTATTTATACATATCATCAACCTTGGAAAAATCAACACTGCCAGCTCAACATTCTCCACCTAATTATAAAAATATAATCATACTTAATTACAATATTTAATGTGGACCAAGCAATGTTGAATAAGACATAACACATACCAAAATCTTCATCCTCGAGCATGAAACACCTCCAATAATTATGCCTCAAACATTTACAACATGCTACAATCATATGGTTGGCCAAGAACATGAAGAACAACAACGTATCAAACAAAAATCATAAATTGAAAGCACAATGACCAATATAAACTAATAGCACAAGAAGAACGCAATCTAGAAACATCCACAAGCATCATGAATTACCACAACAACATCTGCATCATTATAAATTCTAGAATCATCAACATCATTATATCAAAACTCATAAACACTAATAGGAATGATTGTCAACCTTGAAAAATGACTTGCAGCCCTCGAAATCATGAACCAATTGATTTTAGGACATAGATCAATGTCCCAAACATGTCACAAGATCTGAAAAGAAAAATATTACAATGCAAAGCAATGCATGATCAAAATACTATCACTTTGTCACCTTTGAACAATTGAAAAAATAGTCACAACATAGATACACATGAATTGCTCAAATATTCATGCAAACCACTAAAGTTGAACTAAATCAACTACAGACAATCAATAACACACTCTAAAATCCACAAACTCTAATCTTCAATATACATGTTGCACCGAACAAATGAACTCACTGAACTTCTCCGCAACACTATCACAAACAAAGAATTGTGTTGACATAAATGACAACACATCTCAAAGATCTCTTAAGCACATATTTTCATATTATTCCAACAATCTCCCCATTTTGCATTAATGCTAACATATGATGTGAAAAATAATCAATGTTAAGGAAATTAACAACTCCCCCATAGACTTTGTACACAACTCTTCATGGCTCTCTCTCCCAACTCTTCATGAATATATCTCCCCCTTTGACATTAATGGAAAAGGAATATATTTTCCAAACACTAAATCTCTCACAAAAATTGAACATCTATCTCTCAAAACATAAGACTGAGTACTCCCCCTTAGTAGTAGCCACCAATCATCAATATGAATCATGAGATATGTCTGTAAATGCACCAAACTTATGCATACCAATTCACCTTAGTTATGATGAAGAGGGGTAATCACCCCTAGCTTCCCTATGAGATAATCAAAAGTGTCCTTAGGTAAAGGCTTCAAGAAAATATCCGCAATATGTTCCTTAGCAGGTACATACTCCAATTTGACTTCTTTATCATTAACCTTCTCTCTCAAAAAGTGAAACCTTATTGATATATCTTTATTCTTTGAATGCAACACTGGATTCTTAGAAATGTTAATTGCAATTGAATTGTCACGATAGATAGAAATAGGTTCATCATATACTACTTTGATATCCTTCAACATGTGCTTCATCCATACCACCTGAGTAGAATTGATTATAGCAGCAACATATTTTACCTTTGCAATAGATTGAGAAGTAAAATTTTGTTTTTTTCTCAACCATGAAAACAATCATTTTCCCAAGATAAATGCATCATCACTAGTACTCTTCATATCTTCCACATTTCCTTCCTAGTCAACATTAGTAAATGCTTTCAAAGTGAAATCATCATCTTTAGGATACAATAAATCATAATAAATTGTCTCTTTCAAATATCTAAAAAATATTTTAACATCTACAACATGATATTCCTTTGGATCTACTTGAAATCTAGTAACAATGCAAACTGCACTCATGATATTAGGTCAGGTCGAAGTCAAATATACAAATCCACTTATCATGGATTTGTATCTGGTCTAATTTTCCTTAGGTGAATCATCATCCTTAGTCAACTTACATCTTGTCACCATAGGAGTACTAACTAGCTTTGAATCTTCCATTCCAAACTTTTTCAACAACTCTTTCACATACTTGGACTGAGATATAAAAACTCCAGTATCCGACTATGTGATTTGCAAACCTAAAAATATTTTCATCTCTCCAATCATAGACATCTCAAATTTATTTTGCATTTCATTGGAAAACTCTTTTCTCAACTTATCATTCCCACCAAAGATAATGTCATCAACAAAAACTTCAACAATCATAATGTTATAATGATCAATTTTGAACTACAAATTACTATTAGCAGTACCTTTGTTAGATCAAACCTTCAGTAAATACTTATCTAATCTTGCATCCCATGCTCTTGGGGCTTTCTTTGGTCCATATAATGCTTTCTTCAACTAACGAACCATATCGATTTGATCAATCAATTGAAATCCATCTAGCTGCTCAATGTACACTTCTTCTAGCTCACCATTTAGGAATGCTGACTTGACATCCATCTAATAGAATTGAAATTCTTATAAGTAACATAAGCAAGAAACATTCTCACAACTTCAATTATTTCCACAGGAGAAAATGTTTCCTCAAAATCAATTCCTTCCATTTTTTAATATCCTTTACAAACAAGTCTTGATTTATTCATAATAACTTCACCTTCTTCATTCAATTTGTCCCAGAAGACCCATTTGGTTCCTATTACATTTTTGTCTTCAGGTCTAGGAACAAGAAGCCATATTTTGTTCTTTATAACCTAATTCAATTCTTCTTCCATTTATTTTATCTAATGTTCATCATTACATGCTTCATTTACATCCTTATGTTCAATCTTTGAAATAAAACAATAATCAACTCTATCTTCAACAATCCTTCTTCTAGTTTGAACACCTCTATTTCTATCTCCTATAATATGAATTTCTCAATGATTCAATCTTACATACATTGGAGTCTTAGGATTTGCTTGAATTTCATACTCTTGCGTTCCTTTTTCCACTCACATTTCTTCTTCTAAATTCCCTAGAATTATCTGAACTTGATTCTAAGTTTGAGGTTGCATTCCTTGGTTTGTACTATCATCTTTATCATCTTAATAATATCCACAAGATCTAGATTTTTTCTTATTGCCTTCATCAACCTTGACATTTGCACTCACAAATATCTTCCTTAGTTTTTTATTATAACATCTATATGTCTTGTTTTTTGGTGAATAACCAAGAAAAATACCTTCATCACATCTAGCATCAAGATTTCCTATATCTTCATCTCTTTTGATATAAAATTTGCTTCTAAAGATTTTGAAATATTTAACAATGGGAACATGACCAAACTATAATTCATAAGGAGTACTAGTATCACCTTTGATATTCACTCAATTAAGTGTGTAAATTGTAATACTCACAACTTCTCTCCAATACACATGTAGAACATTCACTTACATCATCATTGTCCTTGCAGTGTCTAGAATAGTTTTGTTTTTCCTTTTTGAACTACACCATTTTGTTGAGGATTCCACAGAGCAAACATCTATCTCTTTATTCCTTGTTCTTCACAAAATTCATCTCAAATGACACTACATGCGACCTTTCCAAAGAGAGTAATTTGTACCATCAAATCTTAGATTGTCTTTTTTGTAAGTTGTCATCCTAGATCACCTCAAGTGGTTAAGCTTTCCTCATAGGAACTAGGAATTGATATCAATTTAAAAGGTAAAACAAAGTCTTATAGTAGTATGAGAGTTTGAAATAAAAGAACATAAATGGGGCTCATGAGGCGGATCTTTGTATTGAGAAATAAGTCCCAATTTTTCCATCATATTCAACTTTGGATGTCATCTTTTATATAGAATTTATGAAAAGATATAAAACTAGATCATACATGTTTTGACTATAATAAAGAACTATACCTCTCACATACCACATCCAATTATAACTTGATATCATCAACTCTATGACCTAAGATTTCCATGAGGACATCCAAACTTTTACGCTAGGACAATGCCTTAGCTTCCTTTATATCTCCCTCCAACTGTTCAATCCTTTCAACACAATAATTTTTTTTCTAAGGCATCCTTAGAAGCAAGAGTTTCCTCTGGTACTCCATGAATTGCAAGGTTATCAGTAGATTATCCATGTTATAAAGAAGATGGAAACATTGTTCCATGTTTGGCAAATTCATCCTTCAAGAAAGCATTGTCCATAAACAACTCATCACATTTCCTTGCCAATATAATATGATCTTCTTGAAGCTCTCGATACACAAATTTCTTTTTATTTGATGTGGTCTAGGATAGCATAACGACCTACAGTACTATTGTGGTTTCCCATAATATTGAAGTATTTTTTAATGTCTTCACAATAGCATTACCTCTCCTTTTATCTACTACTTCTAGTGTTTGTGGTTTCTATGTCTTTAGAGTCGATGCTCATATGTTTTATGTCTGTGATCCTGGGTTGAAACATGATCCTGATATAGATTCCCCTACTTAAAATTATAAATTAAACATGTGATCCTTCTAGCTTCTTACATGATCAAGCAAGAAATAATTTTGCAATTATCATCCAAGTAATAAGAGCATGCCACTCTCCTTAACTCTCCTCATTGCATCATCAACTAAAATGTTTATCTCATCAAAAATTATTTTGAAGAGTGGAGATTGTAACATGATTATGTTGTTCAAGGTCAACCCCTTGCTTATCTTCTTCCACCTTCCCCTAATATTCCTTTCCTTTGAATTTTAACCAAAACCCCTTGAATTCAAATGGTTGCATAAATGTATCATCATCCATAAATTGCCTTGCAACAATTAATATGTCATCACTATATTTGGTCGAAGGAGCCTCCTTGTAGATAATGGTCCTCTCTTCTAGGATGTCATTTAGTTGTTCATTAAGCTTCCTTTTTGGTTGATCTACCTCAACATCATCCTCTCCACCTCCACTCTCAACAACCTCCTCTGGATGGACTTAATAGTCAATTGAAGGCTCAATTATATGCATTTTGCCTACTGGCTCATGTGTGGGACTTGCTCCATATATTCAACTATTATCATCTGGTTCTTCAATGAAAACCCCTTTATATTTATGTTGTTGCCAAGGGAGTGAGATCTATGCTTGACATTCAAGCAATGGATTTTCAACACATATTTGATCATAATTATCAATCATTACATCAATTCTCTTAAGAGGATGCAAATCAATATAAAAATATTGGAAATTGGGGTCAACATCCCTTTTTTAGTTGTTCTACTTTCACAAGGTGCTTCTATTTATTCCTCTTTCCTTGAGCATGTACTTTTGGATACCAATATTTGGCATCTTATTTGTAAGTAATCTCATGAGGGTAAATAGTCTTCTTCCCAAGTACTTGTTGAAAAACAAGGCCAATGAAGCCTTTAGGATTACATAACCTATACAGAGCTATTTCCAATTTATAGGTTCAAAGTCTCAATTACAAAGATGCCCCTCTTTTGTCATACTAAATACTCATTCTCAATCAATAAAAATTTCCAAAATAATTCTATCGTAGGAATCTAGGGGGTCACAAAATGGGTAATAGGTGAAGTGGTTGGGAGAAACCATAAATTTTGATGACATTTGTGTCATCATGGTAGTACTAGTCTCCTCAGTTTCTCTCAAACCCTTTATTAGGCTGCATGTATCTTGGCCTTAATAGAGTCTTTACTAACATATACAATCTATGAAGACAAACCCCTTTAATGAGATCAATAATCTTGATGACAAAAAAATTATGAAAAGGGACATAATTTTTTGTGGAAGAAGGGGAATCAGTTTGTGCTTGTGCTCCTTGGACCTATACTTGGGTACTTTTATCTATCTTATAATGGCTTTGTGAGTATGATAAACCTTTTTCCGCCTCTCCAAATCAATGTCTATGCAATTAGCCTCAAAAATCATAAAGGCTTATGATATACTTATTCTATCAATTGTTATTAGGGATTTCCAATCACCTCTCCTTATGGACTTAGAAGTAGGACAATATGCCCTAGCTAGAATTCTAAAAAAATCTACATCTATAAACACATTTGTAACTATAGGTTTTGCTAAATTCAAATTAAACAGGTTACAAATAGGTGGTGGTTTTACATGATTTCAATAGATAAAGGTGAAAAGGGCCCAACTAGAAGAGGGTCTATCAACATTCCTACAATCATGACAACAATCCTTCCAAGTAAATTCATTTTTTGAAAGAGTAGACGTAGGCTCTAGGAGGATGTCAAGAAAACCTAATGTAAATGCACATGTTTGGGTTTTTTACTAGAACCTGATGCCTTTGGTTCACCACTCATTTTGAAACGCCTACACTTTTAGAAAACTAGGGCAGAAAATTGAACTTCCAAATTATAGCAAGGAAACCTGCAAAGATCCAAATTTAAAATTGCCTTTGAGAGAATTTTGCGCTCACCATTGGACTTTCTTCAATTTTTGAGAATGCATACGTGAATGATAATGACCACAATCACATATTTATTCTTTATCAACTCATAATTATTTGCACCATCTTTTCAAATAAATTTTCACACCATGCAAATAAATTATCTTTGGCTACATGTGCTTCTATTTTTTCAAATCTCAACCATTAATATTATTTAACATAGAGTTACATGATCAAGTGAAAACCCTTGACTATCTTTGATATACTTCTTTTTCCAACGTAGTTCCTTTGTGGCAATAGTCAATTTTCTTGATCCCTTATGATAAGATGGTTGGATGTCGACTCAAAGTCTTCAAGACTAAAACTCTTTTATTTTATCTTCACCCCATACATGTCTCACTTTACAATGCATTGTCTATGTACATCATCACATATTTTTACATATTCAAATTCATTTAAGTTTTGGAGGTACTATATTTCTCCTTTAGACACACGTGATGAGATATTGTCTCATCCACACTATATTTACTTTCCTTAACACTAACCTTACAAAGATGAAAGATTGATTCATCTATCTCTAAAAGCCTTGCCCCGACTAGACACCTATCAAACATCCATGAATCCGTCACTCAAAAACCCCATATTCTTTTATACTCGTGTGGGTACGGGTAATACAAAAACTTATGAAACCCTTGAGGAAACATGTCATTATTTTACAACACCATATTTTATCACCAACATATGTCATCACCATATTTGAATATGCAAAAAATAACTTCTTCTCTATAATCTAACCCATACAAAGGTGTGGAAAGGATTCTTCTTGGAGAGTTATCAAGCCCATATGTACACTTGGCACTTCCTCACACAACAGGTTATCTTTAAGGGTTTGTTTGGTTGTTGGAATTAAATAATGTTGGAATTGTCAAATTCTAGTATTTGACAATTCTGGAAGTTTTAAATCTGGAAATTAATGAGAAGATGGAAATGTTGTTTGCATGTGGATTTTAAAATATTATAAATTTTTCTTTACCCCCAATTCCCATTTAAGTGGAATTGGAATTGATTTTCCAATTCCACCTATTTAGATGGAAGATTCAAATGCTAATTTTGGGGGTAAATGGGAGTTAACAAATCCCCATTCTTTAAGCAATTTTTTATTCTTGGGATGAAGGTGGTTGAATTAACTTTATAGTATGACCTAAATCATACTTTTCAAATAAAGATGTTGTTTGTTCTTTCTTGCAAAGAAATAGAATACATTCATAGACATAAGGATGCCAATTATTCTATTTTGGGCCTAAAACTACCTACATAAGGTCACATGTCCATAAAAATGCTCAAATGATGACATATCTAGCTTTGTGTGATCAAATCTAAACATCCAATATGAGCATTCTTATCATTTGTCTAGTCTATCTAAGAACTCAATGTGTCTAGCCTTTTACCCAAATCTTACTATAGTTATAAGAGACCATGGATGTTAACAAGTCAAGCATGGTTCTTTAGGTTGTTGGGGAATTTTATCCTCTCTATGATCTTAATGTGTTTGGGAAATATAAATACACCTATATAGAAATTCACATCTTGTATTCTATGACAAATACAAATCATCCTAAGATATTGGAAAATTTTGCCCTATGCAAAAACCTTTAATGGAGAGGTAGAACTTTGAAAAGATCATATCATTATTATTTATATTCATGTTGGATGCAAACTTGATTGGATGAAGGATGCAAATTCAAAACTATCAGAAGATAATAAACTTTGTAAATGAAGTAAATAGAAATCATATCAATGTGGTTCTAAGGAGTTCAACTTTTAGATAAAATAGTAACAATCCTTTTGATGATTCTTTCCATTTTACCAAATCCTCTTTTAGTTATTATTATTCCAATCATAGAAAAGACAATCTCTTTGAAATATAAGGACTTGTTAATCAAGGTTTGGATCCTTCTAAAAAGGATAAAGCAAAAAGATGAGAAAAATAATAGTGAAAGAAACACATGCTTTTTGTGGTATGGTTGAAACTCTCCCTAGAGAAGCACACTTCAACGATATAAAAAGGCATAAGTTTCTCTCTACAGGGGTAGATGGTCTCATCTTTGAGGCAAGGTACAAAATAGTAGACATGTTTGTGTTTATATATCAATACACTTTCCAACATTTCTAACTTGAGGAAAAAGAACCTTCCATAGATTTTAGACATAAAATTCATATTGAAACATTTCATAATCATATACAAAAGAATATAGATGATTTATGCAAAACATGTTTTGTATAAAAAGGGTATTGTAGACATCAAGTGTTTAATATTTTAGTAAAACCTAAACAAATTTTAAAATAATCGCCATAAGTTGGGAGATGGTATTGCTGGGAGATGGTATTGCTTTAATACTTCTAAGATTTGATCAAGTGGGTATAAGGTGAGAAAATTTAACAATACCTTATATTGGTTGAACAATGAAAAAATTAAAAAATCATCATCTTCTCTCATAATTTATTCTTCATCTTCTCCTACATCAACAAAAATTTAAATTGAAGGCTCTTGAGAAAGTATCTAAGAGGAAAAATAAACCAACATAGTTTGTGATTAGTGGTTTGTCTCAAATATAACCTTGGTATTTGAATCTTGAAAATATTAGAGATCCAACTTTGTAAATTAAAGCTTGGATTAATGTATTTGCAATTATTGTTGATCTTGGTGTAGTGTCACAAATGTAAGGAGATTGAGGTAGTGGAATAACTTCCTACACTAACCTTGAGGGGAGGCTAATGTAAAAAATTTCTCAAATATTTTTAACAATCATCGAAGCTTAACAAAATAGCATAAATAATATGCATACCACAACATAGTGATTTATGTGGGAAAACCCTTTCAAGAGAAAAAAACCCACACTTCAAGAGGCACACAAAATAGTATTCAAAAATCAATAACAAATTACAATATACTTGCAAAGAGAGCTTCTCTTAGTAGTATCATGATCTAAATGTAACTAAATAGTTATAATATTGTTACACACCCTCCATCTCATTCACCTAATGTATATGATACACAATACATGAAACTGTTAAACGTATTACAAAATCATGGGCTAAAAACTACTTATAAAGTGATGCCCATCTTATCTCAATTCAAAGATACCCTATGATGTGTCAAAACACACACCAACAGGTGTAACTCCTTTTTATAGCTCATTTATGTGCTCATCATGTTTTTTCATTTCCTATTTCACAAGACCCAACTTCCAAAGGCAATGTTTTTTGAATTAGGTGTTTGATTAAAAAACTGTTTGAAGCACCAAAAAGCCCGTGACATGCTCTATCACCTTGCAACCCACTACGCCAGTAAAAACATTTTCAAGCTATTTCAAAATCTCTAAATCCTTCAAAATTAAATTCATAAAATGTCTTTGGCAACTTTAAAAATAGAAACTTTAATATCTTCAAAACTGGACACGATCTTACAACAAAAAATTATTGGCATTCTTATCTAGCCCATCTAAAGCTTTCAAGGGTGCCCAAAACTAACATTGATTGACACTTTCAGGCCCAAATTCTAGATGTAGGTTCCTTTCTTTCTCCTCTTCCCAGATATGTACTCCACATCTGTATATATGATTTGAGACTTTTGGTGCATATGAATTACTATCAATTTTACAACTTTAGCCCTATATCTAGCATTCAATTCACATATTTCAATAGCTTATTTTTAACTCAATCAAGGACTATTGGATCCACCATGTGCCCAATCCTTTTCAATCAAATTTGAGGTTGAGACATGTGGATCCACTCTCCTTAATGTAATCAAGAGGGAAATAGGTCTAATTCCTAGTTTGCATGCATAAGCTAGCGAACATCCATTTCCTTTATCATTACACTTGGTAACATCACACTAGGTGATGCAGACAAAATTGATGTATACTATTTAAGGGGGATTACAAATTACTGGTGATATTCTAAAAAAAAAGAAAAAAGGACACAAAAATATATAATAAGTTTAAAATCAAATGAGATAAACAAGTCCAAGAAAATGGTCTTGAGTTATTCCATGATTTACTAGTAGATAAATTCTAACCTGAACAATCTTGTTAAAGATAAATAAAAACCAAAATAGTTCTATAGATGAAATATCATGATCTTAATTATCTTGAAGAATATTCTAACTAGTTTAGATAATAATATGTGAAATGGAAACTAACAAACAAGAATTTTCCAAAAACAAATATTTAGAAGGTCTTCCATATCATCTCTTTGATAAGGTCATGGATTATTTAACAACCAAAAATATTTTTGTACAAAATCCTCCTATAGTTGACCTTTTTAAATATGCTAGAGATCATGTATTCAAATTTATTTTTATTGTAAAAATATGTAGAAATTTACAAAATATCAAGCTAAACACCTTGTTTTGCTTTACATTGAAACCTCCACCTATAGTTGCAACCCTTTCACTGAAGAAATTCGTAATGTAATACCCCTCCCATAGTTTTCTTTTCAATTTATTTTGCCAAAATCTTTTAGGATACTTTTCATGTGTGTATTAGATCCTTAGATAGATTTGATGTTATTTATATTTATGGTTTTGTTGATCCTATACTTGCATGTGTATGGTTAGCGTGTACGTTTTACTTTTCTATTTGATGTGCCTGATGTGGTTAAGGGACGATGTCATAGTTACTTTCTTGTGAGATCCACATGGTCGGTTGATCTCCACCATTGTCTATTATATATTTATACATGTATGTACATGTTTGTCTTTTATGTAAGATTTTAGGTACCGGACATCGACTTCCTTGAATTGTCAGGATGAGTGTGCCCTATCACAATATCTCAAATGGTAAGAGAGGGGAGAAAACATATAGGTCCAATCCCAATTCAAGCCATTTATTGTCCTGAATTAAGAGACAAGTTTTTGATTGAGTTTCCTATTTGAATTCGTCAAGATGACGTGAATTCACAAACCTTTTCCCTCAGTATGAATTTGGTATTTTTTTTGGTTTAGTCAGTTATTTCGCATGTTGTCTTGTTGAATGGTTTAATGTGATTTTATGTTATTATGGTTAAGTGATTTAGGTGTTTGATTATGTGATAAGTAATTAAATCTTATTAAATAAAAGAATATTAATATGAGGGTATTTAATTAATGAGAAATAATTAAATACATTATTTAATTAAAAAGACTTAATTTAAAAAGTCTAATTGTATAAATATAAGATTAAATTAATTATTAAATATAAAATTGAAATTAAAAATATAATTAATGAATTGATATTTAATTATCAATTTTATAATTATTAATATGTTGAAAAATAATAATTGTTAATAAATTATTAATATGCAATTTAAGTTACACATTCAATTTAATAAAATTGAATTAGAAATTTAAGTTTAAAGTTGAGTTAAGAGTTGATAATTGAAAAGTGCATATTTTATTATTAAAATTATAATTAATCATGCAACATAATTTGATAAAAACGAGGTTAGGAAGTTGAGTTCTGATTTATGATTGGGAGTTGCATGTTGAGTTCTAATTTTTGATTTGGACTTGCATGTTGAGTTTTGTTTGGGGGGATTTTCATTATTAGGAATTCTTTTAGCCATTATTCACAACATAGGTTTGGAGATGAGGTTTTGGAGAAAATTGCTTGGATTGTTTGTGGAATTATTTTCAAAGCTTAGGACTAATTTGGAATCTTCGAGTCTTTAAATCGACCATTTGTTCTTTCAGATCTTCTTGTGAATTTTTAGGTAGGGTTTTGAATTTTATTGCAATTTATTTTTGAAAGATTGTCTTCCTTGTGTTTGCAATTGTATGTTGAAATTTAAACGTTTCATAGAATTATTGCCTATGATTTTGGTTTGATAAAATTTTTGGGTTTGAGTGTTTGTTGAATTTCTAATTTTGTTATTGCTTGATTTCCCATTATTTTAGTTTAATTTGGTTATTAAAATCTCGTGTGAAGAATTTTTGATAAACCTTGATCTAGAATGGTTTATGATTTAAAGTTTAAGAAATTATGCCTGATAAAACCCTAGGCTGTTCTTAGCAAATTTCTACATGCTTTGGTCTTAGAAAATCATATTTTGATTATTAGTTAATTTAGATTTAAGAAAAATTCCATTATAGATGTTCTGTGTAAACCCTAGGAATTTTGGTTGAAAAACAATAAGAAAATTTGTAGATTGATTTAGTTAGGGTCGATTAGAAATTTTTATAAAACCCTTGAAATTAAAATCAGATGGAAAAAAATTATTATTATTATTTATTAATTTTTGGATTAAAAAATAATATTATTTATTAATTTTCAGATTAAAAAATAAAATAAAATAATAATAATAATAATTTATTTATTTCAAAAAATAAATAAATAAATAAATAAATATTAATTAATTTTTTAACATGCGGGTTTTAATAGTAATGTTTTCATTTATATTTGTATTTAGAAAAATAATAATATTATTTCATTATTAAATACATGGTGTTTTGATATGCATGGAGATTTTAGTTAAATACTCATTTAAAAAGTATATATGCATGAGATTTTATTTTAAATAGATAGTTATGTATTAGACATTTATATGAACGCTTTTGTAGTCAAATGGACTTTAGTCAACAAGATGATTGCTTTAGTCAACTGGAATTTATAAATTGGTTTTGGATACTTTTGCATGTTTTGAGACTTTGATTGATTATAATTAGGGAACTACATTGGCTTTTAGAAATTGTATCCCAGAGGCTCTGGAGTATTTTTGGAATTCGCAAGTTGCTTTTTGTAATTGTTATTTTAATCTTAATTTTGAATTAATCTTTTATATGATATGTGGTCATCTTGTAATTTTATCATGTGGTATGAAGGTTGTCTTGTATGACTGTATTTGGGTTACATATTTCACATGGGGAAATATGGTCTCGGTCTCTATTGTCAACCTTGTTTTATTGAAGCTTATGAATTTAAGGACACTTTGAGAGTGTTGTTATGTTATTGCGGTTATGTGAGAACCAATGTGTTCTTGTTATATTATGGAACTGATTTGAGGATTATTGTTATCATTCTATTGTTATCTAGTTTGTGAGCTTAGGTAGGTTAACTAAGTGTATAGGTGGGAAGGGGCTTGTAGTAGGCATCGGGGCCTGCAAGTGGCTATCAAGATAACTTATTGCAAGTGACTTAATAAAGTGATAATGTAATAAAATCTACTAGGATAGAAACATTAATAAGATGTTTGTGTTCTTCGTCCATGCCTTGAGCGCTAGTACAGACTAGGATGGTTTGTGAGATGATGCTTGCTACCTGTGTGGACTTAGATATAGCATAGTTGGTACTTCATCTATATGAGAGGATTATTGATGCTACATAGAGTCACTAGGGCATCGGTGTCTTGAGAGACTGCTAGGATAACTCTAGAGTTGGCTCTTGTGATGAAAATTCCCCATATGCATCTTAGGTTTCCTACATGTGTTGGTTGCCTTTGGTTGAGTTTGTTTTTACAATTCTTGTACTCTCTCTTCCTAATGATGGATCACAGAGTGTGATATGAAATGTTGCACTCTCTCTTCCTGATGATGGATCACTACGTGTGATCTAAAATGTTGATGCTAAAAACACACACAATCAAATCCAGAAACGCACATACATTTGAAATGGATTGTGGAAATATGATAATATTATTGACTATTTGTGTTGTTGGAATGCCCCATGCAAAGAAAGTAAAAAACAATATTTGTTATATTTGTAATAAGATTGATCATAAAACTCCCAACTGCTCTTCATGCAAAAATCCTATGTTAAAGTTATTTATTCCTCTAATGCAACACCATAGTGAGATACAGTAGATGAAGACGAAGATATTTACATGTAAGATAACTTTTATGAATCATTCATTGTACAATATATATAGATAACAATGCACACTAGTTGGATGAACTAGCATATGTAATACAAGAAGATGATAATTACTATTTTGGTCCAAATGTAGGTGAAGAAATTCCACCAATCATGATGAATAGATCTTAGAGTTTTCTTAGATAAAGAGAAGCATATAAGGAAGGAATTCAGTTATGACTAGTTACTATGTATATTCTGATGATGATAATAATTATTTGTGATAAAATTCCTCTTATGTCTTTCCTTGCCAATCAAACAAAATAAGATATACTGAATAAAACCTTACAAAAAGAAAGTGAAGTTTAACTATTGGAAAATTTGTAAGAAATGAAATCATGATTTTGATAAATGCTTGAAATATTTCTCATATATTTTTGCTAAACCTTCTTGCATAGAAATGCTCCCTTCCATTCGAATATTTTTAACAATTCACTTCTTTAGTAAAGATTAATCAAATAAGAGATGATATTTTTGTTAAAACCCTTGATATTCCATATGTTACTTATCCAACCAAAGTCAAACGTGTTCTCTCTTCCTTAATTAGATACCATTGAAGAACCAAAACTTGAATATCTAGCTACAGTCCAAGGTGAAATTTTTATGCAATACATTTCAGTTCTTACAAATGAAGAGTACTATTATACTCTAGTTTATATTGATGTAGCTTTATCTTTTTCACGTATTGATGATTATTGCCTATATAAATCACGTATTGATGTCATGAGAATTAATGCATTTGTGATAACTATAAACATCATCATAAACCAATCATTGAAGGACATGATTCTATATGTGATTTTTTTTTGCAATGTACTGAATGTTGGTTATATTATTAAGAGAAAACTTTATTGATAATGTAGACACTGAAAAATGTCCTGACTTAATTAAATACTTACTATTTATTTAAATATTTTATCATTATTGGGGGTGATCTATTTAGAAAAATGATTAAACCAGTTTTTTGGTAATGTTGCCACCAAGGTTCAAATCCTCGTTGGGCCATTGTGCTTATAGGCTTGTATCTATGTTGCGTTGTTGTGCTCACATATTTGAATGACTAGAGTGTTTCATAGTTTTAAATATGGCTACCTCTACCCCAAAAATGAATAAATTATTTTATCATTATTCCTCTATAAATTAAATATCATAAAGGATTGAAGAACAATGAAGTCAATCTTGTCATTTGTGTGAGGGTATACTTTATTTGTTCCGCTTGCATGAACTTGATTTAGTGCTTTATTGGTGTTATTGATTTGTTTGTAGATTTTAGGCTTTTGGTTGAGCTTTTGATGAGTTTATAAAATGTTCATATTTCAATAGACACAAACATATATACTCTATATGGGTGTACTAATACAAACATTATGTTTACACTTAATGGGAGAGAGATAAGAACTCTTGATTGATCTATAGTAGAAAAATATCCTACAATAATAAGGATAAAAACTTAATAACTTCTATCAAGCCGTATAGTAAGACTTATCAAGAATAGATGTTTTGAAACTTCATAACCTCTATCAAGGGTATAATTTATTTAAATAATTATTAATTTAATTAATTCCTTGGCATTTTCCTCTATTAATTAAATAAATGTTTATGTAAATAATTCAATAACCTTCTCTTTCTTATAGTTAGATAAATATTTATTATTTATTTAATTGTCTCGATCTCATTTTTTTAATTATTAATTAAATAAATATTTTTATTTATTTAATTAATTCATATCCTCTTCTATCAAATCTTAATCTTTCATCTTGTTCACATTGATCATAATCTAAATTTGTAGTCATGTCACATGTGTCCTACATCTCCTCCCTTCTCTACTTCTACATGTCTAGATTCAATGAACTTAGATGCCTATCAAAAAGTCAACTTATCTCTTAATCTCATCCATCTATTTAGTTAACCTCTTGATCTTATTCACTCTACTCTCACATCTTAATCATGAGTTTTATCTTTTAATCTCTTCATCTAAACCCTTGATTCTCTTGGAGATTTCTATAAAAGAGGTTATTCCCCCATTTTTCATATCATCTAACATGCATATAGAGTACTTGTTTGGAGCTTCATAGGATCAACTTAACTATCATTATTTTTTTACTTTATTGCTATCATAATTCCATCATTCTTGCATCATCCAACAACTGGTCACTTTACTCTTTTATGCCATCTTGTGCTAGTGCTTAACATTGAAATACAATACTATTATCCATAAGGTCTCAAAGAATTGAAGAAAAATGAAGTCAAGCTTGTCATGTGTGCGAGGATGTAAGAGCCCTGCTAGCTCTAACTCCACAAGGGCTCTGAATTGAATGTGTTTTTATTATTTTGGGGTGTTTTGCAAATTTTTTGAATTTTCCGTATATGTGCTTTTTTGTATTTTTTTTGACAATAATGTAAATGAGAGACAATGCTTGAGACACACAACTATTACTAACAACTCCATAATATCAATTTATCATTCAATTATTTACAAAGCTATGATAACATGTAATCGTATAATTTATTTAATGAGCCTAGTAAAGGCTTTGTATGCAATGTTGATTGTCCATATAGATGTAACATTGAGACTAACCCCCAACTTCTATATGCAACAAAATATGTATGTTATCCTTGGCACCCAAAAGTCTGATAAATATGACTATCCCTTACATGGTTGACACTCAATGATGTCATCCAACCTGTATATTAAATCACAACTTCTAGGGAAATCATGACAAATGAGGAATGGAATCGCATCTTGCAAAGGTAATGATCATTGCTAAAAACTTCCAACTCTGTATACACCAAACCCCTTATTCTAAACAATATCAAATGAAATACTAGCCGCCACTTTTAATTGCAAATTAGATTGCTAGGTGCAATTGCAGATGTTCTCAATTCACCAATGCTCACACTTATTCAAAGTGCTCATGTCTAGCAAGAATTAACAACCCTTGTAGATTGAACCAGATAATAACCCTTGTCAAAAACCTCCACAATAATAAGTAATGTCAAAAGGATTAAAACTTCTCTCCATGCCGCTGATCCAACATCTTCACCATGAAGCCTCACATAACTTAACACACTTAGGCAATTATAATCATCATTTCAAATGTTTGAAATATTATAAACAAATGCCCCTTTAATAAAGTTGGCGCCATAATTACTTATGTCATTTAATTGACATTATATAACTTGGTTTTATAATAAAGTCACTAAGTCTTATTATTAATTAAGATAAACTTAATTAATAAATACCTTATTATAATAAATTCATAAACACCAGTACCAAGCCAACTCCAAAACATCCAGGTGACTCTATGCCAAATATGAATTTCCATAAATAGTAACTAAACCAAAATAGACTTACTATTAATAGTAAACACTCCGAACTCAAGCCAAAGATGAACCCAAATAGCACTGTGAAGGCGAAACACCACCAACTCCAAAAAGACTAACCAACCAGAGACCCTCAAACCAACACATTAGCCCAAGAGGGTCACAACGATGGGCTAACATCATACAAATCTAACTCCTGCTAACAAGGGGACATTACAAAGGATATACTTTATTTGTTTCATTTGCATGAACTTGATTTAGAACTTTATTGGTGTTATTGATTTATTTGTAGATTTTAGGGTTGTGGTTGTACTTTTGATGAGTTTATAGTAGGTTCATATTTCAATAGACACAAAAATATATACTCTATATGGGTGTATTAATATAAATATTATGTTTACACTTAATGGGAAAGAGATCAGTACTCTTGACTAATCTATAGTAGAAAAATATCCTACAACAATGAGGATAAAAACTCCATAGCTTCTATCAAGCCTTATGGTAAAACTTATCAAGAATATATGTTTTGAATATCCACTAAAGTTCTAGGAAAATGAGATGCCTACAAAAGAAACCAATTTTCATCTAGAAAAGAATGTAAAACTAGGAAAGAAGATACCCATTACTTTACATAATTATTCCAACATACAACAAGCAATAGAAGAACTAAAAAAAAATGGAAGTATATGAAACCTTCAATCTCCTTTCTAGTGTTATGTAATCATGGTTAGTAAGAATTCAAAATGTAAAAGAGAAAAGACAAGGATATGTTGGTATATGGAGGAGATTGATCATGTTGTTGGGCTTAAATTTTGGTGACTTTTTTAGTTGTGTTTTCCTCGTAAACCAATTAACATGGGAGTGAGCTAGAGCATAGATCTTCTTGGAAGGTTTGAAGTGAAGCCCATGATAGGGGTCTGGGGGAGACATCCCCAACATGAGTTGGTGGAGGTAGCACCCCAACTTGGGTCTTAGGGGTAGCACACCCAAAGCAAAACTTGACCATTATAAAGGAGTCTACTATTATTTGGTATGTAAATTGATCTCTATATACTGCTAAGAAGGGCTTGACAAATAAGTGGTTTTGTAATGTGAAATATTATTAGATTGTAATTTACTTCTAATTAGATAATAAAAGAAAGTGGACGATTATTTCTTTGTGGATGTAGCCCACATTGGGTGAACCACATTAAATATATGTATTATTGTGAATTATTATTTCTTACCTTTTTTATTTTGCATTATTTTAATATTGTTTATTGCACTAGTTTGCCTAAACCCTAATAGGATGGTTATTAACTACAAACTGTTAAATGTAATCACTCACCCTTTTCCATATCCAATTCTTGAAAAAACTTTCTAGAAAATGTTTCTAATTCAAAAGTATTTTCATAGCTTGGTTGTAAATCATGATTTTATGATATCAAAATCAAGAAAGAAGACCAATACGAGATTGCCTTCAACCATACATTTGAACCTTATGAATAAATTGTGATGTCATTTGAACTTGTGAATACCCTTACAAATTTTCAAGAACGAATGAACTCCATTTTTAGGGGATGTGAAGACTTCATTTGTATTTATATTGATAGTATTTTGATTTTTAATAAATGATCATCTACAAATAGTTTATAAATTAACTATAAATTTCAAATTGTTTTGACACTAAATGTGAACACCTTAATTTATTTGAGGAAGAAAAGATAATAAAATTTGTTGATTTCTTGATCAGGATATATAGTAGAAGATCCAAGATAAAAAGAAAAAAGAAACTAAATGCATATAATATTGCTAAATGTTTCTTTATGATTTTTTTATTTTTGCATTTATATATTTTGTTTTTCCATTAATCTCATATGATAAACATTATTAAAAATATTCATTCACACAATGCCATTAAACCTCTTGTAAAATTCAACTATGAGAGTCAATAAAGATGTGTTGGAAATCACATGTGGAGCGGGTGCTCTCCAAGTCATAGCCTAAATCTACATATGGAGTGGGCGCTCTCCAAGACAAGGGTCTATGAGGGGGGCTTAAGCTCTATTTTTGTAAAAGAGGGAGTCCCATGAGAATTTTTTTTTGGATAAGGCAAGGGTCCCATTAGAGGGGCTTAAACTCTATTTTTGAGGAATAGGGTGGTCCTATGATTTTTTTTTGTTTGGCTACTAGATTATTTAGAATCTTCTCCTTCAAAATAAGAGCTCCTACTTTTTAGCAAGTGGGTGGAAAAGGGGCGGGGCTAGAAATTGTCCCACTAACTTAGGAATATTTTAGGAATGTTTTTTTTATCATTTGTCAAATATGTAATTTCAGAATTTTCCCAAAAAATAATTTTGGTGGGAAAATGGTTTTTTACTTATTTTTCTTGTGCACAACCACCACCTTCCTTAAATGTTGAGTTAAAATTTTTAAACTCAATTAGACCACAAAATTTATGGGACCAACTCCTTTAAAATATTCTTAAAAGATAGCAAGCAATTGCAACTCTATTTCTTAGGAAGCCCCCTTTCATGGGATCCTAGCCTAAAGATTATATCAATGAGTTCAGCCCCGCGTGTGATCAACTCCAAAAAGCATACATAGGAGCCAACATTTCTTGGAGAGCTAAAATTCTTATTGCTTAGCTAAGAACCAACTCTCATCAACTTCGATGTGAGGCTAGGCATTGGAAGAGGCCAAATGAGGCTTGGGAAGAGAGAATTTGCATGTTTTGCAAATCTAGGAAAGTGGAAACCAAACAACACTTTATTTTAGAATGTGAGGCCTACAAAGACAACATGGATAAATTTGCAGATACTATATTTGATAGCTCTTGGCATAACCTATTCAGTGAGGAGTACATTGAGAAGCTAGGTGGACTCATCATCAACTTACACAAGAAACACACAGAGTTACTGAAGTTTGCTTAGGTTGTCTTACTGTCCCATAGGCTATTTTTAGCCTCGTGGACCTTATCTTATCTTTGAAATCTTTTCCTTCAAAATAGGAGGCCCTACTTTTTAGGGTTGTATATTTAAAGGGATGAAAATAAGGTGGACTAGAAATTGTCTCATTAGCTTAGAAATTCTTTTTGCCATTTATTAAATATTTAATTTATTTTTTAGAAGGAAATTAAATTTTTAACTTATTTTTTGAAGCACAAAATATTGAATGATTTTAATGACGTTTACAAGACCAAACAGCCTAAATTTAAATTTAATTTAATTTTTTTAAAAAGATAATAAAAAATTTACATTTTAAAGCTGAACTACAAAATTATTAAAAATTTTCCAAGAAAAATCTCAGCAACTTCAGCTCTAGTCTAAATTTAGTGCAATATGATATCTTAAGTTTAAACTTAAAATGTAAATTGGTTGCAGGCAAAATTTAAAAACCAATCTTGACGACTGAACTGTATCGAATTCCATCTATGACCTGGTATGCTATTTCCAATTTTGAACGCCAGCCATCGCTAAGATCTCCATCCCAACATTTAAAAAAATGTCTGTCCACCTTCCCAGACACGCAAACATTGCTTACATGTTCACCTCTCTGCACCATTTGTCCTCCTCCATTGCCAGCCCATTTCTGCCCCCCAAGTATCCCAGATTTCCTCTGGGTGCTCCACATATAAGGACTCTTACGGGAGGACCCGCCCCTTTTAAAGCCACACTTAATGTCTCCAATAGGATCAGTCAGAGCTCTCCCGTTTTAATCCGACTTGAAGAAGAAGAAGCAGCAGCGGCAGCAGCGAAGGATATCCACATTCCTTTGGATAAGCTTTTCATTCCTCCCGGAGTGGATGCATCACAGCTGCAGAAAGCCAAGAGATTACAGGGATCAAACATAGTCCTGAGCCCTTATGCCAAGGGTTCTCAAATAAAGAAGGCCGAGTTTATAAAGAGCAGCTCAAGTGTGGAGGAATGCCCCGCCAATGGGTATCCCGAGTTTGCTCTGGTGGGTCGTTCCAATGTGGGCAAATCTTCTCTTGTCAATGCACTGGTCAGGAGGAAACAGTTGGCAATGACTTCCAAGAAACCAGGTGGGTATACCGTATAAGTATTCTTCTTGCTCTGGCCACAGTGCAGGATTTCTATCACACGGTTGTATGCAGTCATAACCCAGTAAATGAAATATTTTATCATTGCCTACATACAAAGCCTGGAGAAGTAATTTTTAAGGTGGATTACCATTGGAATGGTCATATGAACTAGTAGATACATTTTAATGGGTTGTAGAGGTCAATTTGTGGTGCAGTCAACGTATGGCGGTCCAATGAAAGATAATCGAAATATTTATTAGACAAAATTCCATGTCAGAAGGAGACAACAACATTGTCTCTCGTATTGATTCTGAAAATTATCTTTTCAAATGCCGTAAATCATACTGACAAAGAAACTAAAACTATTTTACAAAACAGAAAAATGGCATAGGACTGTTCTACACCTCGAGATGGATGACAATTTGATTATTTTCTTCTTCCAGTAATAACTTTTTTGGTTTGTTTTCCCCGATGTCTCTTTTACTATGAATGGTCGGCTTACCCCTTAACCTTTTTGCTAGCATATTCCTCTCTGCCACAATTTAAAGTACTTTTTAATTAAAAAATGATCTGCCCGTGTCTCTGCATCTGTTCTTCTATTCCTTGCAACCGTTCTTTTCATTTTCTTGGCCCTAGATGTCCTCATGAATGATCGTGCTGTGATCTCCAATCATCAAGGACTAACCGTTCATCTTGCAAGAGATTTGTCTTCATGCTGGGACCATTATTAAACAAAAATACTCGAGCATACAACTCTCATTTGATTTCCAGATGAACCTTACCACACCATCTTGGACGAAACCCTTGTACTCCATCAGCTTTATTCTGATTGAAATGTTTTGAGGATTTCAAATGCCAATTGTTTAAGAAATAGGCAAAAGAAGAAATGCAACCAAGAATAGTTGTGCAACAGCAATTCAAAAATGTTGCATAGCCATTGGAAACCTTTACACGGCAAATAAAAACCTTTAGGCAGCCATTGAATGAATGAATTTTAATGACATCCACAAGGCCAAGTGGTCTAAGGGTTCCAGAGCTCCAAAAATGAACACTGTTTCAGATTCCTCTCTAAATCAGCTTTTTTGTTATGAATCCTGGCCAAGAAATTTGAAGTTTTGTAAAGCCTTGCCTCCTCAAACAGCTTGACCTGTCTGTTCACCTTCAAAATTGTTTTCAAACTACTTATGGATATCCTCATAAGCTACACACTCTTAAGATGAAGTGCCATTTGGTTCAACCGCTCCTTTACTATGCAAGTTCTTTCTTTCCAATCTTCCTTGGAGGTTATTGAGTTGCCCGTTTCACATCCAAGATGACAAGACCTGGTCCTCAACTGAACTATTAAGACTTTAGCCTTTCCCTTGATTTCATCCCTCAAAAAAGTCTTTATAACACGTGTCCATGCGGGGTTGAATTCTTTGACATAGTGCATTTTTTTCGGCTGTTTAGTTTTGTCCACACGACAGTCCTCAATTTTTCAAGCACCCAATTTTTTATCTCCTCGTTAGAGTCAGGACAATCTTGCCAATTAATGTCTCATTTGTCCATCCGCTTGTTATTTAGTTTCCTCTAAGTCTTTTTCCCACATTTTAACTCCTCCATGCAACCATTTTTGGCCAGCGACGTTCATCCATGTTTTCAACCTTTTTTAAGTAACATAACAAAAGAATTATCACTGAAGCCTCCATCGGTAACATCCCAGCCTCGGCTAAAAGGATCTCATAAGGGACCATTGATTTGACTTTGATATAGTGATTAAGTGTTTTTGAATTCTTTCTACTTGTCTCCACTTGTGGTTTGACATGCTACTCCCCAAAACTTCACCACCAGAGAGGACAACTGGAACGACCGGTAAAACCAAAAAGAGTTTTCTTGGTTTTCCAGTCCCATTATTCTGCTTTTCTGCACCTGTTCTGAAGGAGGTAAGAAGCTCTCCATCCCCCTTGAATCCTTTTAGTCCCACATGTCTCTCAACTGAGCCTGTTATGAAAATTAATTCTTAGAACTTGTACTCTTCCACAATCTCCAAAGAGCTTCCCTTGAAGATAAAGTTGAGTTGCTGATTTTTCCACTTCAAAGAAAAGATCTTGACTTTGGTTTTTGCTGGTGTTTACTTGCATCCCAACCTCTTGGCCAAAAAGCTCTAAAGCCTTCAAATGTTCTTTTAAACCATGGGCAGATTTTGCAATTAGGATAAGATCATCTGCATATAAAAGTAGCATCACCACATAACTTGCTAATCGAATACCCTCTCCAATGGTGTTGTTTAACCATTCTTTTAGCTAATCAATATATAAACCTAACACTGTGGGATCAAGAGGACATTCTGCTCCCTCCCTTTTGTCTTCTTAATCACTTGTGAGTCTATTGCTGCTTTTATCTCATCTTGTTCTTTCTCAGGCATCTACTGCACCCATTCTTCTAGATAAATCTGCAGTTGTCCTTGCCTCTCCACTTGTTCGCTCCTCCTAATAAGGGTACAAATCTGTCACATAAATTTTTTACAAGATATCCACTCCTTCAGGGAGCTTTATCTCATAAGCATTTGTTACAAATTTCCTCAAGCCCTTACAAGGCCCAATTTTATTTTTCCATTTTAGTTTGCTATAAGTTCTGGTCGGGAACCTTTCCTTCCTCAAATGAGCAAAAACTAGCTATCCACCTTTAAATTCTTGCTCTCTTCTCTTGAGATTTGCATGTTGTTTCTATTCCATTATGTTGTTCTCCAAATTCTCTTTCAGTTCTGAATACCCATGCATATACTTAGCAAAATCATTTGATACTGCACTTTGTCTTCACTAAACAGTTTTAAGTCTCAACTCATCTATCCCTGCAGGGTTTTATTCATACACAATTTAAAAATGAATCTTTGCTGTACTCTTATTAGCCAAGTCGCTGTAGACAAACTTAGCTTGTGCTAGTGTAGCAGCCCATAGAGTTGGCTTCTTCCCAACTAAACATCTTAACCAATTTTTAAGGCTTCAATTGACGACCTCCATATGCCCATCTGTTTGTAGTAATAGGTTGAAATCAAACTGAACTTAGTAACTTTCTGCATGAAGTATACCAAAACAATCTCACAAATTTCGTATCCCTATTTTAGACAAGCTCTTAAATAACCCATGCAATCTTAGTACTACTCGAAAGAACAATGGAGCAACACTAGTGGTATCATTTGACTTCTTGAAAGGTATATAAAGTGTGTCATTTTCACAAATCTATCTACAACAACAAAAATAGATTGCTTACCTCTTTGGGCTCTTGGAAGACTAACAATGAACTATCACAAACTTGCCAAGTAATAGCTTCGACACTTACATTCATTAGCCTTATGAATTTTCTCTGTGTATTTGTTAGTCCAAATGGAAAGACAAGCCACTTGTACAATCCATCCTTTGTCTTGAATGCAATTTTCCACTTATCCTTTTCTCTAATCCAGATTTGGTGATATCCACTCATTAAATTTATCTTAATGAAGTACCTAGCTCCACTCAAGCTATCCATCAAGTTATCCATCCATACCAACATAAATGTGTATTTTATGATTATCTTGTTGATGGCTTGTGAATTTGTGCACATATGATCAAAAGCAATCCATGAGAGCTCAGATGGAGTTGGCACAAGTGATAATGGAAAATATCGAAAATCTATTTTTTCGGTATTTTCTATGTTCTAGTAAATCACAATTTCGGAGGTCTTCGGAGCTGAATTTGGGTTTGAAACTTTTGATAGTCCTTTAACTCAATTGTCGAAGACATGGTGTTAAGGGATTGAAACTAGAGTTCTCGAAGATCTTTCCAATGGTGTAAGTGGTTCGTGATTCCAAGCACTGAGCAAAAAGTTATGGCCCTACAAAGTTGGACTAAAAATATATATAGTGTTTTGCTAATTTTTGGTTTTATTGTAGTAAATATTATCCAAATTGTTCATTTTGAATTCCAAAGGGTTTTGTTGAACCTTGGGATCTTATGCAAATTGTATAAATTGTTTTATGTAATGAAACGAACCACCTTGTTTTTGGACTAATACATCTCTTTTCAAGTTTGGTGTTCTTGAAGCTGGTCAACAATACCGTAGTTTATACACCAGGTATTGTATTTTGAATCCATAGTTTGGATCAATGGTATCAGAGCTTGTTTGCTCTTGTATGTCCCATCGCACGCGATTGGCTTACCAAAAGGCTTGGATTGAAAATAAGGTTTTAGGATCATTGCAAATGTAATAGCACTATCAGTAATGTATGTGTTTTCCAAATGCAACAATCTCTTGCATTTATATTTAGAATGAGCCAAGAAGAGACATGTCCCTTCATGGGACATGTCTATTCATTACTATGTAATTAATATAATGACAATTATGATTATATATATATATAATATCTCTTGATTACTATATTAATTTCTAATATTTACATAATATATATATATATACAAGTATATATATACATCTCATATATACTAAATATATATACATATCTTCACTAGTATTGACTTGTAGTGTTTATCCGACTAAGGCTACAAAACATTAACACTCCCTCTTAGATAGGGAGGATAAATCAATCCAATGTCAACACTTATGATCCCTCACCATAGCTACACAAAACTGCTATAATCATTAACACTCCCTCTTAGCTAGGGAGGATAAAAATATTACCTCAAGGCAATATGTGAGTATAGATAATCATTTAAAGTTTATATCATTTTACTGATATTACGAGTAATGGCTCTTCAAGTATCAAGTCCATGATACTTAGCAAGTACTCAGAGCAATAGTCTCCAAATATCAACTCACAAGATATTCACCTAATTGCTCAAAATGATTATCATGAGTAATGGTCTCCAAGTATCAAATCCATGATACTCACCCAAGTACTCAGAGTAATGGTCTCCAAATATCAAGTCCATGGTATTTACCAAGTACTCAATGTGAATATAGATAATCATTTTATATTTATATCATTTTATTGATATTACAAGTAATGGCCCTCAAGTATCAAGTCCATGATACTTACCAAGTACTCAGAGCAATAGTCTCCAAATATCAACTCACAAGATATTCACCTAATTGCTCAAAATGATTATCATGAGTAATGGTCTCCAAGTATCAAATCCATGATACTCACCCAAGTACTCAAAATATCTAGTATGGTATGTGCACTAGTATCACATATGTGATACTTACCATATAAACTGATCATGACATGTCTACAGATATTACGTCACATAATATCCACCATGAAGACCTTTAAGTCATCTATGGTTGATTTAATGATATCAGCCTTATGATATCTACCATGATGTCTAATAGATCCTAACCATCATGACATGTCTACGGATATCAAGCCACATGATATCCATCATGATGGAGATGTTGCAAAGTTGTCACCTCGCAACATCAATCAAGTACAAGTGTTCATTGTCGAAAAGTTGTCACCTTTCTCCAATGTTCACAGGAGGGCCCATAAGTCCTGGAGTCACACACATGAAATCCACCTTGACTCATCTTAGAGGGTGGATCCATCATGGCTCATCCCAAAGGGTGGAAACAAGGGCTTTCACCTTAGATTTCTCTCTCAAAGAGAAGAATGCAATAACATACAAGATAATAGATCATAGATATTGAAACTTCTTTTCATCTAAGGCTTCATTCTCCAACATACCAAGTTTATCTCGAAGGTACACAACCTTCCCTCTAGCAAGAAACTTGATGAGAATATCAGCCATATGTTCTGTAGTGATAATGTACCTTGAATAGCATACTTATGCACTATATCTCTTATATAGTTTGCATCACTCTAGGTGAACCCCAAGTTATGAAGGAGCTAGCATAAAGGCATTTCAGCCAGCACACATGAGACTCAATCTCATGATCATAGTCCTCTGGATGCTTCCTTTAAGGTCTTGTAACAACCTCCTCACCTCCTCGTCCAAGGTTGTTTTTAGATGAACTATCATACTCCCCCTGAATCTAATATCAACCTTCTACGAGCAAGTCGTGTCTTTGTTCTTTAGTCTGCATTAAGCTCTTCTTGAATTCCCAACCATCTATTTAGGAATATCATGACCTAGATATCTGCATAGGAGCCTTCTAGCTCACATACATGGAACTACATCATTTGAATCGCAATTTTTTTTTTTTTTTTTTATAGTTTCTTGGTCACTAGGGAAACCATCTCGATATGATTTACTCCCTCTGAATCAATATGACCAAGATCCTTGGAAATCAAATAAGGCAGATCCTCTAGATGTTGTACTGACTCCCTCTGAAGCTTTGAGTACTAACATCAACATTTAACCTTCTCGTCCAAGGTTGCTTCTGATGGTTCGTCAGACTTCATTTGAATGTGATATCAACCTTCTGACCTTCTTGTCCAAAGTTACCTCTGAAGTGTCAGACTCCCTCTGAATTTGATATCAATCTTCTTTTCCTGCAAGAGCATCCCCGGAAAAGATCAAGGCAAATAGCTCTTATAGTATGTATAGAAATACAAATAAGAGATTAACTACAATAAATAAAAATAGCTCTCAAGATATAATAATCAGAAAATACTTATCTCTCTCCTTATTTTGAGTTTTACTTAATATTCTTTAGAGGTAGTATCTCTAGAAATGGTTCCTCTTCATGAGGCACTTGGATTACTCATACTTAATTTTTACCCTACGTCCACGTCACCATTCTCTTCCTTTATCAATGGTTGACTTGGGCTTTGCTGAGACACCCCTTTATCAGCCACCTCTGTGTTTGTTTTATTGATATGGGTTGGCAGCAAGCAGAGCAGAAGTGTGCGAAGACCCTAGAAGATGTATTAGAGCTTTGCAAGAGGTCAAAGCATCAGTGCATCAAAGGAACTGATTTGACAAGCAGTGTCACAGTAACAGTTCATCCAGCAGATATAGTGTGTATCTAAGATCAGAAGGTTGTAGCCTTCACCACTTGAGCAGTGAGCTCTTGGATAGTGCGTCCTCTCCCCTAACAGGGACGATTGTAAAAGACTACTAACAGGGTCCGACCCTTAACAAGGTCTACTGTACTTAAAGCATTGTAAAGCTACTCCTAACAGGGTAAAAGATTTTCTAGCAAGGATCACAAAACACTAGTGCAGAATATTAGTGGGTATCAATTCCCACCGGGGTTTTACCTATTTGGGTTTCCCCGTAATCATATTGGTGTCATGTGTTGATTTCATGTTTCATGTTTATGTGAATGTTTATTTCAGTACTTAAGCATTTAAGTTCAGCATAAAGATTAAAGTAAAAGTTAAAATACAGTGAACACTAATTCACCCCCCCCCCCCCCCCCCTCTCAGTGCCCATTCCTAACAATTGGTATCAGAGCTCTGGTCCTCAGCATAGAAGTTTAACCACTTGAGGAGATCATGGACAAAGCTGAAATGAAACATCTGAAAAGAAATCTTGAAGCTGCTCTTGAAGATCTGGACAAGTCAGAAAGAGAATCTGAAGAACTTAAGGACAAACTCAGTGATGCTCAATTAGTCATCAAAAAGCTACCAGTGATCTAGGGACAATGGTCAAGAAGCTCAATGAAGAAAACAAATCCTTAAAAGAAAAACTTGAAGAGGTTGATGATAAGCTGACTAATAATCAGGCAGTCTATGATGAACATATCAAAGAGAACCTTCACCTGAATGAAGAGCTAAGGAAAGCAAACATGGAAATCTTGGAGCTAAAAAATAGCAAAGAAAGCTTGGAGTCTGAATACGTGTGTATTTGTACGTTCCAATGCTTATCTCCCTTTGGCTGTGATATTCTCAATGGTGCTAAGGTGGCTTCACTTATGTTCACATCTTTAACCACAAGTCCACCTTAGAGCCTGTAGACATGTGCGTGCATAAATTTTGGACAGTTCAATTGCCTGGATATGACCAATCTCAATGTCACTCCTCGATGCCAATAATACTGATGATCAAGACATGATCTCTTGCTTCACGCGAACTTTGCCACTTTTCAATACCAACAACCTTATCTTGGTGACAGATAACTATACTGGTGAATCTCTACAGGAAATTAAAGGCTAGCGCGTTGAAGTATTTGCATGCCAATCCTGAAGCATCGGAGTTCATGCCGCCACCTCCATTGGATGAAGTCAATGAATTTGTTGCATCCCTCGTCTTGATATGAGTTTCTAGTGATGAGATCACTGCAGAAGTAGATCGCTGGTATCACTCTATATCACTGAAGGTAGTTGATCAGTAATGACAGGCCTTCAATATCTCTACGGTCAATAGAGACCAATGCGTGTTGTTTTAATGTCCTATGGTGCATTATAATCCCACCCCCAATCTGCGGACTCATTTGTCAATCTCCAATATTAGTTATCAATTTCTTAATATCTATTTCCTTCAACAGGTCCTGATATTCCTAAACTCTCCTTGACGTGAGGATGGGTGATGATCAGAGAGAATTCGACAGTGTCTCTAAAATACTTAGATATCGAGCTCATGGATTTCACATTTACTCCGCTTATGACAGTGCTGATTGTTGCTTGTGTTCTGATCAGATATTTGCTGGGAACATGCCATTCCATACTGCTGGCACGCCTATTTCTCTCTGCATTTGTTTTTATTTGATTTGGTATCAAATCAGTCTCCTTTATCTCTGTTTAATACTTGGCATCGACATCAACCAATGTCATTCGATTCATGTCTTTGCATATTACAATTACCATCGACATATTAAGGAAATTGTATACAAGTGTTGCTTCAATTTCTACAGGTCTGTGTATATCTGCCCTCAATTTTATAACTGCTTCTTATTTACTTTGTTTGATGCTACATTTATATGTATTGCATATGCCTTCAATCGTATCTCTATCCAAACTGAAATCATTTATGCAGATATTGTTTATATGGTCTTCATTCTATTCGAAACTTTGTTCGTGGCTGGGTGCGAATTCTTATCCCGCCCAGACACCAAGGCTCAATCTACTCCTTATCTCCCACAAGGTCCACATTCTTCCCCTCATGTTGATGATCATCGTCCCCACTTTTAATGCAACTCGGTCACATGTCAATGTTTGACAGATCTACTATCTTCAAAACACGGTGAGAGACCATATTCAACATGGTCGAAATTCTCTACACAGAATCGCCATCACAATATTCTACAACTCATCACACAGATGTCATAAAGATCCCTAAGATCGAATGTGCTCTAATACCATATTAAGGTTTTAGGATCATTGCAAATGTAATAGCACTATTAGTAATGTATGTGTTTTCCAAATGCAACAATCTCTTGCATTTATATTTAGAATGAGCCAAGAAGAGACATGGGACATGTCTATTCATTACTATGTAATTAATATAATGACAATTATGATTATATATATATATATATATTATTATGTAAATATTAGAAATTAATATAATAATCAAGAGATATTATATTAATTTCTAATATTTACATAATAATATAATAATATAATAATATATATGTATATATATATAATTATATATATACATCTCATATATACTAAATATATATATACATATCTTCACTAGTATTGACTCGTAGTGTTTATCCGACTGAAGCTACAAAACATTAACACTCCCTCTTAGCTAGGGAGGATAAATCAATCCAATGTCAACACTTGTGATCCCTCACCATAGCTACACAAAACTGCTATAATCATTAACACAACGGATCCCTCAAATCACTTTGCTTTGAGACGCACACGATCATAGATGGCGAAACAACAAACTGACGGATTTGATGAACCATTCAAAACGTTGATGGAAGAAGCATTAAACAAACAACATGAAGAAATGATGGAACAATTTTCTCAGATGCTTGAAAATTGAGGTTCACAAATGGACACCACAAACTCAGCATTTGCATTTGGTGGACACTCCATTCAAAGTACGGTTGAATTTTGATATTCCAATATTTCAAGGGAAAATTTATGCAGATGCTATTGATGATTGGTTATCCAAGCTAGAAAGGTAGTTTCCTATTAATAATTTCTTAGATGCAGAAAAGATCCCCTTTTCTCTCCTCAAAGATGAGAATCATGTGAAATTGTCAGGGGAAGTTAAATTGACTTCCAAGGAAGCCCAAGTTGGACATGAATTTGATATAGATTTTCCTAGCAAAACTACATGGGGAGAATTTGCTGAGCACATAAAAGAGGAGTATTTCCCTAAAGATACCTACAAACATAAATATATGCAATGGCAATTACTCCAACAGAAGAAGGACCAATCAGTTCAGGAGAATACCAACACATTTCATGCACTCTCAGCAAAACTTGGCATCAAAGACTCTGAGAAACATCGAGTTTTGAAATATTGGAGTGGGCTTCATAGGTATATCGAAACCGAGATGTCCTAAATATAGAAACATTATCTAGTGCTTTCAAGTATGCTTCAAAAATTGAGGAAACATCCAAACAGTCATTTTCCAGTTCACCAACAAAAAAGGCACGGGGTGCAAAGAAAACACAAGATACAAGTATTTGTTGTGAAGTTCATAAAAGTGCCTTTCATAACACTAAAGATTGTAGAGCTATAAAGAATCTAATAATGGAGACACATGGAGAAGATGTTGAGCCTAAACCAACAGACTCTTTTGAGCAAAAAAGATAGTGAACAGGTCATTGAGGAAGACCTATATGCCATGGTTGCCATTGCAAAAATATTTTGCCGCGAGGATGAGGAGAGATTGTTCCATTCGTAGATGTGGCTTGGAGGAAAGGCTCTGCACTTTATTGTTGACAGTGGTAGCCAAAAGAATTTAATTTCTGCTGAGACCATGAAAAGATTGAATTTGAAGACAACAGTACTCCCACGACCCTACTTTATGGGATGGGTAAGCCAAGGGTGAGATATTCAAGTGAACAAGCAATGTTGTCTTCCATATTCCATCAAACCATTTAAAGATGAGGTATTTTGTGATGTAGCTCCTCTAGATGTTTGTGATGTTTTATTGGGGCAGCCATGCATGTAGTAGCGTCATGGTGTATATGAATCTAGACCATGCAGTGTGACAATCAAACTTGGTGAACGAAAGTATCGAATACCAAAGGTAAGTCTTGTACACTTTGCATCTTTAATTAGTGCAAAGCAATGTAGAAGAATGATTGCTCAAATCGGAACTTTTGTATTACTTATGATTCGTCTTGAGGAAGAAAAAACAATTGCGTGTAACTCACATGCCACAGTGACCACTACAACAAAACAACAAAGACCAATGGATCAAGCTTTGACAAAATATCAGAATGTATTTGAGTTTCCAATTGGGGTACCATCACACTACCAGGTTAAGCACTCTATTGATTGGATACCAGGAACACCAGTGCCTAATGAGCTAGTGTATAGGAGATCAACATTAGAAAATGATGAAATTAAAAGATAGATACAAGAGTCAATTCAGAGAAGGCATATCCGTCTAAGTGCATCACCATTTGGCAGACCAATTGTTCTTGCAAAGAAAAAGGATGGAACATGGAGACTCTGTATTGACTACTAGGTACTGAATAAAATCATTGTGAAAATAGGTGTCCAATTCCTTAGATATATGATCTTTGGACCAGCTTAGAGGGGCCTTCTTCACCAAAATTGATTTGAAATTTGGGTACCATCAAGAACCAATTGATCTAGCAGATGTGTGGAAGATTGCTTTCAAATCAAAGGAAGAATTGTTTGAATGGTTGGTGATGCCTTTTGGCCTAATCAATGCTCCAACCACTTTTATGAGGTTAATGAATGATTTACTTAGGCCATTCACTCATTCTTTATCAGTTGTATATTTGGATGACATACTCATCTTTAGCAAAACTTGGGAGGAGCACTTGCAACATGTGGAATAAGTAATCTCAACCTTGCAAGACCATGGACTCTATGCAAACAAGAAAAGTGCTCTTTTTTTTGTTAACTCAGAGCTATCCCCACAACTTAGCCCAACACCCAATCTGCCTTACCTTAGTCTTATATATTGCCAAGTTAGGGTTCAGGAAGGGGCAAGATGAGGTGAGACTAGTCCTCTAAGGACGCATGAAATAGCTTGCAAACTAGGTGCATCGAGTAAGCCCGAGCCTTAGAGTCAAACCTAAGACCAATGGGGAGCAAACCCATGACCCAAGCCAACTCAGCTACCCGTGCGGGCGAAGAAAAGTGCTCCTTTGGTATGTAGAGTATTAAATATTTGGGATATGTTATTGATAATGAGGTGTCCAGGTTGATCCTGAAAAGATACAAGTGATTAAAGATTGGCCTTCTCCAAGAAACCTCACAGAGCTATGTAGCTTCCTAGGGCTAGAAAATTTTTATTGCAGATTTGCGTTTGGATTTTCACATTTGGCTTGGCCTTTAAATCAATCATTGCGAGGAGTGCAAGTAAAATTTTGATGGATAGGTGCTCAACAACAAGCATTCGAGGAGTTAAAACAAAGGTTATGCTTAGCACCAGTTTTATCTCTTCCAAATTTACAAAAGTCTTTTGAAATAGAAATTGATGAATCTGAATATGCCCTTGGAGCGGTCGTTATGCAACATGGACATATGGTTGCATAACATAGTGAAACTTTTTCTGATACAATGCGTAGGTATCCCACTATGACAAGGAGTTATATGCCATTTTTTATGCTTGTAAAGAATGGAAACTCTATATTTTAGGCAAGGAAACTATCATACACACAGATCACTAGCCTCTTCAATTTTTGTAAACACAAGGAAAATTGTAGAATGATATGTTAATGTTTTCATAGCTGCGAGAGATATCATTCTTCCGGTTGTTCCTTCATGTTCGTAGTCCTATCGTGATAGAAGAGTTTTTCATATTTTACGTCTATGTTGACTCTGCACTGACATGTGTATTCCATGTGATGATTTGGCATTGCTGAGGTGTCTTCAGTGGTATCTGGAGTTTATTATGTTACTTATTTTGTTTGAGCCATTTGGATATGAAGCAACAGTGGATATGAAGTGATGTCTTGGTGCCATCGATGATTATGTGTCAATTACGACACTCATTAAGAGTGTCGTTTCATTTCTCCATGCGATGTTGGGAAATTTTATAACCGACAAAGTCATATCATATGGTATAGATTCTTCCTTTTTGGAAGCCGCGACTCTTCAATATGAATAATCATTCTTGCGTGGAGTTTTAATATATAACTTCTTAGTTTGGGTATGATTTTTCTGTAGCGTGTATCTGCTAGAGGTATTCGTCAGTATTATTGTAATTATTGCAGACAATATTGTAATGCTCTGTGTGGGGGCAATGTTGTAGTTATTTTCTGAATATCGTGATGTAGTTCTATATCTGTTTTATTCAGACATTCTCATCTGTTATTGTTGTATTCGATCTTTGGATGATCGAACTGCTGGAGGCTTTGTTATTGATTTGTTCAAGTTGATTTCAAGCTTATTGAGCCTCAGGCTGAAGACATCAATAAGGAGAAAGCATTTCTAATTAGTTTTGATATCTAAATAAAGGATCTACTTTTCGGGTGGTTGTGTTTTTCCCTCGAGTAGGAGGGTTTTCCTAGGATAAGTTTTGGTGTCATATGTTGATTGATTTATCTGATTATTTGTTTACTGTTTTGGTTTGAAAACTCAACATGATAGACGTCAAAGATGGTCAGCACATCTTCAACGATTTCATCTCAACATTCGCCATAAGAAAGAAAGCACTAACAGAGTAGCAGATTGTTTGAGTAGGCCTCCAATCGTAGCTATAAGTATGGTGTTAGAATCATGTGGTCACTAAACAGAAAATTGGGCTCATTTGTATGGTAATGATAATGAATTTGCTGATATTTACAACCAGCTTGTGGAAGGCAAACATGTTTGTGATTCTATTTGCAAGATGGAATACTTTGCCACCTTGGTCAAATTTGTGCGCTCGCTGCGTAATACAAGAATTTGATTTGGGAAGCTCACTACAACAAGGTTGCAAGTCATTTTGGAATAGACCATAGCACTCAGTTCCTATGGATCTTATGTCTAGTCTTCCTACCACTGGACGAGGGCATGATTGTGTGTTTGTTGTGGTAAATAGGTTTTAAAAAATGGCAATCATAGTGGCTTGTAAAAAGATATTTTTTGCAAAAGACACTGCAAAGCTATTTTTTGAGCATGTTTGGGTTCATTTTGGTCTACCACAAAGCATTATTACAAATAGAGATAGTAGATTTATTAGCAAGTTCTGGTCTTCACTATGGGCCAAGATGGACACAAGATTGACAAAGTCTACTGCATTCCATCCTCAAACAAATGGCCAAATGGAGGTAGTCAATAGAATGATTATCCAAATTCTACAAATGTATCATTCCAAACTTCCTTGCACATGGGATGAAAGTCTTCCATATATCCAACATAGCTACAACAGGGCAGTTCATAGCTCGACAGAACACAGTCTATTTGAAGTTTGTCTTGGCTACCAGCCATTGGCACCCATGAATGCTACCATACCAATCATTCAACCTGATTTGCTACCATGCTTGGATAAGGAGGAAGACAAAGCAATGAAATTTATTGACATAATTCATCACCTACAACAACAGGTTTATAAAATCTTGAAACACACCAATAAGAAATATAAGGAGAGGCATGATGAACGTCAGACTCATCATTTTCAAGTTGGGGATAAGGTGTGGTTGCTCATTTAGAAGGAGAGATTGTAAGGGCCCAATAGGAAGCTTTGTCCCCTTCATTGTGGTTCATATAAGATCATCAAACAAGTTGGTGAAAATGCATTTGAACCTATGTTACCCCGAAACGCGTTTCGACCCCTAACGGGCAAGTTTCGGAAATGGGGACAGTTTCGGGGACAAGGGGACAGCCGGGGATGTTTCCAAGCTGTCCCCGATGAAGCAAAATTTTTGGAAATCTTCCTGAAAACTCGGGGATGGTCAACAAAAGTTTCAGAAACCTTTGACCATCCTCGGGACAGCTGGGGACTGCCAAGCTGTCCCCTAATCGTCCCGGGGTTTGCTATCCGTTTCCAGCAGCAAGAGGCAAAAAGTAAGATTATTTTATAAAATATTTGCAAACTTTTTTAATCTTGTGTGGGCCCCACACCTTGAGGCAGCCCTAAATATTAAAATACGTTATTACTGATATCAAATCATATGATCAAAAATATCAAATTGTGTATTCCTTGCAAGTTGTGTATAGATTGGCCTGAGTGAATAGAGTTACGCTCGAGTGAATAATTATTTGTTGTTGTTGCTATTAGAATGTGAACAAAGTTATCTGTGAATTCTGGAAGTCTTTGGTGAAAATCTGTAGATTGAGAGTGTAAATTTGAGCAATATTTAGTATTCTCAGGCCAAATCTTAAGGGCATCAACATACTATCTTTGTTTTCATTTTGACTTTGAAGTTTGACACTTTGAGTCTTCTGACATTAAATGATGCATTGATGCAATGATAATTGAATCTTGATATATGATATGATACTTTAAGTTTTTAATTTTGTATTTTGTTGAAACTTGCAGCCTTTGCGCATTTTGATATATGATATGATACATTTCATTGTTTCAATGAATTATATCTATGAATGTATGAAATTGAAATTTGAACTCTCATTTGATACTATCCTATGTTCTTATTCTATGATGATTCAATTTGATTTATTTGATGCTGTGTTCTATGATAATTTGAAAAATTATCATTGATTTTAGATCTATAAATGTTATTATGTTTCTATGATGAATGTCACAATGTTATGTAATTCATGAATATATTTGAAATTTCAGATTTCCACACACACACACACACACATATATATATGTTCCCTTCTCTGGGAAAAAAATACGTCCCAGAAACTCGTTTCCCCATCCCCCATCCCCTTGTCTTGGAAACTTGGGGTAACATAGATTTGAACTCAACTTGCCACCATTTCTAGGTATTAACCCAGCCTTCAATGTAGAATTGTTGAGGCCTTATTTTCCTCCATTCTTAGATGTTGTAGAAGTTGTCGAGAACATCAATAACATGGAATTAAATCCAAAAGTTGCTGCTCCACTACAAAGTGATTAAGGTCATGGAAGCTACTGTGAAGAACTTGAAGAAGCAGTACATTCATCTTTTTCGTGTTGTTTAGGTTAGTCAATTTGCTCATCAGGGTAGGTGGCTTACTTGAGAACTGGTTCAACTTCGTTTCCCTCATCTGCTGCAATGTATTGATGCAATGGGGTCCGTTGCCTCTCAAGGGGGGAGGAATGATTAGAAAACGATCTAGGAGAGTTCAGATGGAGCTGGCACAAGTGATTATGGAAAATATCAAAAATCTAACTTTTTCGGTATTTCTATGTTCTAGTAAATCACAATTTTGGAGGTCTTTGGAGCAGAATTTGGGTTTGAAAATTTCAACGGTCCCTTAACTCGATTGCCTAAGGCATGGTGTTAAGGTATTGAAACTAGAGCTCTTGTAGATCTTTCCAATGGTGTAAGCGGTTCGTGATTTCGAGCACTGAGCATAAAGTTGTGGCCCTATGAAGTTGGACTAAAATTATCTATAGTTTTTTGTTAATTTTTGGTTTTATTGTAATAAATATTATCCAAACTATCCATTTTGAATTCCAAGGGGTTCTAGTGACCCTTAAGATCTTATGCAAATTGTGTAAATTGTTTTATGTAATGAAACAAACCACCTTATTTGGACTGCATACATCTCTTTTCGAGTTTTCTGTTCTTGAAGCTGGGCAGCAATACCATAGGTTATACACCAGGAATTGTATTCCAAATCCTTAATTCGGATCAACATATGTCATTCTTCATCCTTCTTAGGTGCTAGTATGGCTAATATTGCACATAGGCACAGACTTTCTCTTATCAAACCTTTATCCAATAACTCTTGGACTTGTTGCTCCACCTCCTCGTTCTCCATGAGTGCCTTTTATATGCAGCCTTATTTAGTAAGCTTAATCTGGGGATTAAATTCATGCAGTTGCTAATGCTTCTCATGGGTGGCAACCTGATCGATATTCTTTTAATAGTTCCTACTACAGATTCTTCACTTCATATGAAATTTCTTCCACTTTACTGCTGTTCAAACCTCCATAGGTTTAAGAATGAAAAGAAAGCAAGTTTTCTCTTTCTTCATCTCCTGTATAAATTATTTTTGTGAGATTAAATACACCTTAGGACTATTGTCCACTTCTTCCCCTTTGTCCTTCAATGGATATTTTTCTTCCATCCCGCATAATTGAGTAATTATTTATCCTACCAGTATGTTCAGCTTGTTAAATTTAGGATCAGATTAATACAATACGGATATGAGACTAATAAACACAACATATACCTTGGGAAAACCTTCCAACTTGAAGGTAAAAAACCCAGCAAAGGATCTTTAATATTATAAATCAAATGGCAGGAGGCTCATTACAAATCTTGCCAATCACTAGGCAGTAGGATGAATGTAATTGATCTGTAATATACAGATCAGATCTGTAGGTCTACTATATAGATCTGTAATACAAAACAGCTACAACCAAATGATCTGCTGCACTTTTATATATATTCAATTTGTTGCTCCTTGTAATCAATCTGCTCTGCTCCTTGTATTTGATCTGCTCTGCTCCTTGTATTTATTTTTCGCTTTTAATCGATGATTGGATGAAACATTTCATCCTTCTTATATATGTGTCTTTACCTTTCAAAGAACACATCTCCTAGTTGGCCGACTAGCATAGTACAAATATATGTATTTTATATATTTTACTTCCTTTGAATTATCATGCTAAGGCCGACCTTGAAGGGATCCGATCTAGATACCAAAAAATATCAACACTCCCTCTTAGCTAGGGAGGATTCCTTCTGAACAACCAGGTCTCGTGGTGACAATCATCATAGCTGCTCCCAGAGGATGAACAAGCACAATCATGGAATTTCTTCCATGACATCCACCGTACCTACTCACAGAGGGTGGATTCATCATGCCTACTTGCAGAGGATAAAACTTCTCCCAGAGAAGAGTGCATTACCACCTTGCCTACTTGCAGAGGGTGGTTCCACCATACCTACTCGCAGAGGGTGGACAATATATCTCAATGTATCATTGATGCTGAGACTCCCTCTCAGCCAGAGCTTCATTCTCCACAATTCCAAGCTTCTCTTAGATGTACATGAATTTTACTCAAGTAAGCAGCTTGGTGAGAACATCTGTTGTTTGCTCCTCAGTGTTGATGTACTTCAGCTGAATAGCATTCCTTTGCACCATATCCCATATATAGTAATATTTGATCTCTACATGCTTTGTTCTGTCATGAAACACTGGATTGACAGAAAGCTTCACACAACTCTGGTTATTGCAATGAATAACTGTAGGATCCAACGATTGTCCAAACAATCCTGTGAGAAGCTTCCGAAGCCACACTGCTTCTCGTGTTGCTACATTGGCTGCAACATATTCAACTTCTGTTGTACTTTGGGCAATACATGATTGTTTCTTGCTGCACCATAAAATCATAGCAGATCCCAAACTAAAACAACCAGAGGTGCTCTTCCAATCAGTAACACTTCCTGCCCAATCAGAATCCGTATAGCTCTGTAAGTCTTAAGTCCACACTGGAAGAATATTTCAAGCCATATCCAACTGTGCCATACAAGTATCTCAGGATATGCTTGGCTGCAACTAAATATATCTGTCTGGGTTAACACATGAACTGGCTAAGTGCGCTTACTGCATAGCAAATATTTGGTATAGTATTAACTAGATACATCAAGGATCCGATCAACTGTCTGTATAGAGTAGGATCCACGAGATCTGAACTAGCTGCTGATTCACTTAGCTTCTTCAAGCTGGTTTCCATTGGTGTAGACATAGATTTACAATCTAACATTCCAAATCTCTTTAGGATGTCAATGGTGTATTTTCCTTGACTTAGGATGATTCCATTAGGCCTCTGCCAAACTTCCAGTCCTAGAAAGAAGTGCATGAGTCCTAGGTCCATCTCGAATTCTAAAGTTAACTCCTTGCATCTAAAGATGAGATGTTCTTCCCCTATAAGAAATAAGTCATCAATATATAGGACCAATATCAAGTCTTCACCATTGACTACCTTGAGGTAAAGGTTTGGATCAGCATCATTCTTGCAAAATTCCAAACTCATCAAGTATCGGTCTATTCTTTCATACCATGCTCGGGGAGACTGTTTAAGACCATATAAGGCTTTCTTTAATTTACACACATGAGACTCTTTTTCATGAATCATGTAGCCTTCAGGTTAGTCAATGTAGACTTCTTCAATAACTCTATTGAGAAAAGCCATCTTTACATCAATCTAATGTAGCTTCCATCCCTTAGCTATTGCAATGACAATGATGGTCCTGATGGAAGTATAGCGAGCAACTGGAGCAAAGGTTTCTTCATAGTCTATTCCTTCTTTTTGAGAGAAGCCAAGTGCAACAAATCTAACTTTGTATTTCTCAATGCTTCCATGAACTACATACTTAATCTTGAATAGCCATTTGGAAGAAACAACTGATTTCCCTTGAGGTCTAGGTACAATATCCCAAACATCATTCTTAATGATGGATCGATATTCTTCATCCATAGCATTCTTCCATGCTTGCTGATTCATGACTTCTTCAACACTGGTAGGTTTTGTCTCAATGATATTGCACATCAATGCAACATAGTTGGAGAAATTTTGAGGTCTCCTGCTTTCTCTGAAGGTACCTCTTGGGGCTGCAAACTTTTCTGCCACTTGCACGGTGTTTCTTGCCCAAAGAGGTCTTTTCTTGCTCACAGTAATGTCTCTAGGCCCATCAGTAGGATCCATAGGTTCAACTGGATCTAACTCTTAAGGTATAGTAGACTTCCTTTGAATCTCGGTACCATGATCAATGTCCATGTTCTGAGGATTATCCTGATCTTCATAATCAATCACCATATAGGAACCTTTAGATCTTTTGAATGCAAGGTTTTCTTCAAGAGTAACATCTCTACTAACCTCAATATACCTTTGATTTGGAATATATATTCTGTATGCTTTGGAGGTTTCACTGTAGCCCACAAGAATTCCTTTCTTGCCAGAGGGTTCCAACTTAGTTCTCTTTTCTTTGGGTACATGTACATATACTAGACTCCCAAAGATCCTTAGGTGACTGATGTTAGGTTTGATTCTTGAGAATGCTTCTTCTGGTGTCATGTCCTTCAATACACGATGAGGACATCTATTCTGAATGTATACAACTGTTCTGGATGCTTCAACCCATAGAAAAGTCTGCAGGTTGTTGTCGGGATAATTGTATGTACGGGTTATTATGTTAATAAAGTGTTATGTTAGCCTCGATCGTTAGTGACCGAGAGGTTAGATAGTTACGACACAACGTTTCGGTCGTGCCCCTTCGGGTAGTTTATATACCCTCTCGGAGGATGGACACAGAGGTTGTATTATGCTATGCTTGTACTGTGTGAATCTGGAATGATCAATAAAGCATTTATGTTCTTTGATATTCTGTGAGTTACTTGCAATTCTGTATTATGCTTAGCAACATTAAGTTTACCCCAGCGGGTAAACATTTGGAAACGTTGCCTTTAAAGAATTGCGGGCGACAGTAACAAAGCGTGAATGGCGGAAGAGAAACAATGGGTCAGCCAATAGAGAGCAACCAAGACGAGGAGAGCCAGAACAAGGAACTCTTCGAAGGAGAACGGGCATTAACCAATGACTTCACTGCACTATTGCAGGCGTTTGTCGAGACACATGTCCGAAGGGAAGCGGAGTGAGAGGAAGTACCAGAAGGTGCGGTGTGGGATGCCCTTTGTTTGAATCGTGTAGTGAACCATTTGCTGTCTCACCTTCCAGAGTTGTTGGCGCAAACATTCCTGGCCCTTCAAATCGGCGTGAGGAGGTACACCGTGAGGCCAGGCGGCAAGAAATCCTGAGCAAGTACTACCGTCAGAGAGAGGAAGAAGACCGAGATGAATCCCGCCGGAAGGGAAATATGAAATAAACCGGGAAAAGAGAATAAATAAAGAGAACACATTGTCATGAATATGTCGTAAACATATGTAGTATGGAAAAAGTCTGAATAAATAAAAAGTGTTCTTTGAATTTTTTTCATGTGTTGTTATTTCTTGTGGAGAAATAAATAAAATATTTATGCCAAATCAGTTGAATAAAGATAGGAATAAGAAGGAAGTAGAAGGAGAGGCTATTAGAAGAAATGTGCTATTGCAGCAACAGGTCGAGAGAAGGCAAAGACTTCGGAGGATTGCTGAAGGACGATCAGAGGAGGCTGACAATGAGGCCGTCGGAGAGGGCAATTGGGAGGATTCTGTCGAAGAGACTAGAAATTTACTTGGAAACCTAACCTTAACTCCACGTACGGAGGCAAGGGAGGCCCAAAGGAGGGAGAGAGAAGAGGCTGAGGGCAGAGAAGCAGAGGATACCAGTGCCGCCACGAGTATTGAAGTGACCGAGGGATACAGGGATCAAAGCAGCCTGCCAGGCTCAGACACTCCTAGTGGGTCGAAGACACCAAGTGAAGGGACACAAAACACTTCGAGTAATGGGACGCCATCCACCGTACAGACACAACCAGCAGTATCAGTACAACCCGCGGTACCCAACTAGCCGAATGTACCACCAACACAACCAGCACTTACGCCAGCCATCATGGCAGGGCAAAAACAAAAACTACCCAAATTTTTGGGCGACGGGAAAGAAGATCCCGTACGACACCGCAAGACTTGTGAGACAATCTGGACAGCCAACGGGGTTAGAGATCAAGATGACTGGGTGAGGCAATTCCTAGCTATCTTGAGAGGCGTGGCCATTGATTGGTATTCGGATATTGATCCAACAAAGGTAGCTGTATGGAAAGATCTAAAGAAAGAATTTCAAGAGGAATTCTGACTACTCAGAGATGACAATGAAATAGTAGCGGAAATCTACAACACAAAGCAGACAAAGGAGGAGATAGTCCGTGGATACGCACGGAGACTTAAAGAACTAGTGGGAAAAATGGAAAGCCCACTAGCGGATGGACTAAAGAAAAGGTGGTTCATTGAGGGCCTCAAGCCGGCCCTCAGGAGAAAAATGGAGATAGTGCCTCCGCCATCATACAACGATGCATACAATCGAGCAATGGACCTCGAGAGCGAAAACAATACTGCAAAGAAAAAGAAGAATAAATCATCAGACGATGACGACTTTGACGGAGAGACTAGCAGTGAAGAGTCGGGCAAGAAAATAGAAGCCCTCCAAAAAGACATGCTTCAGATGATGGAGTTCAAGATGATGAAGAGCACCCCCACCAAAAGTGACGAAGGGGACTTGTGGTGTATGGATTGCAAGCAAGAGGGTCACACAAAGGGATCCTGCCTGAAAAAACAATTTTGCGATATCTGCCAAATTGCTGGACATTCCACCAAGGAATGTCTGTACAATATGAGGACTAGAGGGCCTCAACAGATATTAATGATGCAGGAAGCATCTACCTCAACTTTAGGGGCCACAAACACAACTACCAATGCAACATCATCCGGCGGTTTCAGGAATAACCGGCGCGGAGGAAGAGGCGGGAACAACAATAATAACAACGGGGGTCGGAGCCGCATCCAGTACGATATGAGTGGACGACCAATGATACAATGCCATACTTGCAACCAGTGGGGGCACTTTGCAAGAGACTGCACGAAGGGAGAAGTACCGCAGTTTCTATGCAGGTGGTGTGGTCCTGGAGATCACGACGACGCAAAGTGTCCTAAGCCAGGAGAGTCTCTCCTGAACATTGAAGGCAACTGGGAGGAGATTCTGGCCGTCACTCGGGCACATGCAAAGAAGGTGACCTACCTAAATCCCAAAGTTGAGACAAGGAGAATGCAGGAAGTGAAGGCGGACATCGAGAAGGAAATAATGGCCAAAAGAAGAGAAACAAATGACACCACCAGTACCTCCATGAGGGGTCAGACAAAACAAACCATCATACGACAGCTGTTGCAAGCAAAAATTCCCATTAAGCTGAAAGACCTTATAGCTATACCACAATTGAGAACGACCTTATTAGGTGTGACATCATCTCCGAAGGCATCAAGTGGACCAGAGGCGAAGGGAATCCACAGAGAAGGAGAAAACCCTCTCAGGAAGGAGGGCCCTCTCGGAATAGAAGAAGACCCCATGTTGCTTGCGGTGAACACGGGAAGGCACCCCGCAGTGGTAGAAATGGGTATTCTCGGAACCATTTTGACAGACACCATTGTAGACGGAGGCTCCGGTGTCAACGTGCTCCCAGAGGAGACATGGCGGCGATTGGGACAACCTACATTATGGCCATTGATGTTCCAACTAGTGGGTGCCGACCAACACGGTATTAAACCCATCGGGACTCATGGCACAACGGGTTATGATCGGGACACAACCCTTTGTTTTGGACTTTGTAGTAATACCATTAAAGAAGAAAGACTACAATGCTATATTGGGGAGAGGTTGGTTGGTAGAGGCAAGGGTAAACGACTGGAAGAGGAATGCTCTTTCAATGGAAAAAGGCGGTCGGAAATTCATAATCGACTTACGTACACAGATGGTAAGTGAGGACATGGCGACATCATTTGAGTCCGAAGGAGAAGGCGAAATGGACGAAGGGAAGCAGCGGATGGAACTGAACAAGGAAGGAATCTTGGAAATAGAGGGGTACTTCGACGATGACATGGGCTCACTAAATGGGCTCTTCCATTGACAGATGGAAGATTATGCATTGAGGCACTGCAACATGTTGCAGATAGATAAAGGAGAGGAAAAGCCTACCTTTCCGCCACAGTACGAAGAGTATAAAGAGGGAGAGCTTTGAATTCGGGAAACCCCCGCACACCAATTTGACAAAGAGAAACCGATCAAGACTGAAGAGCCTTCATGAAGACCATGAATTTGGGAGACGAGATCAACCCAAAGAATATTTTTATAGGGGATGACTGGAACCCCGTTCTGAAGGTCGCAGCATTTAAAATCTTCACAGAATACAAAGATGTATTTGCTTGAACCTATAAAGACTTAAAGGGGGTATTGCTGGAACTGTGTGTTCACCGAATTCCACTAGTAGGAGCTGTACCCATACGGAAATGTCCATACAGAATGAATAAAAATTATGCAGCCCGTGTCAATGAAGAAATCAAGAGGATGCTTGAGGCAGGCGTCATATTTCGGGTACAGACGAGCGAGTGGGTGTCACCGATCGTGATCTCACTGAAAAAGGACACCAGCCAAATAAGAATGTGTGGACTTCAGGTGTTTAAACGTAGTTACAATCAAAGATCCCTTTCCAATCCCTTTCATGGACAACATTTTGGAGGAAGTGGCAGGACACAAGATTTACTCGTTCATGGATGGATTTTCAGGATACAACCAGATATCCATCGTGGAAGAAGATAAGCTGAAAACAACTTTCATAGTGGAAGATGGAGTGTATGCATACAACCGAATGCCTTTCGGACTTTGTAATGCTCCGACGACATTCCAAAGAATTATCCTGCAAATTTTCGATAAGATGTCTGTCGGGAATTTCAAAGCCTTCCTTGATGATTGGTCTATTTTTAGTGCCCAAAACATGCACATGGTAGCCCTCGGAGAGTGCATGGAGAGGTGCCGATGGGCGAGATTAGCACTTAACCCCCAAAAATGCAGATTTATGGTGCCCCAAGGGAAATTATTGGGACACAGTATGTAAAACTTGATTAAAAACAAACCCAGACAAGGTACGGGTAATTTTGGAAATGGAGCCCCCAATGGACATAACTGGGGTCAAGTCGTTTTTGGGACACATTGGGTACTATAGGCGATTCATTAAAAATTTTGCTCTAGTGTCGTACCTGCTAGACAGTCCGACTCAAAAGGGAGAACCCTACACATGGGCCACAGAACAGGAGAAGGCATTCGAAGAGCTGAAAGAAAGACTAGTAGCCGCACCAATCCTGGCGTACCCCAACTGGGACAAAGAATTCCATGTCCATGTGGACGCATCGAGTTTTGCGATCGGGGCAACGTTAGCACAAATAGGAGACCACAGGCTCGACCATCCTATCTACTTTGCAAGCAGACTTTTGTCCAAAGTGGAGAAAAATTACAACACGACGGAGAGGGAAGCACTCGGAATGGTCTACGCCGTACAGAAGTTCCGACATCATTTGTTGGCAACCCCATTCGTCTTTTATGTTGACCACCAAGCTTTGATGTATCTGGTCAACAAGCCAATAATTCAAGGGCGGGTGAGTAGATGGTTACCCTTGTTACAAGAATTCACGTTCAACATTATAGTACGACTCAGAAAGAGTCATGTATGTGCAGACCACCTCTCAAGAATCAAGTTCGGCGACCTCCCGAAGGTGTCAATGATGACTTTCCTGACGCACACTTATTCAGAATCGCCGTATTACCAACATGGTACACAAGTATCGGAGAGTACCTCTCATCAGGGTAGTGTCTGTAGGAGATGTAGCCGGGTGAGAGAAGGAAGTTGGTATTATGAAGTAAAACGTTCCAGCTCATTAATGGACTATTATACAAGATGGGACCCGACCAAGTCCTTCGTTGGTGCGTTATGGAGGAAGAAGTCCCGGGTGTACTACGAGAAGCACATGAAGGTCCGGCAGGAGGACACATGGGACCAGACACGACGGGTCGAAAAATATTACTAGCAAGATTATGGTGGCCAACAATCTACAATGATGCAAGGGAATGGGTGGTGAGCTGTGATACTTGTCAGAGAGCAGGGAAGCCTCTCAAGAGGGATTTCATGCGCTTGAACCCATCCAATGCGCAGGAATTATTCGAATGGTGGGGACTCGACTTCGTGGGGCCACTTAAGGCAAGTAGGAAGCGACAGTGTAGGTACATTGTTGTAGCCACGAAGTACCTCACAAAATTGGTTGAGGCACGTGCCCTCTCTGATAACTTTGCCTTGAGTACAACAAAATTCATATATGAATAGATAATCACACTCTACGACATACCCATCCAGATTATGAGCGATCGAGGAAGGCCATTTTGTTAACCATGTGATAAAATTGCTCACCACGGAATTCAAGATTTTCCATTCCCTCTCAAGCCCATATTATTTGAGAGCAAATGGACACGCTGAAGCCACCAACAAAATATTGGTGTCGGTAATATACAAGTCATGCGGGATCGAAAAGGAAGATTGGGAGGAACGATTGCCATAAGTGCTATGGACGTATTGTACCACTTGTAAGGTCACCACAAGACACACACCCTTTCAGCTAATGTACGGACATGGGGCGGTTGTGCTAGCCGAATTCATGGTACCAAGCCTCAGGATTGCTTTCGAGAATAAGTTGGGAGATATGGAGAGTCTGAGGGAGAGACTCCTGTTGTGGGGTTTTCACACCATCGCCCCAAAGAATTTGGGGACCCCCAATTTTTGAGCAGGCCTTGGCAATTTTCCTAGATCCGAGTATTTGGATGCCTTAGCGAGTTTTGGAGTGATCTAGAGGTTTTGAAATGACAATTTTACACCTTGGATGTTTTTGAAGTGCCTAGGAGGGTATTGCTTGTTTTCACCTTGCACGGAAACTTGGTTTTCCTAAACAGTTGATTTTGTCTCTATGCCAAATGAAATTCAATGAGAACATTTTATTTTGATGGTTAGAATGGTATCTGGCGGGATAAATTTGCAAATTTTGGACTTGGATGAATTTTGAAAATTGGTGTAATTGTATAGCTTGAACATTTTCAAAATATAATTGTGGATCTGGATATTTTGGGAAAATCTTGTAAATTTTTGGTGGTGAAAATGATTATTTTTAATGAAAATTTAATTGCCAAATTTGAATTAATTGCCAAATGGAGATAATAAATGGCAAAATAAAAGAAATTAAATTGCCAAATGGAAATTAAATTGCTAAGTGATTTTTGGATTGCAAAATAATAAAAATTTAAATTGCCAAGTGGGATTTTCGAAATTTTAAATGGGGAAAAAGAGTAAATGAAAGTTGGAAATTAAACTGAATTTATTTGAATTTTAATTGGCTGGCAGATTTCGATTTTGGGTTGAGTGTTTGTAATTTAGAAATTTAATTTGGGCCCCTTTGTGTGTTAAATTTAATGTATTTTAAGGCCTAAGAGGTGTGAAATTCAAGGTAAGTTATTGGGTTCACAATGGGGAAGGTTTAAAGCTATATTAAAGGCCTACATGACCTTTTTTGAAAATTTTAATTTTAGGGCCTATGATAATTTCAGAATTGGCTAATTTAAACACATAATTTTTGTACTAGGCTGGCCCAATTTTAAATTAAAATTAAATACCCAAGGCTGTGTGATTTTAATTACATTTAATTGAGGTTTTAAATGACAATTTTAATTTAATTTTTTTCCCCTCCTAGAAAGTCGGCCCTGCTTTTTTGGAGGCAAAAATTGGTATAAAGGGAGTGCTTGTCTCCTCATTTTCTCATTCATTTCTCACTTGTCTCTTGGCAGCCAAGGAGGAGCTCTTGAAGCAGCAGAAGCTGCGAATTTGGAGAGGGAGGAGCTGCGAAATTAGAAGGAAGAAGGAGCTAAAATCAGAAGGAATTGTGCCCTACCTACAAATCTGGGAGGTTGCAAAAATCTGGAAGTGTCTACAAATCTGGGAGGCTGCGAAAATCAGAAAGTGAAGGTGTTGTGAAATTTAGAGGAGACTGCTGTTTGCAGCAGTTGCAAAAATTGTAGGGCAGGCTGCAATACATCAAGGCAGACTTGCGAATTTGAGAAGGGCAAAGTTGCAAAATCTGCAAGGCAGGGCTTGCAAATTTAGGAAGAGGCCTACAAAATTGTTCAAGGCAGGGCCTACGAATTGTAGAAGGAAAGGCAGTGAAAATCTAAAGGTGCTGGGCTGCCAACATAAGGAAGATTTGCGAATTGTGGTGAGGGGGACTGCTGTTTGAAGGGCAGACTTGCGAAAATCATAGGAGGAGCTACAGATTTGTCAAAGACTGCTAATTTGAAGTGAAGAATTGTGAATTTTGGTAAAGGGATTGCAGATTTTTTTGATCTTCTTCTTTGGTGGAAAAGTGATTGCTTGGTGTAGAAGAGGAGCTTCAAGTTTGTTGGTGAAGGCTAGTTAGTAAGGCAGATTTTTTCTCTTGTTCTTACTTGGTTTTTTCCCCATTTCTTGCTTGCATCATCCGTCCATCACTTCATCATTTCATCTAGGGCTTGAAGTTGGGAGATATAAGTGTAGTTTTCATCTAGGATTTGGAGAAAGGAGATATAAGTGGTAGTCCCACCCCTAGGAATGAAGTTGGGAGATATAAGTGTAGTCCATCTCATAAGTTTTCAAAGAGGCATAAATAAGTGGTAGTCCCATCCCTAGGCGAAGAGGCAGAGATAAGTGTAGTGTGATAGGAATTGAAGAGGGATAAATAAGTGGTAGTTCCATCCCTAGGATTGGAGGGGCAGAGATAAGTGTAGTCCCACCTCACTGTAGAAAGAAGAGGCAGGAATAAGGGTTACGATGGCGGATGCTAGTGCAAGCAAGAACCCAAGGGGAATGAATACCAAGAAAGACAAGGAAGAGATGATGCCCAAGACCACCTTCTCAAAATTGAAGCGAGTGGGTGACACCAACATTGGCACAGTGGACATGGTATAGCTGACAGTTGGTTGCACGAAGGCAAGAGGGGAGTCACCAAGTCGTCAAGGCTCACTGGGTCAGATTTCAAATCAGAGTATGGAGACGTTATTGTGCTTCTCAACCGAGTCATGGACTTTGCTCAAGGTACACAGTTTGATCCTTGGATGTATTATTTTATTGAAGGAATTGAGAATGGAAAAAGAAAGTTTGTTTGGGCTAGGATCATTAGCGAGAATTTAGAGTTGCAACTTAGGATAGTGCAAAATCAGAAGCAATTCTACATGGGGTCCTACCTCTTCTATTTGATTGCAAGGCTATTGGTGATGCTTTGTTAGTCGAACCAAATCTAGATTTGGGGAGATGCATTGCACCACTATGGTTGAGGCAAATGCTTATGCCAAGGGGCGAAGTTGTGGTAGTCTGAACAGTTGAAGACATTCAAGGGTTAGCCAAAGAGGAAAACATTAGTGAGGAAGCAGGTTTCATTGCAGATTGGAAGAGATTTGAAGATATTTGAGGCTAGGCAAGGCTTGGCTATTCGTGCAAGCTAGTTTGGTTAGATTTGAGAGGGAGGTATGGCCAAGGCAGATGCCCCCAAAACCCAAGAGTATTGAAGCAGAGGGGGGGTGCATGCAAACCAAATTCGAGTAGGAAGGAAGGTTAAGGAAGGCAATGATAATGAAGGAGGAAAGCGAGATGAAAGGTTGAATGAGGTCAAGTTCGATTTCAAGGCGGTGGCCAAGAGCAAGGCTCTCAAATTGCAAAGAGGTTCACATCCAGGCAAGCCACCGGGGCCAAGGCAAGATTGCCCCAAGTGCATAGAGACCTCACCCTTTCAAGGTCAGGACATCAGGTACAAGCAAATTCAAGTGGTGATGAGAAAGTTTCTAAGGACGAGCTCAAGCTTCCAAGGCTTCACCTCATCTCAAGGATTAAATAAATTTATAAGATAAGGTTGATGAGGTGGCAATTTCATGTGCATGCAATCAAATCATGCCAAGTGTCCTATGTTCTCATTGGTTGATAGATTATTGTAATTTTCTCATTGGCCCACAAAGTTGGTGCCCTCATGTAATTGGTTGAAAGATGGTAACCCTAATTAGGGTTTGTAGGGTTTAATCTTGGCCCTTGATTTTGCCCTTTAATCTTGGCCACTCGTAATTTTGAGTCTCTATATAAGGCCATTTGTTCTCATTTGTAAGGGAGTTATGTTTGAGAATTGTTGCCAAAATACTATCAAAATTGTTCTCTATTCATTGTTGTGGTTTGCATGGTGGATATACATGATCATTTTGGTGTATTGCATGGTTCTTCTCATCTCTCAAATTAAAGTAGGATTTCATTTCATGTTGTTAGAATAGAAGTAGATGGCTAGTTGTATGGTGATGTTAGTGAATGTTTGATAGGGATCTATATACTAGGCCACTAGCATCCTAGCGGCTTGTTAGGAAGCCTTGTGTGGTAATCTAGTCCTATCTCTCCCAAGTTCTACTTGCATTTCATCTTTCCGCGTGTACTTCAAGTTGGGTTGGAAGATAGTTGTCAGTGTGAAAATTCTAAGAGTATCCCCTTTGAATCATTGCACCAACGGAGGCAGTGCCGCAGGCAAGCTTTCATTTGGTTGGATCCCCGTCCATTTGCTAATTTCTTCATTCATAGGAGTAGTAGTAGAGCAGTCAACGGTTAGTGGTAGGAGTAGTTGAAAGTGAAAGTGATCAAGGAGAAAAGAACAAGTCAAGCAAGCGAAGTACCACCAAGTTATCTTTGAATGAACAATGTAAGCCCGCCTACGTGATTAACTAGCAAATCACATTAATATAACTGAGTTAGTATCCACAAGTGTAAGGAACCTTGGAGTTTTCTCATGTTCTTCATGAGTATTTACTTTTCAAGAGAGGGTTGAGTGTTTGGTATTCTATATTAAGTATTCAATTGCTATATGTTATGTAGTGGTACGAAATTGACATCAACATTATTTGGTGCTAGAAGGAGGGCTAAACGAAGTTCATTCATGGACTATCAACAACAATGAGCTTTAATGTTATATTTGAGATGTAAGAGATCTCTTCAAAAGTTCAAAAATTCCAAAAAAAAAATTCAAAAAAATTAGAAAATAAAAAAAGGAAAAAACTTCTCAATGGATGGGCTGTGGTTTCATGGTCAGGACATTCATCCAGTTGACATTGCTCGATTTCGGGAGACTTTGAATGCACAATTGTATCCACAGAACTTGTCCGAATTGGCATCACCTTGTGAGTGTAGGATTCATGGGACAACCATTCATGGACTATCAACAACAATGAGCTTTAATGTTATATTTGAGATGTGAGAGATCTCTTCAAAAGTTCAAAAATTCCAAAAAAAAAATCAAAAAAATTAGAAAATAAAAAAAGGAAAAAACTTCTCAATGGATGGGCAGTGGTTTCATGGTTAGGACATTCATCCAGTTGACATTGCTCGATTTCGGGAGACTTTGAATGCACAATTGTATCCACAGAACTTGTCCGAATTGGCATCACCTTGTGAGTGCAGGATTCATGGGACAACCACACATGATGAGCTTAATTGTTTGACATTTCTGTCAAGAGTGGAGTTGGTATTGCAAAGGAAGATGTCCTTTTGGGATATCCTCAAACCAATTGGATGAATGACGTCTTACGACACAATGGACGACTGAGGTAGTACAACAGCGATGGAAGGCATGGCATGACAAGCACTTGAAAAGGACAAGATTCGCACCCAGACAACTTGTATTGAAATACAATGGACGCAATGAAATTAAGCCCGGGAAATTCAAAGTCAAATGGTTGGGGCCTTATAGGGTACGTGAAGTTGGCGATAATGGGGCCATTAAACTATGGACGTTGGGCGGACAAATGATACCAGATTCAGTCAATGGTTTGAACTGAAAATTTATCATGAGGGGCGAACGAAGAGGGGACTCGAATAGACAAAATCCTAAAAAAAAAACAAAAAACAAAACAAAGGGCACCGTATGGCGAAAAAAAGAAAAAAAAAGAGAAGTAAAAACACCGTACGGTGAATAACTCCGTATGGGCAAGACACTGCACGACAAAAAAGAAAGAAAGTCAAAACGCCGTACGACAACAGAGAGGACTTAAAAGGTCGTACACACGCAAGGGAAGAACATAGAAGCCTAGCCGCACGAGGCCAGAGACGATCACCGTACGGCGCAACCAGAAGATGATCATCGTACGACATATGGTGGAAAAAGGTGAAGTGAGGAACACATCGTACGGCACGTAAAACACCGTACAACGTTTAAAACACCGTATGCCTTACACAAATTGCTCGGTTAGGGGCACATCGTACGGTGTGGACGTCCAAAACATCAATACACCATATGACATAAAACACATCGCAGGACACAAAAAAAATGTCGTATGGCGTATACGGGAGACAATGCATGCGGGTTTCGTATGTTATCTACAGTGCACAACCTGTACGGCAGGGGAAATAAATAACAGCACCAGGTTCGTACATTTCGTATGGCACGAAAAAGAAATGCAGCAAAGACATAGAAAGAGAAAAAAAATAAAAAGCCAAAAGAAAGGCGTACGACAGAGGAACAAAACGCGGGAAGAATTTGAAAGGTAGTTATTGCTGGCAAGAGGGTTTTAGCATCAGCATGGGGTCACAACAACAACAGAAAGATTGGAGGAAAAAATTGCAGGCTTCAACACCAGTAAGCAGCAACAAAGGCACAAGGGTTTTGCAGTCAGGAGTCTGCATTGCGGGGAGCATGGACAACACTAAGAAGAAAATTCGCCCATGGCTGCAGCCATAGACACAGAAAGATGAAATCACATGGAAAATCGTGGCATTTGAAGGGTGGAATGGTTTAGAGTGCTGGACTTGGTGGGAAGAGACTTCTGACACAGATTTTCTCAAGGGGTAGTTACGCAAAGCGTAGGTACATTGGGCAATTCAAATGCCTCTATTTTCCATCAAAGAATATGAAGGACCTATGAGGGGCATGATAGATACATTTGACAGGTTTAGTAGGACCAGCACTCTGAAATATTCTGGGATGGAGATTTAGATCAAATTCACAGCAACCGAAATTTCGAGGGTTTTCGGTATACCTGGCAGGCAAGGCAAAAAGATAGATTTGAAGCCTTGAAAAATGTCCCGAGAGGACAAGGAGAAATACATCAAGCTAGTGTCGAGGAATCTAACTCAGAGCGAGTTTGAGTCTGTAGCAGGAGCCTTCGCAAAGAATCGGGGCATAAAGAAGTCCTTCGTGGCTCCAGGAGATTGGGGGTGCCTCATGGATGTCATCAAAAGCAGGCTGACAGGTGCGAGTAGGGCCTCCGATATTGCCTTGGCACATCTCATTTTCATGGACTCACGAATGGTACTGTGTACGACTGGGCGTCCATCCTGGCGGAGAGGATGTTTGAGTTTATGACACTTCAGCATCGAACTTTTTACATGCCTCACTATGCCATAGGCTTGTTCCTTAACGCCTCCAGAGAGCAGATTCCACTGGACAAGTTGAGGACAAAGCCAGTCGACATAGCCACAGGAGAGCCTTCTATCTTCCATTGGTGCCATCTTGACACAGGTAGGCTCGAAAGGAAGCGCCACGTCCTCTCAGAGTCAAAAGGTGAGAATGCGGACAACGGCCGAGAGGATACTAGCGAGGACTCGGAGGCCAGTGAGAGTGCTGCAGTGGGAGACTCAGACACACTAGGTATGGAGATACCCACTCCGCCCTTCGAGATTGCACTAGATCAGATTCTGTTCACGCCGCCAGACACTTCTACTGCAGTCTCAATGATGCCCTCGGTACCATTCGGTACTACCTTGGACTCAGTACCCGTACCTCGGTTTGGAGAGTTGAGAGTCCCAGTAGATATGACACCATTGGGTGGGAAGGCAGTTGCAGTGTCCATAGCAGTGGGGCTGGCAGAGGATCAGTCCATGGAGGGGATGATTGAGGCTAGAGTCGTACCTTCGAGAGAGGAGTTAGAGCAGCCATGCCTAGAGAGTGAGTCTCATGTCACTCTGGATGTGGTTGGGACGGAGGCCTTCGTGAGAGTGGGCCCAAGGGTGCTGGAGGAGCCATCGAGGGAGTTATCGATGGAGAGCAGGGACGCCTCCGTTCTGACTTGGCTAGATCAGTTTAAGATGCCCCCAATAGCACTAGCGGCACCTACCTCTCTTTCACTACGGCAGGTGATGGTAGTTCATCCAGAGATAGTAGATCTCGACTCTGTGATGTCATTGGATAGACAGGAGCTGGAGGTAGAGGATGTACCCGAAAGGCAGGCTCTGACATAGGGATAGGGACAACAACACGAGGCCAGTAATGAGGAGCTGTGGGAGCCGACTGGCGAGCTTAGGGAGGCGTCGACAAGAGAGTCCAGGAGTGTGTTAGAGCAGTATTTGGCGGATGTAGCCGCAGGAGCCGAACGGGTGTTAGCCTCAGCAGAGCTCCAAGCTCAGGAGGTCGCTCAGGAGTTGGAGCGCCTCTTGACCTTCATATGGGTGGGGTGTTCGATGGCATTTGCAGAGTGTTTTGGGTCGAGAGGATGGCCTACCACAGAGTCCCTCACCATGTTGGAGGATTGGGCTCTCTGGGAGACAGTGGGGGAGAGGAGGATTCAGACCCTCCTACGAGAGTTTGAATAGGCATTCCGTGAGGGGTATTTTACTCTCCGGCGCACTGAGCATGTCTCTTCCGTACATGAGGCTACAGGGCTGGCAGCAGTGGTAGCTTGAGAGGAGATGGCCTCACGTCTTGCAGTAGTGGAGGAAACCTTGGTTAAGGACACAAAGTCTTGGGCAGTTGAGCGGAGCACTATGGCAACTAAGTTAGAGGCCCTTCGAGCAGAGTTGGAGATCGAGCGTACCAAGAAGGCTTTGATAGAGACTCGCCTTGTCAGTGCTCTGGAAAATGTTGATGCAAAGGAAAAGGCAGTCTTGGAAGCAACAGGAATGGTAAGGATGGCTATGGAGCTGAAAATGATAGCAGAGCGTGATTTACAGTTGCGGACCAGTCAGGTGTATGAGTTGTGGGCTCAGGTGGCTTCACGAACAGCAGTGTCAGCACCATCTTTGTCAGGGACGCTTCCTATACCCCCTCCTGAATAGTACTTTTGTTGTGTATTCAATTTTGTATCATTCCCATTTTGTACGTTGTCGGAGACGACTTGTTTTTTTGGGGGGATGATGTTGTCAGGATAATTATATGTACGGGTTATTATGTTAATAAAGTGTTATGTTAGTCTCGGTCATTAGTGACCGAGAGGTTAGACAGTTATGACACGATGTTTCGGTTGTGCCCCTTCGGGTAGTTTATATACCCTCTCAAAGGATGGACATAGAGGTTATATTATGCTATGCTTGTACTGTGTGAATCTGGAATGATCAATAAAGCATTTATGTTCTTTGATATTCTGTGAGTTACTTGCAATTTTGTATTATGTCTAAGCAACATTAAGTTTACCCCAGCGGGCAAACACAGGTCTTAATCATGAATCATAGCTTTTGCTACTTCAACTATTGTTCTGTTCTTCCGTTTGGCAACCACATTTTGCTGTATGTTGTAGGTAACACAAAACTCCCTCTTGATCCTTGCCTCAGCACAAAAATCATGAAAACTACCCGAGGTGTATTCACTTCCATTGTCAGATCTTAACACTTTAATTCTTTTCCCAAATAAGTTTTCAGCCGATGTGTTAAACTCTTTGAATCTATCTAGGACTTCATCAGATTCTTTTGATTTTAGGAAATAGATCCATGTTTTTCTAGAGTAGTCATCAATAAAGATTACATAATACAAGAATCCACTTTGAGAGGCAACGGACATAGGCCCACATAAATTAGAATGCACAAGAGCTAATTTCTCCTTTGTCCTACTTTCACTTTGATGAAATGGCTTCTTAGTATTTTTACCCATAGCACAACCTTCACATGTATCTTCATTAATATGACTAAATTTAGGCATACCTTTGACCATCTTTTCTAGTGTAGGAAGAGATTGGAAGCGGAGATGCCCAAGTCTTCTATGGCACAACTCGCTTGATTCAGGGAATTCATGAAGAAGCTCTCAAACTGGGTGAACTGAAAGCTTGTACAAGCTATCATACCAGTTCCCAATGACACGAGCAGATTTGATGCTAGACTTCTTCGGCCATGCAAGTACTCTTCGGAAAAGGCAATTTGATAACCTTGATCCTCCAAGGCTGATATGGAGATAAGGTTCCTCTTGATTCCAGACACGAACAAGATATCACTGAGATGGAGAGAAACTCTAGAATCTAAATTAAGGGAAGTAGCACCAAAACCTTTTATGGAATAGCGTGCATCATCTCCAATGATTATGTGTAAGTTGTACTCCTCCACCAAGTTGGATAGATGCTCCTGATAGCCAGTGATATGTCTTGATGATCCACTATCGATTAGCCAGGTGTCACTGTCCTAAGGAACATTGCTTGACAAGGCTGAAAGGAAGAGGAAATCTTCGGCATCCTGTTTTGAGACTTCATTTAGATTTGCTTCTTGATGTTTTGGCTGAGATGAACAGTTCCTTGCATAGTGACCGTAATTGTTACATTTGAAGCACTTGATGTGAGAAAGATCCTTCTTCCTCTTTGAATCAGGAGCAGAATCAGTCCTTTGATCTCTCTTCCTTTTGAAATTATTCTTTTTCCAATAGCCTCCTTTCTTCTTGCTGGACTGGGCAGCGAGAACATGGTTGTCTTCTCCATGCGAGCTTTTGATAACACCTCTTGCGACCAGTCTTGATTCTTCTTGAATGCAATCTGCCTTCAAATGGTCAAACTTAGGGAGTTTTGCTCTTGCACTTATCCCTTGTATGTAGGATTCCCAAGACGTTGGAAGACCATTGATGGCTAACATGGTTAAGTCTTTGTCATCAACAACATTTCCAATAGATGAGAGCTGATCTCTCAAATTGGAAATTCTCATGGAGTATTCTATGATGGTCTCTCCTTTTTCCATCTTGATGCGGTGAAGCTGCTGCTTCAAGGCTAGGGCACGGCTAGTTTTGTTGATCTTGTACATCTCCTCCAAGGCTCTGAACATTTGACTTGCAGTCTTGAACTTGGAGATGATAGGTACAATGTGATCCTTTACAGAATCAACCAAAATCTTCTGAGCTTGGAAGTCTTTCTTCTTCCATTGAAGCTTTTCATCTTCATCTTCAGGCTCGGTGGGTTTTCTATTCACAAAATCTGCAAGCTCGCATCTATTCAATTCTAACATAATTCAGAATCTCCATGAGGTGAAGCTGGAAGCACCATCTAACCTATCTTCAACCCTGAGACTGTGCATCATCTTGAATGGAGTAGAAATAGCAAATAGGAATGAACAATTACTATCAATCGGATTACTCCTAATTCGAATCAATCTATGATACCATGTTAAATTTAGGATCAGATTAATAGCAATACAAATATGAGACCAATAAACACAACATATACCCTGGGAAAACCTTCCAACTTGAAGGTAAAAAACCCAGCAAAGAATCTTTAATATTATAAATCAAATGGTAGGAGCCTGATTACAAATCTGGCCAATCACTAGGGAGTAGGATGAATGTAATTGATCTGTAATATACAGATCAGATTTGTAGGTCTACAATATAGATCTGTAATACAAAATAGTTACAGCCAAATAATCTGCTGCACTTTTATATATATTCGATCTGCTGCTCCTTGTATTTAATATGCTCTGCTCCTTGTATTTATTTTATATATTTTATTTCCTTTGAATTGTCATGCTGAGGCTGACCTTGAAGGGATCCGATCTAGCTACCAAAAAAAATCAACACAGCTTTTCTATCAAATTGGCAAGGCCTTGCCAACAAATCATGACAAGCGTCCATGGGCATAACACCATTCAAAATGTCATGTTTATATGAACCAATTTGAAAACTCACTAAACATTGCTTGTTAACCAAAATTTACATCCCTTTTGTTACCATGAATCCCTGTATAGGTTTAGGTGCTCAATTTTCTTCATTCTAAGCTTCTCTACAATCACCTTAGACACCAAATTATCTGAACTTCTGTTTTCCCTCTCGGGACAACGGAAAGTAATTGCATAGACACAGTTAAATGCTAAGCATGTAGTATAAGACAATTGTATTCAAGTAATCATCAGAGTATTCCATATATATTTCCTGTCCCTTACATTCACAGAATAGTGTGTACATATAGCTTCCGAAGGGACACGACCGAAATGTCGCGTCGTAACTGTTTTACCCTTTCGGTGACTAACCACCGAGATTAACATAACATTAACATAACACTTTATTATATGACACCCGTACATACAATTATGCTGACAACATCATCCCCCCCAAAAAAACAAGTTGGCTCCGACAACTAGACAAAATTGAGCCTACTACAAACTACTCAGAAAGCGGCGTAGGAAGCGTCCCTGATGATGATGGCGCGTCTGTGGCTGTGCCGGAAGTGACTTTAGCCCTCAACTCGTACACTTGCGTCGTTCAAAGCTGTAAAGCCTGTTCTGCCCTCATCTTAAGTTCCATAGCCTTCCGAACCATGCTGGCTGCCTCGAGCACTGCCTTCTCCTTTGCATCCACAGTCTCCAAAGCAGAACCAAGGCGAGTCTCCAGAAGAGCCCACTCGGCACGCTCAGTCTCCAATGCAGCCCGTAAAGTGTCCAACTCCGACACCATAGTACTCCGCTCAGCCGCCCAAGACTCCCTCTCTTGAACCACTGCACTTCGCTCAGCCGCCCAAGACTCCCTCTCCTGAACCACTGCAGTCTCCAAAGCTGTAAGACGGGAAGCTGCCTCCTCCCGAGCTGCCTCTGCTGCCAATCCCGTAGCTTGATGTACTGAGGAAGCATGCTCTAACCACCTGAGAGTGAAATACTCCTCTCGAAAGGCCTGTTCTAACTCTCGGATAAGATCCTGAATCCTGCTCTCGCCCGCCGTTTCACGAAGAGCCCAGTCCGCCAACATGGTAAGAGACTCCTCAGTAGGCCATCCCCGTGCCTCAAAACACTCGGCGAATGCCTGTGGACAGCCGACCCGCACAAAGGTTAAGAGGCGCTCCAACTCTTCAGCAACCTCCTCCTGGGCCTGAAGCTCTGCTGAGGTGACGACTCGCTGGGCTCCAGCAGCTACTGCGGCTACATCCGCCAAGTACTGCTCCAATACCCTCCGTGCGGACTCCCTCGCTGGTACTGTCCTCTGTGACTCTGTCAGGGCTGGTGGCTCCTCACTAGCCTCAACCTGTAGTCTCTGTCCCTCCACAGGAACTGGTCTCTCGGACATCTCTCCTCCCTCGGTTGCTGGCTCCTCTCTAAATGGTGACATGACTGTATCAAGTTCTACAATCTTTGGAGGCCTCTCCATCACGGCTTGGTCTGGGGACAGGGAAATAGGGGCCGCCATTGTTATCGGAGGCATCTTGAACTGCTCTAGCCATGAAAACACAGGAGAGTCCTCATCTCCCATTGGCAACGCTCGAGCTGGCTCCTTCAACACCCCTGGCCCTACTCGCACAAAGGCCTCAGTGCCGACTACACTCAAGGTAACGGCAGGGTCCCTTTGAGGCGATGACTGCTCTGAACCTCCAACCCCATCTCTGCTAGTCCAACCATCTACTGACTGAGCTGCAGCTGGTACGGAAGCCTTACCCGACGGGTGCATGACTACGGGAGCCCGGAACTCTCCGAAACGTGGTACAGGCACTGCATCCCATGTGGTACCGAACGGTACTGAAGGCCCAACTGAAATAGACGCAGAAGGCACTGGTGGCGTAAAGAGTACCTGCTCTGGTGCACTCCCGGATGGTGGAGCGGGTACCTCTGTATCGAGTGTCCGAGTCTCCTACTGCGACACTTTCGCTGCCCTCCTCGTTTGCCGAGTCCTCACTCGACTCCTCTTGGCCACTATCCACGTTTTCCTCTTTTGAATCTGAGAGGGCCTGGTGCTTCCGCTTCGATGCTGTCTATACCCCTCCAGTATCCAAGTGACGTCAATGAAAAATAAGAGGCTCCCCCGTAGCGATGTCCACTGGCTGTGGTCTCAGCTTCTCCAACGAAATCTGCTCTCGGGCAGCATTCAGGAACAACCCAATGGCAAGATGAGACATATAGAATGTCCTGTGCTGGAGAGTCAGGAACTCATACAGCCTCTCCGCCAAAACCGATGCCCAATCATACACAGTGCCATTCCGAAGCCCGTTCATGAAGATAAGATGGGTAATAGCAATATCTGAGGCCCTACTAGCACCGGTCAACCTGCTCTTCACAATGTCCATCAGACACCGCCACTCTCCGGAAGCCACAAAGGATTTCTTGATACCGCGATTCTTTGTAGAAGCGCCTAACAAGGAATCTAACTCTCTTTGAGACAGATTTCTCGAAACCAGCTTGATGTACTTCTCCTTTTCTTCTCGAGACAGCTTCCTGGACTTCAAATCTATTTTCTTCCCGTGCGAGCCAGGTATGCCAAAAACCCTCGATATCTCCTGGGCAGAAAATGAAATCTGTATCTCGGTGCCACAATACTTCAGAGTGCTACACCGGCTAACCCGATCGAATGTATCAATCATGCCTCGGAGAGGACCCTCATATTCCTTAATGGAGGGCAAGGGCATTTGGAGTGCCCAATGTACTTCTGCTCTTCGAAGTTGCCCCTTCAAAAATTGGGTGTTTGGAGCGTTATCCCACCAGGTTCGGCACTCCACTCCGCTCAAACCCTCGAATGTCACAGTCTTCCAGGTAATCTCTTCCTTCTGTGCTTGTGGCTGCTGTACGCGTGGATGGTGTTTTCTGGTACTATCCATGCTACTAGCAATGCGGATTCCAGACTGTGAAACCCTCGGTCCTCTGCTGCTCCTGGCTGGTTTTGAAACTTGTAACTTCTGCCTCCAGGTGCTATGCTGTTGCCGTGATCCCATACTACTGTGTTCTGTGCCAACAATAACGGTCTTAACCGTTTTGTTTTTTCTTTTGAAATGCTTCCTCCTGCCGTACAAATCAACTTCCTTTAGATGCTAATGTACTTTTTCCAATGTGCAAATATGTAGCAGCTCCGGGTCTCATCAACTGGTCACACTCTCCAAGGGCTGATAACTAAACCGACTGGGGGTCTAGGGGGCAACGCCCCCAGCAGGGTCAAGGGGCAGCGCCCCCGCGGGGTCCTAGGGCAGAGCCCCAGGCGCGCTCTCTGTCGCGGTACAGGGCGGGGTCGAGGGGCAGCGCCCCCGCCGTCAAGACCAATTTAGCACCTTCAAAGTCTATGAAACACACTATTTTTGTGATTTTCGTTTGCTCCCATGTTCTTTTCTGCAAACCGCTTATGTTTCCCTTACTCCCTGCTCATGCCCTTCCCTTCGGTACCATTCGTTCTTCAATATGAGCTGCTTTGTTTTGTCGTTTTTTTTTTTTTTTATTATACCATATGAATTTCTTCCTTCATGCTTTCCCTTCACACATCCCAATGCTGTACTGAATCCTCAGACCTCCTCCAATCGTGCCGTACAAATGCCCTTATGTTGTGCTTCAGCTACTGTATGACTTGGTATTCATACTTTGCAATCCGATGACCGTACATGATGCCTCCTTCCCGTGCCGCGTCTGGATGCGGTACGACCAGTACAATCCGTACACTAATCCACTGTGCGGTGCTTTGCTTGCAGTCCTCGCCTTGTACGGTTCCGTACAACACCTTTATTTCTTCTATTTCAATTTGTATGCCGTCACTTTTCCGTACGGCGCCGTACAATACTTGTAAATGTCTCGACCACAATAATGCTTCAGTACGGTATCGTACTTCCTTGCCGCCGTGCCCTTTTTTATCGTATGGTGCCGTACGGGGCTTTATAGAACCGTACGGTGCTGTACGGTATTGCCTTTTTTTTCTCTTTTTTTTTTAAAATTTATTTTATTTTATTTTATTTTCCATTTTTTAAAAATTTTTTAATTTTTAATTTTAAGTACCTGGACCTCACGGTGATGTCGTCGGCCGTTCGTGATACACCTTCAATTTCGAGCCGTTCACTGCGTCCGAAATTTTCCCATTCGTCGAGGGTCCAGAGCTTTACGGACCCGTTTGCGGCCACCTCCCGAACCTTGTAAGGGCCTATCCATTTCACTTTGAACTTTCCAGGCTTGATTTTGTTTCGCCCGTTATACTTTAAGACTAACTAGCCTGGTGTAAACCTGGTCCGACGGATGTGTTGATCGTGCCAGTGTTTCTGTCGTTGCTAGACCACATCTGTCGCCCATTGTGCCATTAACCTTCGTTCATCAAGTTTGTTTAGGGCATACAGGCGCTCCCTCAGGCTCTCCATATCGCCGAGTTTATTCTCAATAGCAATTCGGAGACTTGGCACCATGAACTCCATAGGTACTACCGCTTCCTGTCCGTACATTAATTGGAAGGGTGTCTGGCCCGTCGTCACTTTGTAAGTGGTGCGGTATGCCCATAACACCGACGACAGTTTCTCCTCCCAATCTTCATGTTCTACCCCACACGACTTATAGATGACCGAGACCAGAATCTTGTTGGTCGCCTCTACTTGACCGTTGGCTCTCGGATAGTATGGACTAGACAAGGAGTGAAAAATCTTGAACTCCGTCGTAAGGAGTCTCACCACATGATTTACAAAATGGCCTCCTCTATCATTGGTTATCTGAAGTGGGATCCCGTACCTCGTGATAATTTGTTCATAAATGAACCTGGCTGTACTTACAGCAGTGTTGTCTGGTAGGGCCCGTGCTTCAACCCACTTCGTCAAGTACTCCGTGGCTACCACAATGTATGTGCACCGCTTAGGTCTGCTAACTTTTAAGGGTCCCACGAAATCAAGCCCCCAACGTTCAAATAACTCCTGCGCACCCGAAGGGTTCAATGGCATAAAATCTCGTTTCACTGGTTTCCCGGCCCTCTGGCACGTATCACAACTGCCGACCCATTCTCTGGTGTCACTGTGCAGCGTCGGCCACCATAGTCCAGCCAACAGTACTTTTCTGGCCGTCGTGTCCGGCCCCATATGTCCTCCTGCCGGTCCTTCGTGTGCTTCCTTCAAGATCCCTGGTATCTCTTCCTCCACGCATCGGCGGAGTACCTGATCTGCCCCCATTTTGTAAAGAAGTCCATTGATCAATTGGAACGTTCGGCTCCTCAAAACCAGTTTGCGTCGTTCCCCTGGTGGCATGTCCCGAGGGAACTGGGACGTCGATGGGTACTCGCCAATACGAGTGTACCAGGATGGTAAAACCGCAATCCGGAATAAGTGTGCATCCGGGAAATCATCATTTACCCCCTCCGCTCGTTCTCCCGACTTGATTCGTGACAGTTGGTCAGCAATCACATGGCTCTTCCCTGGCCGTACTATAATGCTGAATGTGAATTCTTGCAGTAATAACAGCCACCGACTCACCAGTCCTTGAATAATGGGTTTATTCACCAAGTACATCAAAGCTTGGTGGTCTACATAGAAGGTGAAGGGTGTCGCCAACAAATAATGTCGGAACTTCTGTACTGCGTAAACCATGCCGAGAGCTTCCCGTTCGGTTGTACTGTAATTCCTCTCAGCTTTCGAGAGTAGTCTACTGGCGAAGTAGACCGGGTGATCCAACCCATGATCCCCAACTTGTGCCAATGTTGCACCTATTGCATAGTTGGAGGCGTCGACGTGCACATGAAATTCTCTGTCCCAATTCGGGTAGGCCAATATTGGTGCCGCCAACAGTCGTGATTTCAATTCCTCAAAGGATTCCGACTATGCCGTTCCCCATACGTACGGTTCCCCTTTTCTTGTGAGGTTATCCAGGGGGTAAGATATTTGGGAGAAATTTTTTATAAACCTTCGGTAATATCCGATGTGTCCCAGAAAAGATTTTACCCCTAAGACATCCTGTGGGGGTTCCATCTCCACAATCACCCGAACTTTATCCGGGTCTGTTTTAAGTCCCGCTTTACACACTGTGTCCGAGTAGTCTACCCTGCGGTACCATGAATCTGCATTTCTTCGGGTTCAGTGCGAGTCGTGCCCTCCGGCACTTGTCCATACATTCTCCGAATGCCTTCAGATGCGTCTCCTCCCCACTGTAGATGGACCAGTCATCTAGGAACGCCTTGAAGTTACCCACAGACATCTTATCGAAAATGTGAAGAATTATTCGTTGGAACGTTGCCGGAGCATTGCAGAGACCGAAGGGCATTCGGTTGTAAGCATATACTCTGTCCTCCACCACGAATGTCGTCTTCAGCGTATCTTCCTCCGCTATTGATATCTGATTATAGCCGGAAAATCCATCCATAAATGAATAGATTTCATGGCCGACCACCTCTTCAAGAATAGAGTCCGTGAACGGTATGGGAAACGGATCCTTAATGGTGACTGCATTGAGACGCCGGAAGTCGACACAAATCCGGATCTGGTTGCCATCTTTTTTAAGAGATATTACGATGGGGGATACCCATTCGCTATTCTGCACCCTAAAGATAATCTTGGCCTCCAGCATTCGTTCAATCTCCTCTTGTACTTTCGCAGCGTAGTTTTTATTCATTCTGTACGGCCGTTGTCGTACTGGTACTGCGTCTGGTACTAACGGGATACGGTGAACACATAACTCCGGTGGGACTCCCTTCAAATCTTTATAAGTCCACGTGAATACATCTTTGTACTCGATGAAGATCTTGAATGCGGCCGTTTTCAGCAATGGGTTCCATTCGTCTCCTACCAAAATGATTTTCTTATCCGTCTCCGTACCCAGATTCAAAGGTTTCACCGTTGGTTCTTCGTACTTCATGGCCTCCTTGTTTTTAAACTGATGTGCGGGTACGGTATCCATTGTAGCTTCTCCTTCCTTATACTCCCCGTACTCTAGAGGATATTGATCTGGCTCTTCTTCAACGCTTAATACGTTACAAGAGGGTGAGAACATCTCATAATCCTCCTACTGCCAATGGAACAATCCATTTAGTGAATCCGTGTCATCCTCCGAACAGCATCCTCCGAGTTTTAGAACGCCTTCGGCATCCGGATCCATCCCCTCTCTGCCTTCGTCTCGTGGGTCATTCTCCCCTTCAGATTCAGATCCCGAGGAGGCAAGTTCCTCGCTCACCAACTGAGTCCGGAGATCAATAGTAAATTTCTTGCCTCTGCTCTCCATCGAGAGTGTATTCCGTTTCCAGTTGTGGTTTGCCTTCGCTGCCACCAGCCATCCTCTTCCGAGTATGGCGTCGTACCCTTTCTGTTTTAATGGGATGACCACAAAGTCGATCACAAAAGGTTGTGCACCCACGGTGACCTGCTGTGCCATCAACATGCTGAGGGGTTTAATCCCGTGCTGATCGGCACCTAATAGATTAAACGTAGGTGGCCACAGAGTGGGCTTTCCTAGCTTTTTCCATGTGTCCTCCAGGAGGACGTTTACCCCGGAACCGCCGTCTACTATAGTATCCGTGAGGATGGTGCCCAGAATGCCCATCTCCACCACAGCTGGATGTCTGCCGTTGTTAAGGGTAAGCACAACTGGATGTGTTGCCGAGCTTCCTAGTATGGAAGCATCCGTGTGTCTCGATTTGGGTTTATCAACCTTTGTACCCAACAACACTGTCCCCAATTGAGGCATGGTGTGTAGGAGGTCCTCCAGTTTCATAGGTACCTCTAGTTGAAGCATCTGCTGTACGATGTTCCTCTCCGCGTCTGTGCAGTAGGGTCCAGATGACTCGTGTGTCTCTCCCTGTTGGGATTTCATGGCCCTTTCTATTTCCTCCCTTGCTTCCGCCATTCTCTGCTTCTCCGTACGGGGATGGGGGTATCGGACTTCCTTTGCTTGCCCTCGGGTAAGAGCAAGGATGGCTTCTTTAACCCGTGTGTTGCCTTCGATATTAATCAGATTGGCCCCTACGCCAGACTTCGGACAATCGGCATCTTCGTGGTCACCGGGGCCGCACCACCGACATAACTTTTGAGGGGCATCATTATTATTACACTCTCGTGCATAATGACCCCATTGGTTGCAAGCCCTACATTGAATCATCGGGCGTCCCTTCGCATCGTATTGGACCCTGCTTCGGGTGGAATTATTATTATTCCCCCGTCCGCCTCGTCGGTTTCCTCGGTAGCCTCCGGAAGATGCATTATTGTTTGAATCCGATGTGGAAGGCTGCTCCTGTGCAAAGAGCACTTGCTGGTTACGTGCCTTCAGATTGTATGGGCATTCTTTCGTAGAATGTCCCATGATCTGGCAGATGTCACAGAATGCCTTTTTGGGACAAGCACCCTTCGTGTGGCCGTTCTCCTTACAATCCGTGCACCACAGTTCATCATCCTTGCTTGTGGTCCCCTTCATTGACTTGAATTCTTTTAACATCCGTTCCATATCCTTCTGAAGGGTCGTGACTTTCTTCTTTGGCTTCTTGTCGCTGCTACTCTCCTCTTCCGACGTATCGTCTTCAGAGGATGACGAAGATCTATTCTTCTTCTTTTTGGCCGTCTTGTTTTCGCTTTCCAGGTCCATGGCCCGGTTGTATGCATTATCGTAGGATGTCGGAGGCACAATTTTCATCTTTCGTCATAGCTTAGGGTTCAGGCCTTCGACAAACCACCTCTTCTTTAGGCTATCAGCCAGTTGGCTTTCCATCTTTCCAACTAATTCCTTAAGTCGGCGGCCATACGCCCGTACGGTCTCCTTCTTACCTTGCTTTGTTCCGTAGATTTCAGAGACTATCTCGTTATCATCTCGGAGAAGCCGAAATTCCTTCTCGAATGCTTTCTTGAGTTCATCCCAGGTAGTTACCTTGGTTTTATCCAAGTCTGAATACCAGTCAATAGCCACTCCTCTCAGTGTGGCGGGGAACTGCTTCATCCATTCATCCTGGTCAGTCACCCCGTTGGCTGACCAGATGGTTTCGCATGTACGGCAATGCCGTGCTGGGTCGTCCTTTCCATCATCATGGAACTTTGGCAACTTTTCTTTATGAGTCGCCATAGGTGGTTGGGTTGTGTGTTGTCCAGCACCACCGCCTGTGGTACCCGCACCCACCCCTACTGTGCTGCTTTGTACGGTATTTACTGGTGGCACTTGTTGTGCCTATGTCACTGGTGGAACTGTGTTATGTGGAGTCGTGGGCTCCAACGGAGGGTTCCCGTGTGTCTCTGCTTCGTCAACGTCACCCTCAGCCGTACGTCTCCCTTCGTGATCACGGTCTTCTGCACGTGGTGTACGGACCCAGTCTTCAAATCGGTTTCGTTCTTCCTGGAGGAAGGTCTTCAACGCTCACGTTTCCTCGATTAATTCTTCACTACTCCGCACCCTTCGATGTTCCGGCGAAATGAACTGTTTCAATTCGGCTTTTGCACCTTCCGTGCCACTTCCGAGGTCCCCTTCGGGCAACCCTCTGGCAAGCTGGTCCTTGGTAAGTTGCTTGAGCCTACACCGACGTTCACGTTGCTGCGCGGATATCAAAGCCTTCTGTGCGGCTTCCCCTTCGTCATCTATCACTTTCTTATTTCGATCTTTATTTAAATTATTGGGCATCAAGACAGACTATACACATTGCTCAATCAAAAAGAACACTTATTTTTTATTAATTCATGTTGCTTTACAACATTCTCAATTGAACTACAATTGAATTTTTGTGTTCCGTTCCCCTTCGTTTCAAACTTCAACAACTTTACTGTTTGTCATTTCCTTCCTCCCGACGGCGACGAAGATGCTCTCGGGTGTGGAATGCACGGAGGATCTCCTGGCGGCGGTCCTCACGGTCAATTTCCTCTTGCCGAATACGTCGTGCGAGTGTTGCTTGTGCCAGCAACCGTGGAAGTTGGTTCAACAACCGATTCGCTGCAGGGTTTGCCCCAATCGCGTCCCACACTACGCCTGCAGGGATGTCTCCGTTCGTTGCCTCCCTTCGGACGTGAGTTTCAAGAGCTACTTGAAACAAAATTCGGAAGTCACGTGCCAGATTATCCTCTCCGTCGTACAACTCGGTACGGGCTTCCTCGGCTTCTGGGTTTATTGCACTAACGGGTAAGCCCATTATGCCTACTCGCCATCCGGGTATGTCTAGGCAGCGGCGCCAGATGTTTTCCCTCTCGGGATAACGGAAAGTAATTGCATAGACACAGTTAAATGCTAAGCATGTAGTATAAGACAATTGTATTCAAGTAATCATCAGAGTATCCCGTATATATTTCCTGTCCCTTACATTCACAGAATAGTGTGTACATATAGCTTCCGAAGGGACACAACCGAAACGTCGCGTCGTAAATGTTTTAACCTTTCGGTGACTAACCACCGAGATTAACATAACATTAACATAACACTTTATTATATGACACCCGTACATACAATTATGCTGACAACAACTTCCACAATCAACATTGGCTATAACTCAGAAGAAGTTCTTCCTGTGTATTGGCTAATGCTCCTCAGCTGGTTTCAAGAGCACTTTTGTCATAATGAGAGATTCACCATACTTTGGTTCCTTTGTATGTTTGGGAGAGGCAAAACTTTTTTCATCCTCTTTAGCAATGCGATTTCTTGCTTCATTTTCTCTATCGCTGTTTTATTGTACTTGTGGATTGTTAAATGCATTATGATCCCAGCTTCCTTGCACCTGTAACATATTTGAGGGAATGCCCTACCTTTTCCTCTCTCATATTAGCGTCTTCCCCATGTTTTGATTGAAATTTCTTGTTTGAGTAGTGCTTGACTCTTCCTCATTTGCTTGCCGTCCTCTACCATTGTTTGATTGTCCTCTTCCTCCAGAGTATTGTCATTTTTCTAAAGAATTATTCTGCTGCCTTCTAGACAACATTTCTTCTGCATTCAAAGCACATTGATAGTCTTCTGTTACTGACTTTGCTCTAGTCTATCAAACTCATCTTGAATGGAGATATGGAGTCTATCAACATACTTTGAAATATTTTTTTCATGATTCTCTACATGGCTAGTCTGAATGTTGAGCTTGTAGAATTTCTTTGTGTAGTCTTTAACTTTCATCTCCTTTTTCTTTAGGTTCTGCTATTTATTGAATAAATTTATTTGATAGTCTGTTGGTAAGGATTTGACCGTAAAATTCACAACCATTTGATCACAGATTTGAATTTCTGCTTGTACCAAACATCATCTTCTTAGGATCCTTTATTGATTTTGGTCAATTATATTTTTCCATAGCTATAATCCAATCTATAACCTCAAAAGCTTCCATTGTAACAAGGGGATCCAACTTCAGCTTCCTACCCATTTTTTGTAGTGTTCAAGTTGATTCATGATATTCTTTACTTCAAGATTTTGGTCATCAATTTCACCATCATCAATTACATCCTCAACATGTGTTTCTCTTCTTTATGCTATCTTTATTATGTCAAATTTGGTTGTGATACCTCTCAACATTGTAATGTCCACTTTTTGAAATAGGATTTAATAATAAATAGTAATAATACAATTAAAATATAAAAGAACAAAAGATAAAATTCAAATAAAAATATAAAAGAATTAAATTAAAATATAGCATAATTAAAATTTAGCTAAGTTTAGTTAATGGCCAAAAGACATGAAATGAAAAGTTGTGACACCCTCAAACATGAGATATAAAAGGGAAAAGAGAACTTCGTTTGGAAGGGGGAGAGATGAAGGAAGAGAAAAGGGAAGGTGTAAATCAAGAAAGAATAAATTGAAGAGAAAAAATAAATGAGAAGAAAATAAGAAAGTGATTCATTATGAAGGGTTGTGACTCTTTCAAAGAGTGACAATAATGAAAGGTAGCGACTTTTTCAACAGGCAGAAATGATGAAGGGTTGTGACTCTTCCAAAGGGTGGTAATTATGAAAGGTTGTGACTCTTTCATACGCTAGGAATGATGAATGGTTGTGACTCCTTCAAATGGCAGAAATGATGAAGGGTTGTGATTCTTCCAAAGGGTGGTAATTGTGAAAGTTTGTGACCATTGCAAAGGGCTAATATGATGAAGAGGTGTGACTTTTCCCCACATTGGAAGATATAACAGAGAGAAGCTTTTATGTAATGTTCCCTTTCTAGCACAAGTTGTATGAGTTTGCCGTTAGCTTATTCCCTTATGGTCCCATAGGCTAACTAGGACATAAAAGGGACTTAGAGGCCATTTGGCCTAGGTAGTTTTGGTTGCGGTTCATTTTGAGGTGATCTAAGACAGTTTCGAGCATACTTACTATTTATAGTAAGTCTTATGGGCATGACTAGACATCCAGTCGTAGTGACATGTCGATGGTAATTGTTTAAAATCGACAAATTTTAGTTATCATTGATATGGTTTATTGTGCGCTAATAAATTATTTTATAAAGTTAAATTTAATTTGTGAGAAATATTTAAATTAAATGGTTCCCTTTATTTTATAATACATTGGAGACAAATAAAAGTGTTTGGGAACTTAAGTTGAAGAAAAATCATGTTAAATTGTATGGGAAATGTTAAGGAAAAAGTAATCACAATAAAATAGAGGTGAAAAAACAATCACGAGAAAATAGGGGCGAAAAAGCAAAAATCTTGAAAAAATAGGAAAAAGCAAAAAAGTGATTTTGTTTATCCCACATTGACAAGGTGAATGGATGAGCTCTCTGAAAGTGTTATAAAAGAGATAGAAAAACTCTCTTTCAACAAGCTGGAAAATATATGAAATTGATAGAATATTGGAGATTTCTTCTTCAAACGGATTTGTGAGGACAAAAACCCTCATGAATGACATTCTCTTTGTTGTTGAAAGACACAATTAGGAGGATTAATTAGGGCATAAGTTGAAGTAATTCCATTGAGATTATTATGGTTTGCATTTACCAAACTCAATTGCTAAGAGAGTATGATAGGAAGAGTTTCAGCAAGTTGCTAGAGATACTTTGCATCATTTGGAGGAAACAATACATGCCGTTTATGTCTGGTTTAGTTCAGAATTTAGACACTTCAGCCGGGAAGGAGAATACAGGGCTGTACAAGTCAGAAACTCCCACAATAGTGACTTCTCAGGTCTGCAGACATTAACTCTCAGTCACAGTAGTTTGAAATCATTTAATACTGATCCGTACAGGTTAGAAAGATCTGGGAAAGGGTGCTGTACAGATCTGCCATTGTTCAAGGTGTCATACATGCTCATTTGGAGGTTGTACCAGGTCTGAAGCTGATTCAAAGAGTTTTGTGCATGCCTGTACAGGCTGCATCAGGTCTGAAATACATTGTGACAGCAGACCTTGGTATGTTTGTAATACTTTTGTTGTTTGGAAACAAGTATTACTATTGAAATAACATTATATATATTGTTATGAAGAAGAATACATGAGTGTCAAGATATGCTATTAGCTTTGTGACAAGATTGCAATATTTGTGGGACATCACTGCTGTTGTAATTTTCAGTTACATTAGTAATGAAATAAAGTTTATGCATGCATTGGAATTTGTTTTGGTTATATACACTTGTGTCCTTGTTAGTTAATAGCAATAAACAACATATACATTTGCACACTGAGAACAAATCAGAAACCAGTAGTTAGCTTGCAAGCCAACTGTTTGATAAAATTACGTTCAGTGGAAAGGCACAAAAATTGGTCTAGAACAGGGGGTGTTATTACATTTTATTCGAGGACATCCAAGGGAGATCAATTTGGGGAATAATATATTGTTCTCAAAGGCAACAATGAAAAGCGGTGACTCAATTCTTATGAAAGGTGGTTACCCTTTCACCAATAAAGTATAAAGGAGATTTCATTCCAAGCATTTAAGGAGGACTTAACAATCATCACTCATGAATCCATCCAAGCAAACCCTTCATCCATCAATCATTAATACCCCAAGAAATCAAGCAAACAATCAATCAACAAGATTGAGAAAACAATCATCAAATCCACATCAATCATCACTTCATCTTGGGATCAAGAAAACAAACAATTCAGCAATCAAGCATCACTCCATCCAATGAACATTCATTCAATCATCATCCACCAATATATCAAACTAGCATTCATTATACTGTCACTTTTCAATCATCTAATAAACAATTACTAAATCATAACTCACCAATACCTCGAATCATCAAATCAAAGGAAATCAATTCAATTAGCATCAGTGCTAAAAGCAGATCAATTCATAATATATAAGTGATCAGGCATATAGATGAGATCAGAAATTACTATATATTGCAGGCGATAGAGATCTTATCCATTTGGTATGCATGAGATATATGCTTAGTGTATGCATGATGAAGAAATTGTCTACCTATAATTTTTTTTTGTGTTTGATATAGTTAATTATATGAAATGCCAATCAATCTAGATTCTTAATTTGTTTATTTATTAATTCTCTCAAGGAAACAAACATGTGTGGGTGAGGAAGGAGATGCATTTAGGAGAATTGATGTAGAGTCCCCTCTAAGTACGCAACCCCAAGTTGGATGAAATTGCCTTGGTTGGATGTTCCTACCACTTGTGGGCCAATGGGTTGAGTTGTCTTGGTTGAATGCTACGCGCCTTTGGGCTTAGTTGTGGATGACCTTGGGCACCCTTTGCGTTATCCTCTCCAATCCCCATGATGGTTGTTTGCTGAAAGTGAAATAAACCATCATATAAGGAATGGAAGAGGTCCTAGACATAGGTTACCTAGAATTAAGTAGTCTACCCCAGGGGATGGAATCAATCACAGGATGTTCTTGCCACTTGTGGGCCAAAGGGCGAGTTGTCTTGGTTGGATGCTTTGCGCCCTTGGGCTTAATTGTAGATGGCCTCAAGCACCCTTTGTGTTATCCTCTCCAATCCCCATGATGGTAGTTTTTTGAAAGTGAAATAAACCATCATATAAGGAATTGAAGAAAATACGTTAGGGAGAGGCCGAAGACATAGGTTACCTTGAATTAAGTAGGCCACCCCAAAGGATGGAATAATCACGGGATGTTCTTGCACTTGTGGGCCAAGGTGCGAGTTGTCTTGGTTAGGCATTGCATGCTCTTGGGCTTAATTGGGATGAACAATCTTCCTCTATGACCTGGGCTCCCTCGAATTTAGTCCACTCCAAGGGATGAATCATAATGGGATGTTCCTACCGCTCGTGGGCCAAGGGACAAGTTGTCTTGGTCAAATACTGCATGCACTTGGGCTTAATTGGGCTGAATAGTATTTGGGCACCCTTTGTGGATTTCCTTTATAAACCCTAAATATGATTAATTATGGGAAATAGAACCATTGATGGTTATTGCATGATTTATCTAAACAGAATAAGATGATTGTTGTTATTAACTCACTTATAATTGTTGATTAGATCCCTAACCCTAAATAGAAATAATTTGTCTTATGAGTTGTATTTTAAATATTATCTATGATGGTCCCAACCGGTGTTGAGAGGGGAGGGGTGAATCAACACCCACTAAAACTTGAAGACACTCTTAGATCTATTAACTATTATTGCATGCAAAACAAAACCTATAAAAGAAATAATCAACACAAGATCACAACAACATAGAACACCAGATATATCGCGTGGAAACCCAAAATGGGAGAAAACCGTGGTGTGAGTAGGAACTCACAAATTTTGCACTCTTCTTTTGTACGCCCTGTGAAAAACCTTCCCTGTTAAGGGATTACAAATGCACTGTTAGGTGCGACTTGGTTAAGGGATTTAGAATAAGGCCCGTTAAAGCCTGTCTTGTCAGAGGACTTTAGAAAATCTACTAGATGTCACCCGATTAAGGGATTTGATACAAGGGATCTGTTAATGTCCACCCAGATACTGGGATTTGACTGTTGCAATTGTTAGAGAGCAATAGAGGGGTTGATTCTTTGAAATGACTTTATAGAGTCCAATAAGATCATTGTTTCGATGTGATGTGCTCACTGATCTGAGCTCTTGTATAGCTGAGATCTTGATAGCATACTGTGGTCGCAACGTCCTCAGTATCTTGCTTATCACATCTTCCTCATTCAGTGTTCCTCAAGCGCTTTTCATGGAGTTCATCACTTCGTTTATTATGTTGCTATAGTGCTCAATGTCTTCACCTTCATTCATCTTCATGTCATCATATTTGCCTTTGAGGCTTTCTACCTTTGCTCTTTGAACATGTGGGTCGCCTCCATACACAGTTTGTAGTTTTGCCCACATTTTGAAAGTTGTAGTTAGATTTTCAATCTTTGCATACACGTTATCAGGTAGTGTACTAGCTATCATGTCCATAAAAACGGTGTGTTCACTTCTAACCTTCAGTTGATCAGCCGTCAAGGTATTGGTAGGTTTGTTGTACTCTACGATCACATGGTTCCAAAACTGATCTCTCATGGTCTTCATGTACAACTTCATTCTGCTGCACCATAGACCGAAGTTTTCCTTAGAGAACTTGGATCCTTCCTTTCTCATCATTATGATCTTTTCCTTATTGCGGTTAAGCAGCTCAGAAATAGGACGTGACTCTGATACCAATTGATGGTCCCAACTGGTGCTAAGAGGGGAGGGGTGAATCAACACCCACTAAAACTTGAAGACACTCTTAGATCTATTAACTATTACTGCATGCAAAACAAATTCTATAAAAGAAATAATCAACACAAGATCACAACAACATAGAACACCAGATATATTGCTTCGAAACCCAAAATGGGAGAAAACCACGGTGTGAGTAGGAACTCAAAAATTTTGTACTCTTCTGAAGTGCGCTCTGTGAAAAGCCTTCCCTGTTAAGGGATTACAAATGCACTGTTAGGCGTGATCCGGTTAAGGGATTTAGAACAAGGCCTGTTAAAGCCTGCCTTGTCAGAAGACTTTAGAACATCTACTAGATGTCACTCGGTTAAGGGATTTGATACAAGGGACCTATTAATGTCCACCTTGATACTGGGATTTGACTGTTGCAATTGTCAATAGAGGGGTTGATCCTTTGAAATGGCTTTGCAGAGCCTGATAAGATCATTGTTTCATTCACTGAGAGTCATCACCGGGCACCATAGGTATGCTCTCTTCAGGTTATTGTGCTTCCTTGCACACTCCTCTTTTTCTTCTTTTCTTCTCCTTTTCCCTTACAGTAGCTTTGATCAGCGTATAGTTTCACTCTTTCTTCTTGGCAGAATGAAGGCAAATGATTTTCTTCGCTAACTAAAGAATAAATGCACTTTCTTCGCTAAATGATCTTCCTGCTCTTTGCCATTGCGATCTCTGTGAGGATCTCTTTTTGATCCACCATTCAGTCGTGTTTTAGTCATATGAGGAAACATCAGATGCGTGTCACAAGCTTTTTCTTGATAGAAGATCCACCATGAATCTATCATTCAGTCATGCTTCAATTGTCTAATGGAAATATTAGATGCATGACACATTCTTTCTCTTAAGAGAATCTTCCATGATTTGTGCAATAAATCACGGTGAAAGAATCTCCTCAGTATCCGTCAACTGTGCCTTTTCACCGGTCTTTTCCTTAACAAAAAATCCTGCGTGATTTGTGTAACAAATCTCAGTAGAAGAGTCTCTTCAGTGTTTGTCAACTGTGTCTTTCACCAGTCTCGATGATATCTTACCAATCACTCTTGACCGGTTTACACCTTTCCTTATGCAGTGTTCCGGTCTCTGTCTTCACCAGTCACTTCTCTGTTCTTAGTCTACATCGGTCACTGCTCCGGTTATTGACTTCACCGGTCACTGTCTTCACTAGTTGCTACTCTGAGCAGTAAGTGAATTGCTGGACAATATTGAGCTCATCACCGTGTCATCGGTTTCCTAAACATTTTCCCTTGTCTCCTGTTCCCTAGCATTTGGACATTGTTAGCTTAAACATTTAATGACATCAATGACAACACCATTGGTAATTACCGGTGGTCTCTTTATCTTTTACCGGTTGCATTCCTTACCGGTAATGCCAACAATCTCCCCCTTTGGCATTGATGGCAAATACTATGTTACCGGTCCAATAATACTTCTCCGATTATCTCCCCCTTTGACAATAATGCCAAAGGCTGGTCAAACGATCTTCCTTTCTGTTGACTGCTCCCCCTATGAGTAGTAGTCCTTGGTCACCAATCCGATTTAGATGAGGTTGTTTCCTCTTTTTGTCGGATTGATGATCTCCTCTGTCTTTTTATTGAAGATCATGAAGGGGAATTACCCCTAATTTACCTTTGAGATATTCAAAGGTACTTTTTGGTAAAGGCTTTGTGAATATGTCAGCTACTTGTTCTTTTGTGGAAACATATTCGAGCTTGACTTCTTTGTTCTGCACTTGCTCTCTTAGATAGTGATACTTTATAGCAACGTGCTTTGTCTTTGAGTGCATAACATGATTTTTTATATGTTTATTGCACTTGTGTCGTCACAAAATATTGCTATCGGTTCAAGTACCTATTCTTGGATTCCTTCTAATATCTGTTTTATCTAGATTACCTGTGTGCAGTTGATTGCTGCAACAACATACTCAACCTCTGTTGTAGATTGTGATATGCAGTTTTGTTTCTTGCTTGTCCATGATACAATCCTTTCTTCAAGAAAGAATGCACCTTCACTTGTGCTCTTTCTGTCATCAACATTACTGGCCCAGTCTGCATCAATGAACACTTTTACCTCGAAACCTCCTTTGTGAGGAAACCAGAGACCATATTCTTCAGTCCTCTTTAGATATCTAAAGATTCTCTTTATTGCTATCAAATGTGTCTCTTTTGGGTTTGTAGAGAATCTTGCCACAATGCCTACCGCCTGTGCAATGTCCGGTCTACTGTGCACAACATACTGAAGCTTACTAATCATTGATCAATAAAGTGTCTCATTAACCTCTTTGGCATCGTCCTCCTTTGATAACTTGTAGTTAGTTATCATTGGTGTGCCAACCGGTCTGGATTCTTCTAGCCCAAATGTTTCGAGAATCTCTTTAATAAATTTGGACTAAGATATGAATATACCTTTATTGAGTTGATGGACTTGTAGGCCTATGAAGAATTTTATTGCTCCAATCATGGACATTTCAAATTCTTTCTTCATCTCTTCAGCAAAGTCTTTGCTCATTTTATCATCCACAAATATTTCAGCAATCAAGTTTCCTTTTTTATTGGTTTTAAGATACAGATTGTTGTTGTCACCTGTTCTTGTGAATCCTATGCTTAGGAGGTATGAGTGTAATCTCTCATACCAAGCCCTTGGGGTTTGCTTCAGTCCATAGAGAGCCTTCTTCAACTTGCAGACCATATCAGTTTTCTTTGTGGATGAGAAGCCCTTTGGCTGCTCTATGTGTACTTCCTCTTTAGTATAACATTAAAAAATGCAGATTTTACATCCATTTGATATACTTTAAACCTTTTATGGGCAGCATAGGCAAACAAAATTCTTACCCCTTCTAATCTTGCTATCGGTGCAAAGGTTTCCCCATAGTCTAGTCCTTCCTGTGCATATCCTTTGCAGACTAGCCTTGCCTAGTTCCTCACCACCTTTCCTTCTTCATTGAGCTTGTTTTCGAAAACCCACTTGGTGCCTATAATGTTCTTGTCCTCAGGTCTGGATACAAGAGTCCATGTTTTATTCTTTACTATTTGATCTACCTCTTCTTCCATTGCTTTGACCCAGTTGTCATTGTCCAGAGCTTCTCTTGTAGTTTTAGGCTCTATGCTAGAAAGTAGACAGGTACTTTCTCTAGCCCTTCTCCTGGTTAGAATGTTGTCATGTTTGTCACCAATAATGTTATCAATGGAGTGATAGGTGACATACCTTGGTAGAACTGGTCGGTGATCCCGGTCTTCTCTTTCTGCTTGAGCCGCATTTTAGCAAGATCATGAACATCTTCTTGTTCATCTTCTTCAATCAGTCTTATGTTTTGATCCCTTCCTTGCTCAGGCACATTACCCTGTTCAATGGGTCTGTTTACTTGTTCTCCTTCATCAGTGATTATTATATCATTGAATTCTATTTGGTCATTGGCATCATGGCCTTGGTGATTGTCAGATTCACCTTGATTGATCTTATCATTCTGTTTTGAATGCTCATCTATCTTCATGTTCGCACTCTCCACTATTTTTTCTTGTCCTTTTGTTCAAGCACCGGTAGGCTTTACTTTTGGAGTAGCCCAAAAATACGCCTTCATCACTCTTTGGCTCAAAATTGCTAGAGTATTCATCTCTCTTGATGTAACAGTTGCTCCCAAATACTCTAAAATAGCTTACATTGGGTGTATGACCAAACCATAACTCATATGGAGTTTTACCAGGCCCTTTCTTGACTTGAACCCGATTCAATGTATATACAACGGTGCTGATTGCTTCTCTCCAGAAGTGATGGGGTAGAATTTTCTGAATCTTCAGAGTTCTTGCACACTCTACCAGAGTCCTATTTCTTCTTTCAGCAACTCCATTTTGTTGAGGGGTTCTTGGTGCAGACATCTGCCTTTTTATCCCCTGTTCATCATAGTAGTTACTAAACTCTTGAGAGGTGTATTCACCTCCTCTGTCCGACCTTAGACACTTTAGGTTCTTACCGGTCTCCTCTACTCGGGCCTTATAGATTTTGAACATATGGAAGACCTTTGATTTTTCTTTCAAGAACAACGTCCACATCATCCTTGAAAAATCATCTACAAAGAGCATAAAATACTTGTCTCCATAGTAGCTCTTCGTCCTCATTGGTCCACACAGATCTGTGTGAACAAGATCCAATACATTCTCAATTGAATAAGACTTGCTGCTGAAGCTTGTACCTGTTAGTTTACCCAACTGACATTCTTGGCACATGGCCCTGTCTGACTTTATGATGTCAGGAAGCCCTCTGACTGACTTCTTCGTACTCACTTTGACACAGCTGTTGAAGTTTATGTGGCAAAGTCTTTTGTGCCACAACCAGCTATTGTCATCTTTTGCCATAAGACAAGTTTTCTCTATTCCCCTTTTGTTGTTGTCATAAGGCAAGCCCCCTCAGTTGAGTTTAGGTAGAACAAGCTCCCTTTGCTCTATCTACCAGTGGCAACTTGTGCTTCTGATTGATTCTTGACAATACAGGATCCCTGTCCAAACTCTAACCTGTATCCTTTGTTGTTCAGTTAAGCCACACTCATCAGGCTATACATGAGTCCTTCTACCTAATACACATCATCACAAACAACTTCATTACCAAGTGTTATTGAGCCTTTACCTCTAATAGCACAGGGAGCATTGTTTTCAAATGTCACTGATCCACCATTACTAAGCTTCAAGCTGATGAACTTGTTTTTGTCACTAGTCATGTGGTGAGTGCATCCACTGTCAATGATCCAATCCTCACATTGGTGGGAGCTAGAGATAAGTGCCATTCCACTTATCACTGTGCTTTCTTCCTTTATTGCCACAAAGACAATTTCTTCATCTCCCGATTCTTCAAATTTGTTGTTAGTGACACCTTCCTCAGCAAGGTAGCACTGCTTTCCTTTATTCTTGAATCGGTTGAACTTTTTCTTTATTTTCATTTTCAAGACACTTGGCCGCAATGTGTCCTATCTTATTACATGAAAATCATTTCAAAGGAAGTTTCCCTTTGTACTTCCCTTTTCCTTTGGGAAATCTCCTTGCGATGAGTGCTTCGAACTCATCCTGTTCTTGTTCTTCTGAGAGCAAATTGTCAAGGAAATGACCAGATCTCCCGGTAGAACTATTATCGGTCTCTCTTCCTTTCTTAGTGGAAGCAACATTCACAAAAGACTTAAAATCAACATCTATCATAGGTAAGTAGTTATCATAATTGCTTAATTCAAAAGCAGTTAACTTATCGATTAGAAAGTCAAGGGTGACTTGTGATGTGTTCACTGATCTGAGCTCTTTTATAGCTGAGATCTTGATAGCATACTATGGTCGCAACGTTCTTAGTATCTTGCTTATCACATCTTCCTCATTCAGTGTTCCTCAAGCGCTTTTGACGGAGTTCATCACTTCTTTTATCTTGTTGTTGTAGTGCTCAATGTCTTCACCTTCATTCACCTTCATTCATCTTCATGTCATCATATTTGCCTTTGAGACTTTCTACCTTTGCTCTTTGAACATGTGGGTTGCCTCCATACACAGTTTGTAGTTTTGCCCACATTTTGAAAGCTGTAGTTAGATTTTCAATCTCTGCATACACGTTATTAGGTAGTGTACTGGCTATCATGTCCATAGCAGCGGTGTGTTCACTTCTAACCTTCTGTTGATCAGCCGTCAAGGTACCGGTAGGTTCGTTGTACTTTGCGATCACATGATTCCAATATTGATCTCCCGTGGTCTTCATGTACAACTTCATTCTGCTACACCACAGACCGAAGTTTTCCTTAGAGAACTTGGGTCCTTCCTTTCTCATCATTATGATCTTTTCCTTATTGCGGTTAAGCAGGTTAGAAATAGGACGTGGCTCTGATACCAATTGATGGTTCCAACCGGTGCTGAGAGGGGAGGGGTGAATCAACACCCACTAAAACTTGAAGACACTCTTAGATCTATTAACTATTACTGCATGCAAAACAGATCCTATAAAAGAAATAATCAACACAAGATCACAACAGCATAGAACACCTGATATATCGCGTGGAAACCCAAAATGGGAGAAAATCACGATGTGAGTAGGAACTCACAAATTTTGCACTCTTTTGAAGTGCGCCCTGTGAAAAGCCTTCCCTGTTAAGGGATTACAAATGCACTGTTAGGCGTGACTCGGTTAAGGGATTTAGAATAAAGCCTGTTAAAGCCTGCCTTGTTAGAGGACTTTAGAACATCTACTAGATGTCACCCGGTTAAGGGATTTGATACAAGGGACCTGTTAAATGTCCACCCAGATACTGGGATTTGACTGTTGCAATTGTTAGAGAGCAATAGAGGGGTTGATCTTTTGAAATGGCTTTGCAGAGCCTAATAAGATCACTGTTTCATTCATTGAGAGTCATCCACGGGCAACACAGGTATGCTCTCTTTAGGTTACTGTGCTTCCTTGCACACTCTTCTCTTCTCCTTTTCCCTTACAGTAGCTTTGATCAGCTTACAGTTTCACTCTTTCTTCTTGGCATAATGAAGGCAAATGATTTTCTTCGTTAACTGAAGAATAAATACACTTTCTTCGCTAAATGATCTTCCTGCTCTTTGCCATTGCAATCTCGATGAGGATCTCTTTTTGATCCATCATCTAGTTGTGTTTCAGTCATATGAGGAAACATCAAATGTGTGTCAAAAGCTTTTTCTTGATAGAAGATCCGCCATGAATCCGTCATTCAGTCGTGCTTCAGTTGTTTAATGGAAATATTAGATGCGTGACAGATACTTTCCCTTAAGAGAAAATCTTCCATGATTTGTGCAATAAATCACGGTAAAAGAATTTCCTTAGTATCCATCAACTGTGCCTTTCACCGGTCTTTTCCTTAACAAAAAATCCTGCATGATCTGTGCAACATATCTCGGTAGAAGAGTCTCTTTAGTGTTCGTCAACTGTGCCTTTCACTGGTCTCAATGATATCGTACCGATCACTTGTGACCGGTTTACACCTTTCCTTATGCAGTGTTCTAGTCTTTGTCTTCACCAGTCACTTCTTTGTTCTCAGTCTACATCGGTCACTGCTCTGGTTATTGACTTCACCGGTCACTGTCTTCACCGGTCGCTACTTTGAGCAGTAAGTGAATTGCTGGACAATACTGAGCTCATCACCGTGTCACCGGTTTCCTAAACATTTTCCCTTGTCACTTGTTCCCTAGCATTTGGACATTGTTAGCTTAAACATTTAATGACATCAATGACAACACCATTGGTAATTACCGGTGGTCCCTTTACCTTTTACCGGTTGCATTCCTTATCGGTAATGCCAACAATCTAACATGGTTGCAAGACCTAAACCAGGATTTATGTTGATAACTATATTACATTGCTTGGTCCCAAAAGGGGACATTACAAACATCTCAAAAGGGGAAATTACAAACATCTCTGCCTTGTTCTCCTTGCACATTGTCTTGTCCTCACAGTTATCTGCAGTTATAGAACTTCTTCAGACTATAGGACGTCTTCCAAACCCGTAAAAATCCTCTTGAGACATATAAGACACAACTCCACAAGGAAAGCCTTTCTTTGATATTGCTTGGTGTGGTCTAGGTTGAGGGTACAATGAAAGACAGCTTAACCTATCAGCCTAAACAATTCTTGGACACCATCCTACCTCAGATGGAACTAACAACAATGTTGCTTGTATTAATTTTGAAACTTAGCTTTTCAAATAGCTTACTATCTGTTGAGAAAGAACTTAAAAGTTTAAAACTATTTCACAAAAAAAAAAAAAATAGCAAAGATTTGTTCTGTGCCTCAAGATGGATGTCAATCTGGTTATTTTCTTTTTTTGATTAATCTTTGGTTTTTAAAATTTTCCCCAATGCTCTTTTAACAGCATATTCTCCTTCACCATGATTTAGGGTACATTACATTTTTGTTTGAGAACAACATGTTTGCATCTCTGCATCTATCATTCTGTTACGTGCAGCCTTTTTTCTTTATATTCTTAGTCGTAGATGTCCTCATGAATGACTGGGTAATGTTTCCCTTAAGATTCCCACTCATCATAGATTGACTGTTCATTTCCCAAACAGATTTGTCTTCATTTAGGTCTATTATTAAACAAGATTAATTTTGTTTGATTTCTAGACAAATCTTCCCACACCATCTCAGACAAATATCCCGAACTCCATTTCCATCATTCTTATTGAAATGGCTTGAGGACTTCACACATTAAATGTTTGATGAAAAGTAAAAAAGAAAACACAACCAAGAAGAGTTGTGCAGCAATTGAGAACTATTGTGCAATATCTAGGAGTTGCATAGCAACTAAGAAATGTTTTGCAACTGCTGGAAACCTTTACATGGCTGCTATAAAGTTATAAACCTTTATGCAGCCATGGGGAATGGCTGTGCTGCAACAGGAGACTTATTTCATGTTTTATTTATTTTATTTTTTGGTGATGCAATATTGCTTGTGGACCCGAATACTCTTGCGTTAATTCGGCCTGGAGTATATTAGTGTTTTACAATATTTATTGTCTCATCTCATTGATTGACGAGGCTGGGTAAGGAGGGCTATTTAGATCCATCTGGGCTACACGCTTGTAGATGTTATACAGGATAGCCAGTGTTATCAGTTGTGTGTAGAACTGAATTGATTTTTGTAGCAATTGAATTTGCATTGCCAATTTCTGGACAACTGTGGTTAACTCAAGACTAGAATAGGTGGTTGTTACCAGTTATGTGTAGAAGTGAGTTGATTTTTGTAGCAATTGAATTTGCATTGCCAATTGCTGGGCAACTGTGGTTAGCTCAAATTTAGACTTAAGGGGATTGAAGACCAACTTGGAAAATATTGGATCTTACCCATAAATGCACATATCAAAATATCTTGAAAAATACTGGATCTCAGACTGCTGACTGCATTGGATCTCAGGCTGCTGACTGGTATCAGATCTCAGATTGCAGACCGATATTTTAAAAAACAAATCATTGACTGCTAATTTATTGAAAATTTCCAATATTGTACGATTTTTTTGCCTTAGAAGGCTGTAAACTGTGACACTACTGCTTGTTTCAATTTTATTCTGTTCTGATTTTTTTCTGCAACAAAACAGACTGGTTTTTAGGGTTTACTGAGTGCTGAATGATTTTGATATCTTAAGGGTGTTGTGGGTATTTAATGAAGAAAAGCTGAATCAAATTAGGCATGAGCAGAATTCTGGAGCATCAACATCAGGAAATATCTTGTATTCCTTTATGAGATTGTATCATGCTATTTATAAACTCTACATCTTCTGTTATGGTTATATTAAGGGTACCTCTGTTTATTCATTGCTTTGTTATACTTCCTAATCGGGAGTAGGAAAATATCTATTAGCAAGGACATACGGCCATAGCTCCTTTCTGTCCCTTAAATTTTTGAGTGCAGAGTCTGATGTACTCAATGGAAGTAAGAATGGCTGAGCTATATGTCAATACCCCTGCACATCTCTTGGGAAAGGTGTAATGATAGTGGTAATATAGAATGTTCAGAGTGCTATAGGAACTATATCTCTGTTGTTAGCAGTAGCTTAGCATATAGAGATGGTGGTGTGTTTGGTTTTTAAGAGAAACTTGGTGCCTTACCAATTTCCTCCTATCTGCTGATTGACAATGTTGAACCATTGCATGATGATTGAATATATATCAACAGGTTCTTTTGTTCTAGCTTTGCATCATATTGGGAGGATGAATGCCCTTGTATTGTATTATCTAGCAGTGAATACTGGTGTAACTCAGTGTGTGAATGAACAAAGTGTTTGTTAGCAACCCAGTTTATATTGCATGTGATTACATCCAGCTAGTATAAGACAATCTAATCTACTTGTTTATACAAAACAGCTTGATAATCTAGCATTACTTCATTACTTATAAGTTATAACCCATTTCAGAAACATCAAGAACTGCAGCCCTATAGTTGATCGTACTGCAGCAGCTAGCTTCATTGGCTCTACCTGTTTTGTGTTACTTTGTAGCTTGACATGTGTAGTTTTAAGTGTGTAATTGATTTTGAGGGTTTGAATTTTGAAGTCAAACTATGCAGTAATGCACTTCACATGTGTGCACTCTAATCAGCTATCTCAATATTAATTAGGAAAATCCATACTTCAATATTTGTGGTGCAAATCCTTGTTTGTTTTTACTCTCATTCTCTATGCGGTCAACATGGCATTAAATGTGAAAACATAAGTTTTTTGCCTTTTTTTGAAATTTTATATTTTGTTCAGAATATAGGGAGAAATTGGAAATATATTTATGTTTTGTTTTGCTGAGATATTCCTGAGAGAGATATTTACTTCAATATAATGAGAAATTGGAAATATATTTGTGTTGTTTTGCTTAGATATTCCCGAGAGAGATATTTACTTCTGTTGTTTCACCTATATTTTTTAAACCTAAGTTGCTGGTCCTGGTATGAGCTTGAAATTTCGTCTAAGTTGTTCAAACCTATTTTCAAAGATAAAAGCTTTTAAAGAATATATGGTTCTATTTGGTTTGGAGTTTTTTAGTTTGTCACCGTGATAGTATGATTCGATTTTAGTACGATAACCTTAAGAGGGGGTGTTAATTTGTCATTGTGAATTGTGATAGTATGTTCGGATTTTAATACAATAAGCCTTAAGAGTATGTTTTGATTTTAGGACAATAAGCCTTAATAGTATGTTTTGATTTTAGTACAATAAGCCTTAAGAGGGGTTGTGTGTTTTTTATTGTGTTGGTATATATTGATTTTAGTACAATAATCCTTTGGAGGAGGTGTTAGAATATTAGGCTTAACTTTGTAATAAAGTCATTATAGTGACTTAGTGGTGTGTTGATTTTGCTATTATTAGTGTTTAGAATCTTGTATAAGTGTCACATTTATTTATTTTCAGTCACATCTCTATATAAGGAGACTAACCTCTTTGTAATACTTCTTCCAATATCTAATAATATCTTATTGGGTTTTTTATTTCAATATGGGATTGTTAACATTATGGTTTCATGTTTTAGTGTAATAGTGTGTAGTCATTTCTTTTACTCCTAGGGACCTTCTTTGCTTAGTAATTTTCTATTGTAAGTGGATGTACTTTTAACACTGACCTACTTTGGTAATTTTTAAACATTAAGATAATTTCTTTTTTTCCTTCTCTTCAACTGTGATTTTTTTCTTGAGAAGTAGCTATAGAATTGAAGTTCTGACATGATGGATAAATTTATATCTTTTATTTCTGAGATTTCAGAAATTTTGGGGCATATAATAATGATCTTTGTGTGGTATGAAGCAGATGAATTTTTAAAGAAGAAATTGACATGCATTAACCTCTTTATTTCTTGCTAAGAATACTCACTTGTACTGTTTTCTCCCTGCAATTAACTACACATTGAACTTTTGAGTCTACCTGAAGACATCTTTGAATATTGGTGCATTCTGCACCAGCTTCTTGTCCTAAGCTTTTATTGAACCTTTTGTAAACTGTTAAAAAATTTCCTGCCCTCAGCATCTGCTCAAGCATTTGGAGCCAATTTATTCTTTATCATTATAAAGGAGTATTTAGATAGCTTAGTGATAACCATTAAAAAAATCAAAATTAAAAGAATTTTGTTTACAAGTATGGCTTAGTTCTTTAGTATTTAATCTTCAACCATTTCTTTTAGAAAAAGCAACATATGATGGGAAGCATAATGAATTTTAACTTTTTCCAGGGAAGACACAACTGATAAATCATTTCTTGATAAATGATAGCTGGTACTTGGTGGACTTACCTGGATATGGGTATGCTTTCATTGATGATCTTGATTCCATTCTTTTTGTATTTAACTTCGTTTAACTGTTTAATAGCTCTATGATAATTGATTTATATGTTTACTTTTCTTCTTTTAATAATGAATATACTATCATTTCCTGCTCTTTTGCTTCTTTCGTAATTTCTCCAACTAATGATTCTAATCAGATGTAGTTGAGCTGTTTTTAATGTTTTGAATTGCAATAAGCACCTTGTTCTTATCTGACAATTTTTTCGAGCCTCTGAAAGTGAGGTCAATCTTCATACCAACATTTAATTACTTCCACTTGCTAGATATGGACATTGGTTACCTTTTTCAATGAATGCAATTTGATGCGTTGAAAGATCAAGGTTGATGTCTTTTTTATCATATAAATAGGTGGTTGTTTAAACTATAAGTACAGGATATGTGACTTTGTCTCTCTGGTTGCATCCTTGGATCACCAAATAAGACCATACATGGACCTCTACAGTTGATGAGGATTCTTTGAAGCTGGTTCAAACTCTGATGGCACATCGTGTTATTTCCAAGCTCCTTTCAAATTTGTAATCCAACCATTTAATATCAAATGCCTTACCTTATTCATCACATATATTTTAATCTTTCTCATGGAAACAGATTGCTTTGTTTGGTCTTATTGGTTAGCAAAGTGCTCCCACCTTCCATATGTATATTGTTCTTCTTTATGTGTCGCATTTTCTTTTCTCACTTGTTGAATTGGAGTCTTATCACTGGTATCAGAGCTTAATAAAATCTCCGAGCTTAGGAAGAGCTCTTATCATCTTTATGTGTTACAGAATTAGCTTTTAATTGGTTCATTTACATAACAATTCATTACGTAGGAGCAGAGAAATTTAAAGTATTCCCAAGTGTTCTGGAGGCAAGGAAAGGAGTCATTTTTTTTATTGTCTTCTCTCTGCATCCAATAGGAGCAGCTTCAGCAGTTTTAACTTCACTGGAATTTTCTTCACCTAGTTTCTTCTGTAATTTTTTGATTTAAGAAGAAGCAGATTCTACGTTTAAGTCTTCTCCATCTTGCTTCTCTTGTGTGATTGAACAATGACCCCTTGGATTTGGCAGCGTTTTACAGCTGTCTGTTGCGGCTTGCTTTTTTTCTCACTGCTGGCCTCAAATACTCCTTTTCAATTGGTGATTGACCATCTAATGGGTTGTCTGTACCCTTGTGCATCCCTTTTAATTGACAATAACCTGGTCTGCAACAATGCTTTTATCTACTGCAGCATCATACACTTCTTTGTTTCTCAGTTCTCCTTACACACTGATGTCATGATTGGAGACACAATTAGTTCATTTCACTCAATGTTGTATTAACTATGCCAATATGATTTCCTCCACCATTATCAATTGTGGCCTCATTTCATTTACTACCCACCATTGTTGTCCCCTATCATCTCTTAGTGCTTTTGCTTCACTGCTTCTTATTTTCTCCTGGTAGCACTTTATCTCTCCAAAGTCCAAGTCATTGCCTGTGATGCTTGCATCTTCTAACTACACCTACACTACCCTTCTATCTTTATTCTTTGTGTCCACACTATAAAATGATTTAAATTAAACAATTGTGATTGATTTCAACAAGAATTGTAGGATAGGTTTTATTTTTTTAAGGGTTAACCTTAGAATTATAACTTTTTTTTTTTGCAAGGAGGTGCAAGACAATTTCTGTATTTGTTCAGCTTTGAAGCTCTGATGAGGAGGGGGAACTCATTTTGTCAAAGTCACATGGGGATCAAACCAAAGCCAATAATAACTAGTTAGAAACAAAACATGGTGGGCCAACTGTGAGTTTCTCATCAAGTGGACTTTGACTATGTGGGTAGAATTAGTAACTTCATAGTAGACTTCACATTAGGACTTGATCAAACTTAATTAAATTTTATATGAGTTTTATTCAAATTAATTTTGACAGATTGGCTTTAGTCAATTCTTTTAACACAATTAGAATTCATATTAGTTTATTAATTAAAGAAGATTAAATTATAATAGTTATTTTTTACATTGATAGTCATGTGTCAAGAGAACATGATGGACCTTCCCCATTGTATTTTTTGAATTATATGTAATATATTATATAAGTGATTTCTATACTTATAACATAGTGACAAGGAAACTTCAACGTACAAACAAGTGTGTGTGTTTTTGGTCTGTGGAGACTGATCATGCCATTGGGCTTAAATTTTAGTGACTTTGTTAGACGTGTTTTCTCCCCAAATCAATTTCAGGGAAGTGCAAGGGGGGCAGAGCCCATGGTAGGGATTTGGGGGCAGCACCCCTGAAAATTGCTCACTATTTAATAAAGGAGTATGCTATTATTTTGGTATATAAACTGGCCTTCGTAAACCACCAAAAAGGCTTGATAAATAAGTGGATGCGGAATGAGAAAAAATCATCATATTGTAATATTCTCTTAGCTGGATAATAAAAAGATAGTGGAAGGCTGTTTCTTTGTGGATGTAGCCTGCATTGGGTGAAGCACATTAAATCTATGTTATTGTCAATTGTTATTTTTGCCTCTTTTATTCTGCATTCTAATTAACATTGTTTAATGCTCCAGATTGCATAAACCCTAACATATGTATGTGTGTTATGTATGTACGCGTGTGTGTGTATGTATGTATGTACTATGTATGCGTGTATGTGTGTATGCATGTGTGTATATGTATATGTATGTGCATAAGTGTGTTTGTATGTATGTATGTATGTACCCTTATTTGTTTACACATATCCTAAATTAATTGCCCCCCCTGCCCATGTATTGATACTTGTGGTTGTACGAACATGTCTCTCAATAATTATCGTAAGATTTGGCTATGGAGATAGCCACCCAAGGCCTAGAGGCCTAATGGAAAACACAATGAAAGGAGAAGATCAATTTGACAAGAATAAATTATATTCCTATTAGGAATGCAAATGGAATATATGTACTATGTATGAGAGGCCCTTGATTATATAGGCCAAGGTGAGACAAATGATAGCATAAGATTATGACTAGTGTCTTAATCTTATGATATGAGACATAAAGCGATAACTTATTCATTTATTGTGGAGGTGGCCAATGGACTTAGCTGAAGGTGGCACCCCCAATCCCGTCCAATTTCTTTTCTTAAAGTGATAACTGTCCACTTAATGGGGGAATTTCACTTAATATGGGAAGAATTCTGTAAACATAAATAACATGTTTGATTAGTATTACATAGGTAATTGGTAAAATATTGGATAAATTAATGAATGAACAAGACATTCATTTCTAGTTTACAAAGAGACAATGTTTCCATAATGAAACAATCGTAAGAATTAGAAACATTCTAATATGTAGAAGATTTTCAATATTGACCATTAAACAGAAATAGAAAGATATCTACGGAGATATTATTCTAATAATTAGGACCTAGGTGATGTACTTAGTAGATACAACATCTTATTCACACCAACAATTATGACTCAGAATTCTTAGCTGATGTTGAATAAAGAAATGTATGGACATGATATTAGATCTTCAAAAACAATTTTGCATACTGGCAATATACATTATGGAAATAGATTAGATATAATTCTCTTATTTGGTTAGGTGTATTTGACTTGAGAACTAAATGTCTGTCATTTATGATCACAGGTATGCAATTGCTCCTCATGCAGTCCGGACTGATTGGAATGAATTTACAAAAGATTACTTTCTGAACAGGAAAACTTTAGTTTCTGTGTTGCTACTGATTGATGCCAGCATCCCTGCCAAACAAATTGATATTGACTGTGCCACTTGGCTTGGGCAAAATAAGGTACGTATGTGTACCTTTTAATGGGATATGGTTCTTTTGTGATTTGCCACAAGTATTTTTTTTTCAATTTAATTGATCATTCTAACTTGGATTCATGCACCTAGATTCCAATGACTTTTGTATTTACAAAATGTGACAAAAGGAAGAAGAAAAAGGGTGGCAATAAACGACCGTTGGAAAATGTTAATGACTTCCAAAATTTGATTAGAGAGTTCTTTGAAGAAACTCCCCCTTGGATAATGACAAGCAGTGTCACAAACCAAGGAAGGGATGAAATGCTGCTACATATTGCACAGCTGAGAAACTACTGGCTAGCGCACTAGCCAGATATACTGGGAGCATTTTAGGAATGTAGAATACCAAGGCTGCTCAAATGTACTTTAATTCACTCTCAGAGATTACATAAAGATTCCTTTTGGATGACATTGATTCCTGAAGTTGAGATATCTGAACTCTCTCAGGTCAATTATGTATGTTCTGAAAAATTCACAGATGCAGGTGAACTGGACTTGATTCTCAGGATCTTCTTGTTTTTTCATTTTGTGACATAATCACAGTTTGCCATCTCTTTTGTCTGTGCTAGTCTAATTGACAAGTATGAGCAATTCCTTTACAACAATTTGAGGTCAAAGCCAGGAGTGGGTGGGAAGTCTATTGGTAAAAAGAAGAGATTCACTTGTGAATTGCAAGTGGACTGGGGCATCTGCAAGAATTCATTCAACTGAAAAGGAAAATGACGAAAAGAAATTTAGTCATTGTGCATTTATGTTGTGCTGATTGGTCAAATCTTGAATAATTAATCAGTATGGGTTTGAAGTTCTTTTAGCCGGTATAAAGCTAAGTAAATGGTATAGACGAAACCCATGCACGAGTAACATAATGAAGTACTTAAATAATACAGATTTAATAAAAAAGTATTGTTAGATTAATAACTTCTAAAAAGATCCGCTAAAGGTTTTGATACATGCATTCTTATCAATGGAGTCAACTCGTGGATCTGAACAAAGTAATATGCTTATTAAACTTATGAATTAATGTCAGAGATAATGTTCAAGTCAGATTCCCCACAAGTTGATTGACGAGGAAAACACACCTTAAGGTCCAGTTCAATTCTTGTGTACTTGAACAATTAATGAGCAAAAGAAATGAGCTGAAGGAAGACATTCTCGCATAACTAAATTTAGTTGAATCTTTGGCATGGTGCATTTTCCCTTTAAGTTTCATGTTATCTTATTTGACCTAGGGTGTTTCTTTTATAATAGGAGATTGATTAATCTTTTGCAATGATAAATTTTTTGTACAAAATAAATTATTTCCAAATAAATTAAAATAATGATATATATATTTTTCTTAATACCTCTAACATTTTAGGTTTAGATTTCCTTCACCAAAACATAATCTAGGATAGGATAATGTAGAAATTGACATGAGACTTCTAATTTTTTTGGTATGGCTATTACTGCTGATTTTGTGATGTAAGAAATAATTACTTGCCAAGACAATTTGTAAATTGTAATATTTTGAACAGAATCAATATTCTACAATTGCTTTACAGGGCTAATAACGCAGAGGGGTATATACAGTGGCAGTAACAATCTTTGTAATCAAAAACCATGCAGGATGAAATTTGACATCTTCATGGAATTCTAATCCTCTGGTTACAAGTCACCTGCTGTTGACTTTATGTAACTCTAGAAAGTGGAATAGTAAGCGGTTGGAGTAGACACACAAGGACAGAGGCAAGCGAGGATGAAGGCAGGTCCCAGAGGAGGTGGATTATATATTGCATTATTGGTAATGAAGCATTCATAGCAAGGGAGGTACATCTTCTATGATTCTATAACCTGTAAATACCCATCTCTTTCTCCTTTTCCATAACTTGTATTTCTTTTTCTGAGAACTGTTAATGTTTACAGTTTATGCTTTTTGCCTTGACCTGAATGTCATCTCAATATTAGTTTGAATGGCCTGTAGAATGAATCACATCCTGCATCTTGATAATTGTTTTCGTCACCTGCAAAGCTATAGTTGCTCGAAATTGTTTTAAACCTTTCCAACAAACCCCTTTCTACCTATCCTGCAATCATGGCCATCCATAACATCGCATTTCTCAATGGTATTATGTTCCACCTGCCTTGTCTTTGCTTCTACATTTTGCATTCACATTTACTAGAGAGGATGCAACTGCAACATCTGATAAATCCCTCTATCCATTACATATTCATTCTTGTCCATACCCCGCTCCAAAGATTCCATTTTAGCATAGGCAGGAATGTGCTGGTAAGGATCTTGTGCATAGCGCAGGGGAACATAAGCACGGTGGATATGAGCACTTTGTCTTTCACAAATTCTTACATAAATGTCAAAGTTAGTCGTGGGATTTCTGCTTTAAATTTACTTACAGAGATCCTCAATTCCTGTGCTTACATGAGTTTGACCTTCAGTGAACTGCCTCGCTAATCCAAAATGTGCAATCTGTGGTTTGGAATCTTCATCTAACAAGATATTGCTTGCTTTTATATCTCTGTGTATGTTACAAATCTCAAATTCATGGTGAAGATATGCTAACCCTGCTGCTGCTCCTAGTATTATTTCACATCTCTTCTCCCAGTTGAGTACCTTTTATAAGATTGGATCTGCTTCAAAACAAAAGTCAACAGATAAAAATAAACAGAAGGGAATTGTAGTAATTAGCTTCAGAGCAAAAATTTCAATCTAGCCTAATATAGAGATTAAACCAAATAGATGGTATTCGAGGCTTTTATTGAGTAGGTTTTTACAAAACGATAGACTTTCTTGATCCTTGATGCTGCTCCCAGCAATTCGACTAGATTCTTGAGGCAAATGTTGCTTATGTGTTCACTTCATTCAAAAAATTCTTTCACGCCATGGTCTTTGTTAAAGAATAAAAGCCTCTTTACAGAAATTTCCTTGTTTTGGGGTAAAATTTCCTACATTTTAAAAGAGATATTTATATCGTGATGCTGTCTGTGGTAACTCAAAAAGGCTTAGTTACATCCAACTCAAATGAAGGTGTATCATTTTTCAGAGTCATGGAAGGAGACCTATCATCTGCACTGGTGGGCATGTTAATTTCTGTTTAGTCGGGATTCTTCATATATGCCTTGGATCCTGATTCCGGTGCGATCCGGATCCAGATCCGGATTCCTCTTGAATCCCCCCCGAATCCCTCCAGGATTCTGGATGACAGATTACCTGTGGATTCCGCTATGTGGAATCCACGGGGAATCCAGATTGCCGTCCGGGATCCAGGTGGGATCTGGAAGGATCCGAAGGAATCCATGGCTGTGAGTGCCCAAAAATGGGCCCCACATGCCAAATTTATATATTTTTAAAAATCTAAAAAGCTAAATATATGTACATTAATTGACAATAATTATTTCTGAGAACAATGAGTTGCAAGTAGCATCTTTGAACTTTGTATTTCTTGTATGCTTTAGGTCAGTTATAATGTATTAACCAGCATCTAATTACCTATAGCTGTGTTACTCTTCTCTGAAGACAGACCATTTCGTAATACTACAGCAAAGGTCAAGGAATAGGGTTAAGAGTCTTGCATCTGCTTATCATCTCAATAACAAAAGTTGAGTTTCAGAATTAGATATAGATTCTATTTAGAGAGTCCTTAGGCTATCGGTTCGTGCTTTCCTCACATTTCACATGTTTAGCACTTCAATGGAAGCAAGCATGTTGTCCTTAGGCTATCATTTTATGAGAATCACACTTCTAACTTCTTACTATTATCATTATATGTTTGAACTTTGAACTTTGAAGATTTGAACTAATGATGAATGAGCATTGACATGTTACATGTATGGAATCTATGAATATACATACATACATACATACATACATATATATGTATGTATGTATGTATTTCGAACATGTCTATATATACCCGCGGAAGCGGGATCCAGCCCAAATTTTTTTTTGCCGAATCCCTGAACCTGAATCCGATTCCGAATCTGAACGAGGACCAGGATCGGCTACTTAGCTGAACAATCTGTGGTTGCTTTGTTTCTTATTTGTGTAAACTTGAAAGTTTGGAAACAGTTTTACGAACCCAAGTCAAATATGGTTGGTGGCATAGTTGAGAAATTCAAACTCACCAGTAACTTGGCAGGCCCAAATATTTTAAAAGCTCGGGACTCAGCAAAAACTTGGCAATTTTCTTGAACACTTTATATACATAAATCTTTAAAAACATTCTTCAAAAACACACATTACTAAATCTGTTGAGCACATTACTAATTTCCATCATATATAAATCAAAATTAGAATTTAATAGGTACCATAGACCAAAAAACGAGTTCAACTATAAATGAGTTATAATGCCACTTTCACTAGCCATGCCACATGTAGAAGTTGCTTCATCTAAAGTGATTTTTGGCAAGTTGTGCAATAATAATGTCTAAGTAGGCACAGTGAAGAGTTATATCCCAATTCCCCATCACCCCCTCATTGTAATCAAATTTTTTATTTGACAAATTTCAATAACTAACAGGGATTTGGGAGTGGAGATGCCAATAAGGTTGAGGGGCAGTGCCCCTCATGGAAGTATGGGAGCAATGCCCCTAGTGGGGTCAAGGGCAGCGCCTTCAATCGGGCTATGGGGGCAACACCCCCAACAGGGTCAAAGGGCAGCACCCCTTGTGAGGGTTTGGGGGCAACACCCCCAATGGGATCGAGGGCAACACTTCTCACAAGGCCCAGGGGCAAGCCTGAATTAAAGCCTTTGAAACCTTTACCACCAATGAAAATTGTGGTTTTTAACTGCAAGCAGGAATAATAAATTACATGAATTTATAAATAACACACAATCTTTTCCAAAAGTTGCAGCATACTTTATGAATTTGGACGAGTTTTTAGCTTTTTAATACAAAACTTTGCGATTTTTAATTTTTTTGCATTTACTTATGAGTTATATAGGAAAAAATCTCTGTAAGCTCTTCAAAAACTTGTTGGCAAGTTTTTGGGCAAGTAACTCGCCTAGCATTTTGACTCAGGAGTAGTTGTGAGTTTTGTGACTTTTTGGCAAGTTTTGCAGCACTGGTTGGCAGCAGGCATTACAAAACATTTGTTATAGTAGCTTGAAGGTGCTTAAGTTTTCAGAAAAGTCAGTGCTCATTATTTAATATGAATTATGAAATTAATTGTTGTTTAAGATGTTTTAATGCAGCTCCTGAAGCCACACCTTATTCAGATACTGATACCCTATTACATATAAGGTCTAGAGATTTATTCATATTTATAAATGGTAAATATTTTGAAAATCGAGATCCCTCAACATATCTTACATAGATTTTAATAAATATAGATATTGCTAGTATATTATTGATTATATAGGTACTCTGTACAAATGGCACACGTGAGCTTTATGCTGGTTATATCCTAAAAACACTTCCAGTGATAATTTTTTGTTTCCTATTTTGAACGATTGTTTGGATGGACATGGCTTTTTACTCTGTGGATTTTACTAATTGTTTTTTGACTTGTCTTTGAGAACTTTGTTTTGTGGAATGTTGTAGATGTATGGAGTTGCAAGGTTGTGAAAAAATATTTCGAAGCTCTCGTGAATAACTTGTGTAGAAGATTGTTGCATCATCGCAAAAATGTTATGAACTACTTGTTCTTGTTTAGAAGCTTGAGTCACAAATGTAATAGTGCAATTTTATAAAAATCAAGATATGGCTACCTTGTAGATTTTACCTATAAAATATATTTTACCACTTGACATACTCTATTCAAACCTAAAATTTGATGGTACAAAAGAAGGGTTGCAATCTGGTGGTTATCAACTGACTCTGAAACAAAGCTTACTTTTAGTAGTACTGAAGCATTGCATTGGTTACTAATTGATGATTTACAAGACTCACAGTTATGATTATGAGTAGGGAGAACAATTTTGGAAGAAGAATGGCGCCTTAAAAGAAAATCACTTTTTTGTCCTTTTTCTGGCATCTGTATAACTGCTACCTTCCCAATTTCTGTCTGAGATCTAATGAGGCAATACTCAGTGCTAGGGAGATCAGAATGGCTCAGTTTCTAAGGAACTGATGTATAGATGCAATCATTTGAGCATACACAGAGAGCTTAGAAAGAGTTTAATGGCTGTGAATATGAATTTTGGCCGCACAAGTGGTTGCAACTTACATTGAATGCTTTCACCTTCTTCTGTTGGACCACTTGCTTGAGAATCTCCCCGCTGAGCCCATTTCCAGACAGATCCAAAACAGGGAGGCTCTCAAATTGATCCCAGGACCAGAGCTGCAATGTAAGGGCAGAGTTTCCAGAGATGGATTAGGCCCTGATAACGACTATTCCAATTTGTGGGTGTTTCTAAAAGTGATTGCATGCCAGTTGGTTGCATGGAAAAAATCCAGCTTTTGTTGGATTAATTTGAGAATGTAATGTATGTCTGCAGTTAAAAAAATTCGTGTTCAACAACAGCTGGAATCATAAGTAGATTATTTTTCATTTTTGTGCTCAGTTATGGTTGTGGTTTCTATCAGCAAGAACTTTAGAAAAAAATTAGGGGTCATTGTTACAGTGTTATTAGAGGCGGTGATGTTGTCAGCTTGTTGGTTATGTTAATACTTGTTAGGTTTTAATATTCATGCTATGAACATCATTAATTACAGCTCTCTCATCCTGATGATGAATCATGGAGTGATCTGAAATGTTGATGCAAATAAATTATACACAATTTCATTTATAAGTTAATCATGATGAACTCTGGAAATCTGATGTCTTTAATGGTTTGTTAGTTTCTGTAGCTTCTTTTCTGTACCACTTTTTGACAAATGCTAGAGCAGAGTTGAAAATATGTCTATAGTTGATAAGTCTATATGAGTTGATGCAAGAACTGTTTAATTTGACCTACCTAGACATTAAAAGTTAGCATCTAAAGATAGTAGCAGAAATGAAACATATGGGACCCAATATGAAAACATGAGCAAAAGACTTTACAACAAAGAAATCAAGTGGATAACTAGCACAAAAGAGTTAGAATAGAAGCTGGTAGAACCAAAAACAAATGATTAAGAAGCTCAAATTTTAAAATTTAATTCTAGAAGAACAGTACTCGATTCCTCCTAAAGAAGATAACATGGAGCCTCCTTCCAAAGGAGAGTTATATAGTGGGGATGATTGGCCTAAACAAGTGCTAAAAGTAACTTTCAAGTTTTTGATAGTTTTCTTTTTGAGATGGAAGCAAAGATACTTCATGATTATCCACTTTTTGAGGTGGAGTTTTAGGACATTCATATTGAGAGACGTGTGTAGGAGAAGGGTGCTTCACTTGATATAATTAATGGGTTGGAGCATGCTAAAAGATTTAAATTAACAACCATTGGTGAGCTTTTTGATCATTCTAATGATGTCAATTCAGTCTATAAGTAGTTTTTTTCAATTAACAAAACATACAATTTTGATATACAATTTTTTTTGTTGAGGAGTATTGACAACAAAAATCCTATTTTGAGCATGTTGTAATTTTTCAACTGACAACTAAAGGTAAGCAATTCAACTATCTTTTGGTTTATAATTCAAGGCATAAAAGTGATCACGAGAATAGAAAATTGGCACTTTATACTTGTCACTACCAAGAGGCCTTCATCAAGAAATGCATCTTAAGGAAGATGAAAGAAACCATCCATGTATACATAGAAGAGTATGGGATCTAGGGGCTCCATTAAGATGTTGGGTATCAAGAATTAAGGGTTGTCCTCCATACAAGAATCACATAGTGCAAGTTATGACAACAATAGTTTTCTCATATTGTTGTGGTATTGAGTTTACTTTAGGCCTTCCATAACATGTGGTGTTACACATTATATAAGGGAAATCACTAGAATGGCAACTCCAAAGAAACCTTATAGTAATGAGATCATGAAGAAGGTTTTCTAGTTTGATTGTGGAGAATTGCTTCGGGGTTGGATCATTTCAAGTAGTGCATTGTTTGTTAAGAGAGTAACTATGGTGTCATAAATTATATCCCTTACAATTCACACTCTATTCGGCACCTACTTAGTGTTGCTTTATATATAGTTTTGTTACATTAGGCACATTTAGTATTGTTGCATTAAATAATTGTGCACATGCTCAAAGAATATTCTATTAAAATAATATCTTTCATAATCTCTCTATTATTTATCAGATAATGGTCAATATTGTAACTTAAGTGAATATTAGATAGTTTCTAATTTACGATTGTTTCTCTATAGAAACATCGTCTTTGCAAATCCTATAAATGATCATTTGATCATACATTTAATTATTTACCAAAAAATGTAATCAGAGCAGTATTAAATTTTTAAAAAAAAATTTAATTTCTTTTTGAAATTATATAAGCTTCAATTTTTTTTTCTGGTGATTAGGATTTTTCGAAATTCTTTTGCAGAATTAGTTTGTATTTCGAAGACCTTTTTCTAGCATTTTTCTAGACGTATTTTTGTTGATGCATGTGAAGGGCTTTTAACCTGCATCTTTTATGGCACGTGTTCATTGTGTGTACATTCTTTAACCCACATGCAACCCGTCATTTGGTGAAGTTTTGGAGTCATTTTTTGTGCAGACAATGATTTCTCCAACAAATGAGACCTAGCAAAACACATTTACTTCTGATGTGTGGTCATCATTCTATTTTCCTGGCGATTTATAAGCTCGTGTTTTATAAAAACACATTTTTTTCTGTCAAATCCATGGCGAGCTTCAAGTATTTCGGCTCGTGCAATGCCCTTTTTTTGGCCTTCGAAGCAATCTTGTTCTTCATCTATGTCTGCAACTCAGACATCTAGGATTTTTTGTGCCGACCATTCCCTGTGGCCCACACTTTTCAGTTCAAACTAGGGCAAGATTTATCTGGTCATTTTTCTACTTCTTCCAGACACGGCTAGGGCTTTGGTTCTAAAGTTTGTTCTTTTGAAAATTTCAGCAAGTTTTCTTGGCACTTGTTTTCAGCTGGCTAGGGTTATTGAAAAACCCTAAGATTTTTTGGTTGGATTAAAATTTAACCTACAAATTTTGTGGGTTTTTCGCAAAGATTTATGGCTCTTTGTCAAAATTTTTTGAGTCAATGAAAAATTTGTACATTGGGATTTGTGCAATACTTCGTATTTCTTAAAGTCTGTACTTGAGTCTACCTCTATTTGTGCATTGAAATTTGTGCCTTGGATTCTATAATCAATTTTTTGCCTCTTCAGAATTTCTTGTTTTCCATGCCTCAAAAAGTGTGCACAATGGCATCTTTGACCAACATAATGTTGGAAGGCAATCAATGATTCAATGCCAAAAATTGTAACACATAGAAGCATCAAATGATGGCTATCTTCAAATATCGTCGCCTCGATGAGCTCGTTTTGGATAAATAGACTTGCCCTACTGGAGTTGGACAAGATTAGGATAAGTTTTTATGAGCACAATCGAGAAGCAGTCATGCTTATCAAGATTTTAGTTACTAATGATCAACTGCCACAAGTGCCATTCGACAAGACAATTGTAGAGATCTGGACTATTCTGAAGGATCTCCATGAGACATTAGATGAGAGTCGTGCATTCTTTCTAAAGAACTAGCTATAACTTATGGTTCTCATAACTTTGAAGATTCTACCTCAATCCTATAAGCACTTCATTGAAACGCTCAACATTATTGCAACTAATGTTGATTTAAAGTTTCTAGACTTGTGCACCAAACTTATGCAGCAAGACTCTTGGAAACAATAGTTTGGTAGGAGTGCCACATCCTCCTCCTTGGAACAAGCATTTGTAGCCAAATCCTTTCACAATGATAAGCAAATCTCAATTAGCTCAACAGAAAGGCTCTAGTCGGCCTTAGGATAGCTTGAAGAAAAAGAAACCTCAGTGTAACTATTGCCACAAATTTGGCCACTTGATAAAGGACTATTAGAATCGGATTGCTTCTGAACAATGAAAGTAGGGAGGGTCTTAGCCTAAAGCTAATGTTGCAGAACACTTAGAGCAGAAAGAATCTGCATTTTATGCTTTCATGGCGAAACATCCTAAGAATCATGTGAAGTCTTTTGCTTGGTACATAAACTTCGGGGCTTCATGACATTTCACTCATCGACGTGATTGGTTCATAAACATCTCACCTTTCATCAATTTAGTCATTTTTGGAGAAGAGTATCCAATTGTTGGCAAAGACAATATGTAGATACAATCTGGTAGGAGGAATCTCATATTCCTTAATGTATACTATGTTCTTGGTATGAAATTAAATCTTCTCTCCATGAGCCGAATTGTGCGACATTCTCCTCAACTTTATGTAGTATTCGGTTTACACAAGTGTTCAATTGTTGAACATGCGACTCACATTGTTGTGGCTGTTGGCATCGAGGATCATGGTCTATACAAACTTGTGGATTCGGTGATTCTCTTGAGCATGCCTTCGCAGCTAAATCATCTTCCATCAGTAGTCTCTGGCATCAACGGTATAGCCACCGGAACATTCACTATCTTTCTTAGCTTGTTTGGGAGGATCTAGTTCTTGGCTTACCTAAGATTCAAACTCAGTGTCACCGAGTTTGTGGAGCTTATCAGGCTAGGAAGCAACACAAGACACCATTCAAGGATGGTGACTCATGATGAACCTCAAAGGTATTGCAATTGGTTCACATTGATGTATGTGGTCCAATGAATACATCTTATGTTACTGGTGCCAGGTATTTCTTGCCTTTTGTTGATGATTTCAATCGTAAAATGTGGGTGTACTTTCTTAAACAGAAATCAGATGTGTTTATTATATTTAAGAAGTTTAAGGCCTTAGTAGAAAAAAAGTCTAGTTGTCCCATAATCACTCTCAGGTCAACTATGGGGGAATTTTTGTTCTAATGCTTTCTCGAACTTTTGTGATACACACATCAAATGTTAGTTAACTGGCCCTTACACTCCTTAGTAGAATGGTGTTCTTGAACGTCAAAACTGCACTATAACGGAAATGGCTAGGTCAATGATGGAACACAAGAGTATTCCTAAGAAATATTGGGTAGAAGCAATATTCATTGTAGTTTGTCTCCTTAATTGGTCTCCCACACAGGCTGTTAAGGGGAAGACTCCTAAGGAAGCCTAAATTGGTTGCAAACATAGGATTAGTTATTTGAAAGTCTTTGGCTCTTTAGCATATGTTTGGATTCCAGATGCCAAGCGCTCCAAGTTGGATTCCAAGAGTCCAAAACTTATGTTCATAGGGTACGATGACAACATAAGGCTTACCAGATGATTGATGTAGACACTAATTGTCTTATTTTCAGTTGTGATGTTGTCTCTGATGAAGAACAGGGACCTTTTCAACTTTCCTCATTTGTACAGGATTTAAGGATTAACCTTTGAAAGCTACTAATTTAGGTGTCCATCTTCCTTTTGGTTCACCTAATGGGAGGGATGATGCAAACTCTGGATTTGATGATGCACTACTTGAATTTCCTCTAGAAGATGTACCTCTTGTTAAACTTGTTCCAGATCTTGTTCCAGTTATTCCTCTTACATCTAATGTTGGCTCTTCTACTCCTCAACCTAAATGGTGGGCAAAAACCATCAACGATCTCCGTCCTGATGAGCTCATTGAGGGTAGAACTTCCAAAAACAAGAGCAAGCAACAAAATACAATCAAGTTTTCTCTCATAGCCAACATTCATAATATTTTTGAGCCTCAAACGTATACTGGGGCTAAAGGGATTCTTGAGTGGGAAAAGGCTATGGAAGCTAAACATCATAGTCTTCTGAAGAATATCACTTAGGTTCTTTCTGATCTTCCTTCAAGAAAGAAGCCCACAAGCTGCAAATGGGTGTATAAAGTCATGTACAAAGCTGATGGAACTCTTGTCAAGTACAAAGCTTGTTTCGTTGCTAGGGGGTTCTCACAAAAAGAAGGCATTGATTATGAAGAGACCTTTTCTCCTACAACCAAAATGAGTACCATATAACTCATCCTTGCCTTAGTGGCTCGTTTGGTTGAAAAGTCCATCATATGGATGTTAAGAGTTCCTCCTCAATAGTGAGTTGCAAGAAGAAGTCTACATGATGCAACCTCCTCAAGGTTGTTGGAAAAGAAGATTAGGTGTGTAGACTGGTAAAAGTACTCTATGGCTTGAAATAGGCTCCTCGGGCTTGGTACATCAAAATTGACAAGTACCTTACATATAATGGTTTAAAGAGGAGTCCATCTGATTCTAATCTATACTTCAAAAACATTGGTGGTGATATTCTTCTTCTTGTTGTCTATGTTGATGACTTGGTTATCACTGGTAGTTTGGCACTTTTGAGCACTCAGATCAAATAGAGTTTGTGTCAATCGTTTGAGATGATATACTTGGACTTCCGCATTATTGTTTAGGTGTTGAAGTTTGAGAGATTGATGGTAGTATCTTCTTATCTCAGTTTAAGTATGCCCGTAGTTTGCTGGCCAAGTTTTGCATGGACGACTGCAAACCCGCATCCTCGCCTATGGAGAAAGCGCTGAAGCTAATAGCCAAATCAGATTCACCTATGGTGAATGATCAACATTTAGGCAAGGTAGGCCGTCTCATCTACCTTACTACTACTAGGCTTGATCTCAATTTTGCAGTGAGCTGCATTTCACGCTTCATGATAGCTCCCAAGGTTGATCACTGGGTAGTAGTGAAGTGTGTGTTGCATTATGTGAAGGGCACTTTTGACTTTGGTCTTCTTTGCAACAAAAGTCACAATCCTAGGCTTATTGGTTTTACACACTCAGATTGGGCAGGTTCCGGTGATTACAAAAAATCAACATCTGGGTATGTTTTCAGTTTGGGATCTAGTGCAGTCACATGGACTAACAAGAAGCAGTAAGCAACGACTCTTTCCTCGATAGAAGTTGAGAATTAAGGAACAATTGAGGCAGCTTGTGAGGCAGTTTGGCTTCAAAGGATGCTTTTAGATATGTAGATGTTTCAAGCAGATCCTACTCCCACTGTAACAATCAAGGTGTGCTCAAGCTAGCCAAGAATCTGGTCTTCCAAGAGAGAACCAAACATGTTGACCTTCATTGTTATTTCATTTGGCAGCTGGTTGAAGACAGATCAATTCAGTTGCTCTATGTTTTGACTGCGGATCTGACAACATATATTCTCACCAAGTCTCTAAGCCTAGACAAGTTTGTAAAATTCAGGGGGCAACTTGGTGTAGTTGATAGATTGATCATTAAGGAAGGGCATTAGAATAATATATTTATTATTTATTATTTAATGGTCAATATTGTAACTTACGTAAATATTAGATAGTTTATAATTTATGATTGTTTCTTTATAGAAACATCGTCTTTGTAAAAACTATAAATGATAGTTTGATCATTATTTTAATTCATTCAATTATTTACCAAAACATATTCTCATGCTATTTGAGCACATGTTTGCATATGCAAGCCTAGCTTAAGTTCACTTAGTTGAGCCTAACTTAGTCTAGGTCAATTGATTTAGTTGGGCTTTAGTTTGCATATCGTGTATATCGTGCACATCTAGTTTGCCTTTCTAGTTTGGGTTAGCTTTTTGCATAATTTTGAGGCAATTTTTTTTTAATTATAAAAGTGCATCATTGTATTCCTTTTATATCATCATGCAATTATAATTTTGCAATTTTGTATTCTATGGTGTTTCTTTTCTTGTTGTTCCCGTTTTAGGTGTTCTTAATCATTAGGGACGATGATTTAGAAGTGGGGGTTATGTTACATCCCTTCCTCGAGGACTTTCAAATAACATAATTGTTTCATGAGAAGTATGAAGTTAGTTAATTGTGTGGATTTATTATGTTTAATTATGAGGATTATAATTCATGAGATTATGTTGTTTTCATTACCAAGACTATTGAATAAATAATATTCTCATGGGCAATTAATAGTTAGGGATGAATAATGTGGTATTGATGACTTGATGTTAATCTATGTGATTTTATTTGCTTAAAGATGTTATTAAGAAATGAATGAGAGCATGGTATTATCCTTCTTTCAGTAGCGGATGCAGGAGAAGATCACCCTAACAAAGGGAGGGAGAGTATTATCGTAGAGAAAAGGTGCAAATGCGTGGAGAAAGGTCGGAAATGTTATTCGAGTAGGAACCCATAGCTAAGTATCTTGGTCATTAGGTCCTTGTTTAGGGTTAGTCCGACTCTCCTTGGCCTTGGAGGGGTGGTAGTTGTTTCATTCCTAGACTTAATATAGAATTTATGATTTCTTGTTTGGATGAATATTTATTGAGATCTTACTATTGATTTAATATAGAACAACCTCATAATTATCTCATCACACACACACACTAGTAATGGCCATACCATCTTTATAATTAAAGGAAGTCATGATTTCAATTTAATTCGTATAATTCGTCTATAATATTCAATGGATCTTGTGAGAAAATGAATGTAGGCTTGAATATCTCTTTACCGTCTATTTTTAAATCATTACGAGAATATATGTATAAATATATGTACATACAAGCGTATGTATATATGCACACATACAGCTATATATGTATACACATATCTGTATGTATATACACACACACACATATATATATATATAATTTTTTTTTTCAATAAAAACGATTCTCTCTATATTTTTTTTTTTTCCAAAGAGCTCAATAATTATAGATAAGCTTTGCATTTAAAGTTAACAATGACATAATATATATACGTATTACATATTTGCATATTCAATTGAAGTGAGATAGAGAATTCAATTTAAGAGCGAGTAATCTAATTCTCACTCTCAAGCCAGTCTTTTTGGTTTTCAAAATGAATCACCACCTTAAATCTATGTGGAGGTGGCGGTTGGAAGAGCTCTCATCTCTTTTCCTTGATATCAAGGTGGGGGTTCACCATTTTGGAAAAAGACATGGGATTGTGGAGAATGCTAAGCGTGGGGCTCCTTGTTTAAGATTCTGTGATACGCAATTGGGGAAGAGTCTTGGGTGAGAGAGAAAATGATGATTGTCAGGAAAAAGGACCTATTTTATGGACATTGCTTCTTACATCTTGAAGATGGGGGGAAAATGATCATCGATGGGATGTGTAACAATTTAATAAAGACTATAGTACGAGGTGTTGGGTCTGGTGGACTCTTTTGGGACATCACCGTTGTTCTAGCCCAAAGTCTTATCTTGACAATTGAGTCATTCTCAGCTCACAAAGAGTTCCCAACCCTCTAAGAGTTCTCAATCCTCTAGTGAATCCGGCAAGTAGATCCTCCTCATAATTTATGAGTTAGTTGAATCCTTGTATGGATTAAAAACAGAGGATGAACTCCTTTTCCGATTTGTACAGATAAAACCTTACCTTGAGGAATCATAATGTGAATTTGTTGTTAGATTTTGAATCAAGAAATGTTCTAGAATCGGGTCGTCAATGCATTGGTAATTTACTGACTAAATTATACATTGCGCTCAAAGAAGGTGGAATGGCATCGCATACCTATTCGCATCATTGGGTCAATTTTCATTATCTTGCATTTGAAATTTTACGAGTCAAAACCAAACATAGAGCTTAACTTGCATAGCAGACTTGATCTGTATTAATGAACAAAGAATGTATCCAGGTTATGCATACTTAAAAGTATCTGCATTTCATGCACAAATCCGAATATCATTGTAAGTCTATGAAACTGGCAGGCTTAGTATATTATACTATGATTTTCAGACCATATTCGAAATCATATATCATTAATAATTAATAACAATTATGATAGGAAGCTTATGTTGACTTGATGAATTTGAAATTATATTATGAAAACGTATATCACATAAGAAGTTGTGTTCAGTTGTGAACTCTGTTCACAGAAGTTGAAACTTCATATCAACTATAAATCTTATATCTGATATGATCTGCAACTTCGATATGGATCTGTTAACAGTAAATAAGTTCTTAGTTGAACTCGGGGTCATAACACTTTGACATTTCATCATCAAGCACAACATAAACTAGTTCAAGGGTGACCCAATTGTCGGAATTGCGTTCTATCATTACCAAATCTGCATCGATTAAGTTAACAGTTTAATAATACGATGATTCTCATAAACACTGAATAATTCCCTAGTTGGGTTAACTTATATTATCGTATGAATATGGCAGGATGTCTTCAACCAGTATGTAGCTCATCTCCTTGAGCGTAATGGATCAATCTTGACCAGTTAAGTCATTAAAAAAAGATATGAAAATGTAACAAGAGTTTGCGAAGAGTTCCATATCTTATCCTATAAAGCAAAAATAGAAAAGATTATATAATGTCAATCATACTTTAATACTTATAATAGCTGATAATTGATGGGAAGGGATTTCTCGTAGATTGGTCATGAACCCTAAAGACCATATAGATTTTGCGAATCCCAGTGTGTTACCACTCTTAGGTCAATGGGCCATTATTGTTGAAAATGGACAAGTCTTGGATGGATCATGGAGACCTTGAAAAGTCTAAAGAACTAATGATATGAGTTGGTAGTGGCATTGATAGCACAAAGTATAGTGCTTGCATTAATAAAACCTTTTCTAAGGTGGTATTATAAAAATTGGTAGTAACCATTAGTTACTAGAACTAGTAGGGTAATGTCTAGTTAGGAAGGTCATCCTCATAGATGTGATTGACTATGATAGTTGTGGGTTCTACGCAAGGTATCAGATGGTATGAAAGACTAGATTCTATTCATAAATCTTTCGTGTAGGGTCAAGCCACTTTCGTAAGAAAATTGTTTGGAAGACTTTTGAGTTCGAGATCATAAGATCAATGGTTGGAAGGTAAAACCTTTGATGATACTCTTCCTCTCCTAGCAGTTGATAGGACCACATGCAAAATAGGAAACAAAAACAAACCATCAAGCTTCTTAGTTTCTTGGTTCATGCATTGTTAGTTAATCAAGTTAATGAATTCTTTTCTTTTGGCATTAGTGAAATAAAATTGTTAGATAGTTAATCAACTAATAATATGTTATTATTGTAGTTACTTAACAAACTTTTTAGTTATTTGTGTAAAAAGGAAAGTAATTTCTTTTTGTTATTAAGCATTAATAGTAAAACAATTATTTCTCATAAATTGTTCGTTATTTGACATTATTATTTGCTAGATAGTTTAGTATGTTACATTACCATCCATATGGATTGTATGAGTGCTTGCATCAATTTTGCACAATCAATCCACCATTGCTACAAAATTTAGGTAGGTCCAAAGGTTTTCTAAAAAAAAACCTTAAACATTCCTTTTTAATTTTTTTGGGAAAATAAAAAATTTGTTTTGAACAAAGCAAAAAAAGGTGCACACTTTTTGGGGAGGTACAGATGTAGGCATGGACATGCAACATGCTGTTATCAACAACACAACCAAATTTAGCAACTCACCAGATTTAGCCCTCCTTTTTAAGTGAAGGGAATCCTCAAAGATTCTAGAGATTCTTTTGGGAACTCAATATAATATTCAAACAACTACCAATGTATTCTTGCAAGGGCATATCTTTTTCGACAAGTAGAATATTCCAAAACGACAAGACATCATGTTGATATTAGTAGTATAGACTGCTACCTAAGCACCCCTCTTGCCTTTAGTTTGGTCTTTAACCCACCTTCAATTTTTTGGTTGTAAATTGAGCATATGACCTCAAAATCATGCAAACAAGATATCATAGAAAATTCAGTTTTGTGTTGATCCTTTTTGGTAGTCATTTGCCAAATTCTTCACAAATTTTTTCGTATTAGGCCCGTGAAGTCAAATCTTCTATTTTGCACTTCTATGATTATATCTTGCTCATCTGGACTCCATTTTTTGAAAACTAGATATCATCATAAAGTTGTTTTGTACTTTGTCCCGATCTACTATCTCTTTTTCCAAATTTTGTCTTAGGTTCTTTTTATTCATTTTTTTTGTTTACACTATTTGGTCAATTTCTTGGATGTTTTGCACTTTGAATGGATTTGTTTGTATGGGATAACTTTAGTTGGTTTATTCTACATGTATTGCTAGAAATTTGCCCCATTTGGGCATTTTGAGCATCTTTTACATGTACTTCTCTATTTGTAGACACACTAAGATAAAGTGCCACCGAGTTATGTATGTTTTTGGAGATTGTGCATGTTCTATCAAGTACCTTATTTTGTACTTGCTCTATATTATAAAGTACCATGGAAAGTTATGTAGTGTGTTTTGTTTTGTCATCGCACGTTTTTTCAATGACTATTCCTCAATGAGGACATCACATCCTAGTGGTTCTTGTCCCATGCATTTGTGCATTGGATGTATTTCATTTTTTAACTGTAGGTACATTCTTGTGCACATTCATTTTCTCCTCCATGCACTACATGGTGACACACAATTTCAATGGATCTGTCAAAACTCTCCTTTGTTAGCATTATGTTGGGGGGCAAGGGGGTTGGAGTCTACTATTGACTTGTTGACACCTCCTTGGTTTCATTTTGGAGTGAGCTAGGTATTCAATATTTGTTTCTACATACCATAGGAGGCAAAATTTGTATTTCCACAAGATGAACCTTTTACCATATAGACGGTTTTGCATTTCAGTTTTATGGAAACAACTTATCCTTAGTTGATGAGTTCATTAGGCTATTAGCACCCATATTTTCAACTAGCAGTTTTCTCTTGCATGGTTGATTTATATTGTTGAGGTCACTAAGGGCACATGTGTAGCCGAGTTGGTGTGAATGTGAGTCGTGAGGTGTAGCGTTAGGTTAATGATCCCTGTGCTATGCGTCAACTCTGATTCGATTCTCACTTGGATTACCAAAAACCATTTTAACGATGCATGTGTACTTGAGTTGGTGTGAAGGTGAGTCGTGAGGCGTACTACTAGGCTAATGATCCCAGTGCTATGCATCATCTCTGGTTTGACTCTCACCTAGATTACCACAAATCATTTTCATCGAAATGAAGGCATTTCAAAGCTACAGAGGCTCTCTCAGAGATAGGGTTTCATTGTAGCATGTTGATACTTTTGTGACTTGCAAAGAGAGTGGGGCAAAGCTTCTCAAGGTGGACAACTTCTCCGACAGAGGTTTAGGGTTTGGCTATGTGAATCATGGCGCAAACCTTTACAAATCTAATTTGGACTGTGATTCTGAGCGGTTGAAACAATGAATGCAGAGATCAAATTTTGGGTGGTTTAAGGTGGGACAATCATCCCTTTTGGCATTAGGGAAGGTTGAATACTATGGTCGAGCAAATGGATCGAAACCATAGAATAAGGGTTCCCAGAAGTCTGATTTGGGTGTGGGTTTGGAGCGATCATATGGAATGGTTATGAGATCTAGTCAACATGGATCCCTTGCATGTGACTGTCAAATGAGACAAGGTCCCTATAAACCAGATAATAGGAAGATGGATACTTCTATATTACCCTCAAATAATGCTTCTTTATGGTATTGGAGGCCAAACTAGAGGAGGAGGTTGACCACAATGTGGTTGTCTTCTCAAACCTAGGTTTGATAGGTAGTTTTAGGGGGTTTTGGCCTAGTTTGATTAGTCTACTGAAGTGGATTTTAGAATATAATTAGGAGCTTATTCTTGAAGCCTATGTTTAGATTTACCCCGCAGCTAAGGGTTTCTTTATTGTTGTTTTTGAGAATGTACAAGATATGAATAGGATTGTGTATGATTATCAATGGTGTTGGGAGAACAAATTTTCTCTAATGTTAAAGCTCTAGCATCTAGACTTTAGCTCTGCTAATGACGTCTTTGATAAATTCCCATTGTGGCTGAGACTTCCTAATCTGCCTCTACATCTTTGTTTGATTCTCTCTTTGAAGCAGTAGGTGATGGTTTAGGGAACTTTCGGATGGTAGATGAAGGATCTACAACTATGCTCCAATCTACCTTTTCTTGGATCCTAGTGGAAATGAATATTGCTAAGGGGCTTCCTACAAAGATTATGATCATAACTTGAAAAGGAAGCTGGATTCAACCTTTAGATTATGATGAGATTCCCTTCAAATGTAGATTATGTTTTCAGACTGGACATATGGAGGCTTAGTGCATCAAAGGTTGAGTGCACAAGTTGTCTTCATGGTGGAAGGATGCTTCGACTGCCAAGCACTATATGATTGAGAAGAAGGTATATAAGTAAAAGAGCTTTTCTCAAGTTGTGTTTGGGGATTAGAAGCAATTGTCTCCTAAGGATAATGTGGAACAACCTAGGAAAACCAATGATAGCATGGTTGTTGTGAGTTGTGAAGGGGTGGTTCTACAAAAAAATGGGGCTGCTACTCTAGTAGAAAGGAGAAAAAAAATCCAATGGGGACTTGAGATATGGGGGATGATTTGTTCGTAGTTGGGGTTCAACCCCAAAAAGAGGTGGGGTGTTTAGATGATTAGGCCTAGGATTCAATGGCTTGCTCTTTGGATTGGTAAAATGAAGTTGTTAGATTGGAAGACAGTTGGCACATTGTTAAAGGAAAAAAGAACATGAAAACAAAGATAGGATCCTTCGATATGATTCTTTGTTCTCATATGAAGGGAGGCAAAGTTAGTAAATCTTGAATCTAGTCTATTAATAGAGCTTTTTATTGTGCCTTATTTTGGTAAGGTGGATTCCCTTGATGCATCCACTCTTGGTTCAGGCCAAGTCTAATCTCAATTCATAATTAAATAAAATCATAATTATTACCAACCAAAAAAATATTTTGGAGGTCACTCATGCAGATTCATGTGCTATCTATTTCTTCAAATGATAGATGTTTTACCCTTGTTTTGCATATGTTCATTGTTCGAGTAATGTCATCGGATGCACTCACACAAATTTGTGTCTTCTTGATTTTGATCATCATCTTTGTTTCAGAGGAGATTCTTTATTCAATACTATAGCAGTTATCATTTGACAATTCTCTATAGCTTCTTTGTGCTTGAGAGAATCTTATTCATGTTCCTACTCTTTTGAGACATTTTTTTGGGGCTTCTTAGTCCTTCCTTTTACATTTCATGTTCCTTATATGCAGTGTGTCTCTCATTTTTGGAGAGGAGTTTTTTTTCCCATGTGTTTTTCTCCCTTTGTCTACTTTGAGAGACTTACAATGTACATGGATACCTAGTCAGACCTTTTGTTTCCATAACCGATTCATTCATTTTATGCTTAGATCTTAGCATCTCCCTAAGTTCCACTTAATGGATGGTGTTGGAACATTTATTTATGTTTTCTTTATACATAGTTTTGTTGCATTAGGCGCATTCAGTATTGTTGCATTAAATAATTGTGCACATGCTCAAAGAATATTCTCATGTTATTGGAGCACATGTTTGCACATGCACACTTAGATTAAGCTCACTTAGTTGAGCCTAATTTAGTTTAGTTTGGTTTAGTTGGGCTCTAGTGTGCACATTGTGCATATTGTGCAGCTCTAGTTTGCATATCTATTTGTAGTTTGATTTTTAAGTTTGAGATGGATTTTTGCATCATTTTAGGTCTTAGTGGTTTCTATAAAAGCATATTATTGTATTCATTGTAAATCATGTCTTGAGATCATAATCTTGTAATTCTTTATTTTTGCGTCTTGAGAAATGTAGCAATTCTTTTCTTCTCACTCTTGTTGTGTAAGGTGTTCTTGTTTTGTTGTTTGACCCTAGAGGTGCTTGTGTTGCAAATTTTAACATTCTATCATAGCACCATAACTTCAACACTTGTGTGTTTTCTCCTAGGTCATTTTAAGATTTTTTGTGTCATAGTCTACCTTACATCTTCACTAATCTTTCACTTTGTTCATTGTCAAATGCTAAATTAATACTAGATCTTATATCAAAAACCTCGATGCTTGCATCCCCCTTTCAAAGAGGTGATTTTGGGAGGATTAGGGTGCTAAGATTTTGTTCTACCCAAAATCTCCGAAAAATATTGGATTGCAAGTGTCAACCTTGACAATTTAAAATCTAGTCTTGATATTTGCACTTGATCATTCATGTTAGCCTAAACTTGAAGATAACCTTGTGATCCTTATATAAAACACTTCTTATATCCTTCATAAACCTTGATTCTAAGAGCAATAGTTTTCCTATCTAATTCAAATCTGGAGCAATCAAGAAGTAACAAGCTACAAGCATGCTATATTAAGTATGATTCTATGTTTGTCAATTTTTGTTACCACGTTATTACATTAACACTTGCGGGACTTGTCTAAAGAGCATTGCATCACCACCTTTATGTGGAACTCCATGAAAGGGTTCCATACCTAATGCATTATCATTCATTTCAACATGTTTTCGTTATTGTTTTTCCTCTATCCTCCCTATGGCATGCATTATCTTTCATCACATCATAAATATTGTGGAGGTGGGATCCCCAATGCGAGGTTTGAATTAGACAAGCCCCTATATATTGCAACCATTATTACTTGTTTTTCATTTGTGCGAGTTCAAATCCAATTGTGAAAAAGGTACAAAAGTGAAGAGGAAGTTATTATAAATGATTGCAAATTTTGGACAGGCAAAAAACCCTAAACTAAGGAGGAGGTCACCCTTGTCCTACAACTTAAAGTTGAACTTTTGGGAGAAAGTGTTTTAGGACCTAATTGCATTTGTGCATACATTCTTCAATCACAAATACTTTCAACTAGGGTGCCCAATACATGTGTTTGATACTCTTTACTCTAGATGTCTAATCCAACTTCCTCACTGCATCTGTATCCCATATTGGATTACTATGTATATCATTCTTGATGTAATTTACTATTATTGTAGTTGAAAACATCCATTGTGTCATCATTAATCAAAATCTCATATAATTCAAAGTGTTAAGCTCGCTTATCAAGATTGTAGTCAAACTTATTCATGTTCCAATGTTGTCATGGAGAATTGAAATCTTAATTTGCACATTGATAAGCCTAGGGTATCATTTCCACACAATAACTATAATTGAGACTTTTGAAAAACTCAATTTTGGTTACATTATGATAAATATTGATTCTAAAGGTATGATATTTATCATTGAATAGGATGAAATCGGGTTCACCCTAATATGTAATGTGGAAATACAAGATCTAATTCCAAATCCAAATTCCCAAAGGAGAGATCCAAATTGATCAACCAAAAGGTTAATGCACAATTGAATCAATCTATGGAGAATATGAAAGAGGAAGAAAACCTTATATTTCCCTATAAAGGATTTGGGTTTGAAATCTGAAATAATTGAAAGGCAAGTACTAACCTCAAAATAGGATAGATCTGAAAAATGCCAATTTCTGATGTCTGTGTGAGGTTTCGGGCAATTTTGCAACCTATTATGGACTGGAAATGTCGAGACGAAGAAAAGCCATAAATCTTTTATTTTTCTGATGACAAGTAGTCTTTGACCCCGATAAAAGGTCAAAGGCTACATTAATATTTTGAAGGTCGACTTTGATTTTGTTCACAAATCTCATAAGTTTGCCAAAAAGGGTATCCAAATCCGAACTCACATACACAATTCCGAACCTGTACTTGCAAAAAAAAGAGGGTTTTTATTGTTTGTATGGGGCGTTTGCCTTGGTCAAACCCCAATTTAGGAATTAACCTTGAAATTGAATTGAAATTGTAATGTGCATAAACAAAGCAAATGAAACAATTCACCTTGCTTATGTTGAAGTCCTTGTAGAGGATTCGAATCCTCAAATCCACAAGTAGGGATGCTCCAATGGATGTAGAATGAATGTAGGATGTCTCAAATCAATGGCATTTGATCTTCAACACCAATCTTGAATGGATCTTTGCATATGAGGAGGCTTAGATGAATGTGGAAGAATGAATCTTCAAGGGGGCTCCAAAGAGATTGAATCCTTCAATGGCTAACAATGGATCTCCTTGATGAATGCTTGAATGCTAGACTTGAAGATGAATGAATGCTTTCTTTCTTTCCTTCTCCTTCTTGCTTTCTTGATCATGAAATTGCTTGAGAATAATAGATTGCAATTGCTTGATTGTGGATGAGAAAATGAGAGAGGAAGGCTCCCTTTTATAGTGATTTAGGGCACAAACCTCTAGAGAAGGCCGAAATTGGGGAAATAAATCCCAATCAATCTTAAACCCTAGAAATGGGCCCATATTAAATGCAATTTAAGGATTTACCATTCCGAAACTTGAAATGGCCAACCCGGAAGCGGGAAAACAAATATCTCCGAAACCCGACACTCAGAAATCTTGGAAACTTGAAATTTGAAATGTGGGTCAAGGATGAGGTAGAATCTGCTCTAGGTCAGAGTCGAGGTTGACCTTGACCTAGGTTAGAGTCGAGGTCAAATTTGACCCTCAAGTTTGACTTTGACCTTGAGGTCAAAAACCTCAGGACCTCAGTCCATAGTGCTAGGAAATGCAGACATGAAGTGGAATCAGGTGCAAAGAGAAACAAAATAGGGGGAGAAAGCCAGATACATGCAAAGACCCAGTCAAGGCGCTTAACATGACCCCATACCACTTACTCGAAGGGCTAAACACTCTTATCATGGAAGTGCTTCCATTTTAAGATGATACATTGAGCCCCCACTTTAGCAAGAGTATGGACTCGATGCAAACTCTTGGTAAAGGAGATCGAAATGAAAAGATAATCTTATTGTAATCAAAGGGACAAGAGAAACCTCAGGCCCCTAGGGACTCAAGTCTTTATCGACTCCAAGATCACAATAAGAGACATCTCTAGAGAGAGAAAGAAAGGGTGTGATTATCTCGCCCAATGAGAACTTATGTCCCATTATGAACCACACAAGGAAACAACACAACTGGAAAGATGGAATTGAACCGCCTAGTGAATGTGGCTACTCACTAGTCAACCCATCAAGGATTCATCCTTAGAAATATTCTATTCCATAAGAATAAAACCAAAAACAAAAGAGATCCAGTCTTAAGGACACCTTTGACCTTAAGGGATCAGATATATTTATTTGAAACTGGAGGGATCAAGAGATCCTGAAATATAAATCCATACTTTAAGGATTAGTTACTAATCCAAAAAGGGAGAAAAGGTATCTTGAAAAATAATATATGCGTATTGAAAAGTGTGTGTGTGCAATAGGTGAGCAGAGCATATGCCCCCATGTTAAAGTCATTGCTAATCACTTTAACAGGAGCAATGGCTTTAACGGAAACATAAACAACTCCACTGATTAGGTTTCTGCATCGAGATGCCCCCAGACGAAGACAAATCAAGGGAAATATCACAGAAACATACAGAGAACACAGAAGGGATCTACCTACCATGTGGTCAATATGATCATAAGGTAATATATATATGATATTATTGCAAATGAATTGACGTCATTCCCCAAAGAAATTAGAACTACAATCACAAAGGAGGAAAGATCACATAAGATATACGAAGGAGAGTCTTTTCAGACCATGACATAGAGACCAAAAAGAATCAATGCTACCATGTCTCGAATCCAAGCAGATTACACAAGGAAACATTTATGAACAATAGCACATTTACGACATAACATGAAACAACACATAGAAGAATAGAGATACATATAGAGGAATTGAACAATAGTTTTGATTCCTTTATCACCTTGCACCATTTGAGTAACAAGGATTGTATAAAAGAATCTAACAACATTTAGCAAACACATTAAGGGAAAAGCATAGTACAACAAGCAAACACATAAAAAAGCTACCGCGAAGGACAAGTCGATCAAGCGTGCCACCTACTCTCCCCATATCGTTGTATATCATTTAGGGAAGCTGGGTAACTCGCAAGAGGGACTATATCCAACATAGTAGGAATGATAGCCAATTCCAAACAAGGATCCGCTTGAGAATCACAATGTTTGACACTAGGTGTAAGAGTTAATTGTGATGAAAGCATATTAGGTAAATCAATGTCAATGTCAATAGTCTCATATTCATCATTAACATCATCAATATCATCAAGAGTATCTTCTTCATCTAGATTAATCGAAATAGGATCTAAGATACGAGTAGAATCATCATAATCATGCATCTTAACATTATTATTAGTAACAACATCATGCATAGTCTTATCCAAAGAAGGTAGAGATTTTTGAAGAATAGAATTATGAGCTTTAGCATAAGCACGACGCTTCTTATGACGTTCATTAGTAGATCGATTTCATTTTGATTTGTTTGAAATAGGTTGACAACTAGGAGGAACAATCATAGGATCCTTCACAGGTTCTTTAGGAAGATCGATAGGATTATCAGCAATAGGAGGAACTTGATTAACAGAACTAGAAGCCATAGTTAAAGGAGGTATATAAGGTGTAGGCAAAAGACCACGATTAAGATCCATAGGAGGTATACTTAATTCAAGAATCTTACGGTGTTTATAAGCTTGATATGAATGGAAAAGATTATCAAGTTGAGGAGGACATGAATTAGGTAATGAAGGCCAAAAGAAATCAAGAGAAGTACAATCTCTAGGCCTAGAAGGTTGATATAAACTATGATTAACCGTCTTCACTTCTTCATCATGAATAAATTTAAGACATTTATGGATAGGTGAAGAAATAGCATGCATGGCATTCAACCATGGCAAAACTAACTTAACTTGAAATGGATCAGCAGTAGGAACAAAAACAAAGGTAGTGTTCACAATTTTTCCACAAAGTTCAACCGGTAAAGTAATAGAACCAAATGATGGATAAAGAAAACCATTGCAAGTTTGAATCCACACATCTGATGTATCATAAGAATCACGTTGTAATATTTTCATAAAAATATTTTCTTCAGTAATAACATTGACTAAGGATGTAGGATCAACAAGACAACCACGAGTAGGTTTCTGAGAAATCCTAGCATAAATGTAAAGGGGATCATCAAGAGCTTTAATAGTCTTAGAGTCATCAAAGGTAATTAAAAGTTCCCAAGGTCTTTTATTCTTAGGTTGTTGTTGAGGTTTAGGTTGAGTTTTCAATTTAGGCTTAGGTTTTGGTTGAGGTTGAGATTGAACTTGAGGTTGAATTTGAAGTTGAGGTTGAGGTGGAGATACCAATTGACCAACATGCTCCACTTGATTAACAACATGATTGAGATCATCCATCTTTGAATCATACATAATTTCCATAGCAGATGGCTGAGCAATGGTATTAGTATCATGCGTAGGTAAATGATTCGTATAGATTTGAAGGTTCTGATTAGGAGGAGAAACAAATTTGTTCCCACTACCATCAAGATTATCAACAGAAAAAGCATTAGAATCAATTAAGTCTTGAACCTTATGTTTTAAAGAATAACATTGCTCAGTATCATGACCATTTTGACGATGATATTGACAAAAAGCTTTAGGATCAAAAGATTTAGATGTAATCGTAGTAGGTAAAAGAGGTTGAATAGGAGGTAAAGTAATCATATTAACAGTTAACAACCTATTCATAATAGCATGTAAAGATTTAGAAAGAGGAGTAAACGTATGATTTAATCGAAAAGCAGTGGATGCAGAAGTGGAATTGTGAGATGCAACAACAACTTGATCAACAACTGCATTCACTTGTTTGTTTATCTTGACATAGTTGTTGAATTTTTTAAATTTGTTTGGATTAGGAGAAGCATCACTTTTATCAACTGGAACAGGAGCCATTGGAGTGGTGCTCTCAAATTGACTCACTTGTAATTGATAATGATGAAGCGTTGCAAAAAGTTGTTGGAAAGAGGTAAATTCAGTAAGCAGAATCTTATCTCTAATATCTTTTTGCAAATTTGAAATAAACATATGTTGAATATCAATATCAGGAACAAGATAGGAAATCTGAGCATACAAATGCTTAAATCTACCAATAAATTCAGTTAATTTTTCTTTAGCACTTTGTTTACAATGCATCAAATCAGTCAAAGACACTTGCGGGCTAATATTGTTTTGAAATTGTTGAATAAAGGCATTAGCAAGTTGTGGAAAGGAATCAATAGATTAAGGAGGCAAGGAACAATACCATCCGTGATAGCAAACAGTTTGGCTAAAATCATATGGTCATGAGCATAATCACTACAAAGGATTTGAAATGTTTTAACATGATGAATGGGATCTCCTTTTCCATTATAATTCTCAAGACGAGGCATATCAACTTGTTGAGGAATAGGAGTACGAATAATGTCTCGTGACAAGGGACTTCCCATGTCACATGCAGGAACACTAAACTTGTTTTGAGTTAGAGAAGCAAGTTGTTGTTGTAAGGATGACATTGTTTGAGCCAAACTGATGATTGTTGAATCATTAGATGAAATAGGAGGAATAGAAACATTAGAAACACTAGGTAAAGTGTAAGAAGCTGCAGGAATTGAAGATACAACTGGAGGAACACTAGGAACTACAGTTGGAAGCGGATTGGAATAAGTAAAAGGAACATTATGATATGAAGGTTGTGATGTAGGAAGGGACATAGGAGGAACAATCATAAGAATAGAGGGAACTATCACAATCACCAAAGAAGGATTATAGGTAGGAATACTAGGTAAAGGATTATAAGAGGGTTCTACACTAGTGATAGGAGGAATCAACCCTAAATCTTGAGCTTCTTGAGCTAGAGGTTTAACACTTGAATGCACGAGGTGAGTAATACCACGCAAGAGGTTAACACCTTGATCACTATCATGAAGAAATTTCTTAGGAGCCTCTATAGCTTGAATAGAATCTTGATTATGGTTCTCTTGGATAAGCCAATTACCCATTTTATCAAGTTTAGTTGAAAGTTTTTGGACTTGTTCAGGGGGAACTCTTAAAGCATCATTCTCATCATGAGATGAGTGAGAAGAGTTTTGTTCCATAATAGGATTAGAATCATGAAGAATCAAATTGTCATCCGGGATCCTAAGGAAAGGAGAGGAAGATTCAAGATCAAAGGCACCCATGAGTCTACGACTTCTTCTAACTGGAATGTTATAAGTAGGGCTTGTAGTAGTAAAGCTCATAAACCAATGCAATGCAAATGAACTAAACTAAGACCACATAAAGCATGAATATTTTTGTATTTTTGAAATCTAATTAGCATGCAAGATTTAACATGAAAGAGAAATCTAATACCAACAAGATAAAAGGAAATCTCACACCACAAAACACAATAGGGCATCCAATTCCAAAAAAAGAAAGGAGAGTAAGTATGTCGGGTTCACCAAAATGAATAGGATGAAATCGGGTTCAACCTAATATGTAATGGGAAAATACAAGATCTAATTCTAAATCCAAATTCCCAAAGGAGAGATCCAAATTGATCAACCAAAAGGTTAATGCACAATTGAATCAATCTATGGAGAATATGAAAGAGGAAGAAAACCTTATATTTCCCTATAAAGGATTTGGGTTTGAAATCTGAAATAATTGAAAGGCAAGTACTAACCTCAAAATAGGACAGATCTAAAAAATGCCAATTTATGATGTTTGTGTGAGGTTTCGGGCAATTCTGCAACCTGTTTCCGACTTGAAATGTCGAGATGAAGAAAACCCAAAAATCTTTTATCTTTTGGACAATAGGTAGTCTTTGACCCCAATGAAAGGTCAAAGGCTACATTAATATTCTAAAGGTTGACTTTGATTTTGTTCATAGATCTCGAAAGTTCGCTGAAAAGGGTATCCAAATCTGAACTCAGATCCATAATTTCACACCTATACCTGCAAGAAAAAGAGGGTTTTTGTTGTTTGTATGGGGGGTTTGCCTTGGTCAAACCCCAATTTAGGATTTAACCTTGAAATTAAATTGAAATTATAATGTGCATAAACAAAGCAAATGAACCAATTCACCTTGTTTATGTTGAAGTCCTTGTAGAGGATTCGAATCCTCAAATCCACAAGTAGGGATGCTCCAATGGCTGTAGAATGAATGTAGGATGTCTCAAATCAATGACATTTGATCTTCAACACCAATCTTGAATGGATCTTTGCATATGAGGAGGCTTGGATGAATGTGGAAGGATAAATCTTCAAGGGGGCTCCAAAGAGATTGAATCCTTCAATGGCTAACAATGGATCTCCTTGATGAATGCTTGAATGCTAGACTTGAAGATGAATGAATGTATGCTTGCTCTCCTTATTCTTCTTGCTTGCTTGATCATGAAATTTTTTGAGAATAATGGATTGCAATTACTTGATTGTGGATGAGAAAATGAGAGAGGAATGCTCCATTTTATAGTGATCTAGGGCACAAACCTCTAGAGAAGGCCGACATTGGGGAATTAAATCCCAATTAACCCTAACCCCTAGAAATGGGCCCATATTAAATGCAATTTAAAGATTTTCCATTCTAAAACCCGAAATGGCCGACCCAGAAGCGAGAAAATAAATATCTCTGAAACCTGACACTCGAAAATCTTGAAAACTTGAAATTTGAAATGTGGGTCAAGGACAAGGTAGACTCTAGCCTAGGTTAAAGTCGAGGTCGACCCTGACCTAGGTCAGATTCGAGGTCAAATTTGACCCTCAAGGTTGACTTTGACCTTGAGGTCAAAAACCTCAGGACCTCAGTCCATAGTGCTAGGAAATGCAGACATGAAGTGGAATCAGGTGTAGAGAGAAGCAGAACGGGGGGAGAAAGCTAGATACATGCAAAGACCTGGTCAAGGCACTTAACATGACCCCAGACCACTTAATCAGAGGGCTAAACACTCTTATCATGGAAGTGCTTCCATTTTAAGATGATATAGTCATGTTTCAAATATTTGGGGCTGCAATTAATGTTCATTTCAAGAAAACTAAAACCTTCATATACTTCATCATGTCATTAATTTTGAATGAAAAATATATCTGTATCATCTTAAAATGGAAGCACTTCCATGATAAGAGCATTTAGCCCTCTGAGTAGGCGGTTTGGGGTCATGTTAAGTGCCTTGATCAGGTCTTTGCATGTATTTGGCTTTTCTCCCCGCTTTCCACTTCTTCCCCGCACTTGATTTCTTCATTCTAGGTGAAATTGGGGTTAGGATCTTAAGGATTCTGTTGAATTTATCTCTTCCATGGCTCTATTTTCTAAGTAGGAGTTAGAAATGGATCCTCCTGGACTTCATCTTGGTAATCATAGGATTTTATGTCTATTCCTGACATTCTATCCTGTTCTGGCATCATTTCTAGGTTTTTGGGCATCCCTGGGACCTCCTAATTTAGTTTTGAGTCAACCTAAGAAAAAGGTCAATTTCTTAGGTCGACCTTGACTAGGTCAGGGTCAATGTTGACTTTGACCCCTTTCTCCAAAATTTCAAAATCTTTAATTTCTGGGCTTCGGGCTTTCGGGAAATTTATTTTCCCGCCTCCGGGTCAGCCATTTTGGGTTTCAGGATGGTAAATCCTTTAATTGCATTTAATCTAGGTATATTTTCTAAAGGTGAGGACCTAATTGAGATTTAATTCTCCAAGGTGGCCCATCTAGAAGAGTGTGCCCTAGATCACTATAAAAGGAGGCCTTCCTCTCTCATTTTCACATCAAGTTTTCTCAATCAAGTTTTCATATCACATCTCAAGCTCTCAAGCTCTCAAGTGCAAGAAAGTCTTCAAGCATTCAAGTGTTCAAGCATTCATCCATCAAGGAGATCCATTGTTAGCTATTGAAGGATTCAATCTCTTTGGAGCCCCCTTGAAGATCCATCCTTCTCCATTCATTCAAGCCTTCTCATATGCAAAGATCAAATCAAGATTGGTGTTGAAGATCAAATACCATTGATTGAAGACATCCTACATTCATTGAAGCATTCCTACTTGTGGATTAGAGGATTCAAATCCTCTACAAGGACTTCAACATAAGTGAGGTGATTTGTTTCAATTACTTTGTTTATGCACAATACATTTCAATTCAATTTCAAGGTTAATTCCTAAATTGGCGTTTGACCAAGGCAAACCCCCCATACAACAAAAACCCCCATTTTGTTGTAGGTACAGGTGCGGAGTTGCAGATTTGAGAGTGAATTTGGATACCCTTTTTGGCCATCTTCTAGGATCTACGAATAGAATTTGAATCAGACTTCAAATAAAGAATGTGGTATTTGATCTTTTATGAGGGTCAAAACCGAGTTGAGCCATCTTGAGGAAAGATTTCTAGGTTTTCTCTATCTCGACATTTCCAGTCTAGGACAAGTTTTAGATTTTCCAAAAAGTACACACAGACATCAGAATTCAACATTTTCTAGATCTGCCCTAATTTGAGGTTAGTAATTGTATTTCAATTATTCTATATTCCAACCATAACATCCATTCCACAAAAGAGAAATATTAGATTTACTTTCTTTTCCATATTAACCATAAATTGATTCGATTGTGTATTAACCTCTAGGTTGATCAAATCATATCTCTTCATTGGGGAATTTGGGTTTGAGAATAGGTCTCATATTTCCCCCTTTACATTTGAATAGAGGTGAATCCATTTTACATCTATTCATTTTGGTGAACCCGACTAGCTTACTCTCTTTCTTTTTGGTGTTAGATTTCCCTTTGCCTTATTGTGCTTTCCTTTTATCTTGTTAGTATTAGATTTGTCCTTTGTGATTGATCTTGCATGCTAATTAGATTTCATTTTCATGCTTTATGTGTTCTTAGTTTAGTTCATTTGCATTATATTGGTTTATGAGCTTTACTACCACTAGTCCTACTTATAACATTGTGGTTAGAAGAAGTCATAGACTCATGGGTGCCTTTGAGCCCGACTCTTCTCCTTTCCTTAGGATCCCCGATGATAACCTGATTCTTCATGATTCCAATCCTACTATGGAGCAAAACTCTTCTCACTCATCTCATGATGAGGATGACGCTTTAAGAGTTCCTCCTGAACAAGTCCAAAAACTTTCCACTGAACTTGATAAAATGGGTAATTGGCTTCTTCAAGAAAACCATAGTCAAGATTCCATTCAAGCTATAGAGGCTCTTAAGAAAGTTCTCTGTGATAGTGATCAAGGTGTCAACCTCTTGCGTGGTATTACTCATCTTGTGCATTCCAATGTTAAACATTTAGTTCAAGAGGCTCAAGATTTAGGTTTCACTGCTCCTATCACTAGTGTTGAACCTCCTTCTAATCCTTTACCTAGTATTCCTATTTATAATCCTTCTTTGGTGACTGTGATGGTTCTCTCTATTCCTATGAGTGTTCCTCCGGTGTCCCTTCCTATATCACAACCTTCATATCATAATGTTCCTTTCACTTATTCCAATCCACTTCCAACTGTAGTTCCTAGTGTTCCTTCAGTTGTGTCTTCTATTCTTGCAGCTTCTTACACTTTACCTAGTTTGTCTAATGTTACTACTCCTATTTCCTCTCATGATTCAACAATCATCAATTTGGCTCAAACTATATCATCCTTACAACAACAACTTGCTTCCTTAACTCAAAACAAGTTTAGTATTCCTACATGTGACATGGGAAGTCCCTTGTCCCGAGATATTATTCGTACTCCTATTCCTCAGCAAGGTGAGATGCCTCGTCTTGAGAATTATAATGGAAAAGGAGATCCTATTCATTATGTTAAAACATTCCAAATCCTTTGTAGTGATTATGCTCATGACCATAGAATTTTAGCCAAACTATTTGCTAGAACCCTTCATGACAAGGCCTTACAATGGTATTGTTCCTTGCCTCCCTATTCAATTGATTCCTTTCCACAACTTGCTAATGCTTTTATTCAACAATTTCAAAATAATATTGGTCCGCAAGTGTCATTGACTGATTTAATGCATTGTAAACAAAGTGCTAAAGAAAAATTGACTAAATTTATTGGTAGATTTAAGCATTTGCATGCTTAGATTTCCTATCCTGTTCCTGATATTGATATTCAATGTATGTTTATTTCAAATTTGCAAAAGGATATTAGAGATAAGATTCTGCTTATTGAATTTACCTCTTTTCAAAAACTTTGTGCAACACTTCATCATTATCAATTACAAGTGAGTCAATTTGAGAGCACCACTCCAATGGCTCCTGTTCCAATTGATAAGAGTGATGCTACTCCTAATCCAAACAAGTTTCAAAAATTCAATAATTATGTCAAGATAAACAAACAAGCGAATGGAGTTGCTGATCGGGTTGCTGTTGCATCTCATAATGCCACTTCTGCATCCACTACTTTTCGATTAAATCGTACGTTTACTCCTCTTTCTGAAACTTTACATGCTACTATGAATAGGTTGTTAGCTGCTAATATGATTACTTTACCTCCTATTCAACCTCTTTTACCTACTACGATTGCATCTAAATCTTTTGATCAGAATGCTTTTTTTCAATATCATCGTTAGAATGGTCATGATACTGAGAGATGTTATTCTTTAAAACATAAGGTTCAAGATCTAATTGATTCTAAGGTTTTATCTGTTGATAATCTGGATAGTAGTGGGAATCAATCTATCTATCCTCCTAATCAGAACCTTCAAATCTATACGAACCCTTTACCTACGCATGATACTAATACTATTGCTCAACCATCTGCTATGGACATTGTGTATGATTCAAAGATGGATGATCTTAATCATGTTGTTAATCAAGTGGAGCATATTGATAAGTCTATATCTCCACCTCACCCTCAACCTCAAATTCAACCTCTGATTCAACCTCAAGTTCAATCTCAACATCGACCAAAACCTAAACCTAAAGTGAAACCTCAACCTAAACCTCGACAAAAATTTAAGAATAAAAGACCTTGGGAACTTTTGATTACCTTTGATGACTCTAAGACTATTAAAGCTCCTGATGGTCCCCTTTACATTGCTGCTAGGGTTGCTTAGATAACTACTCATGGTTGTCTTGTTGATCCTACCTCCTTAGTCAATGTTATCATTGAAGAAATTTTTTTTATGAAAAGCTTACAATGTGACTTTTATGATACATCAGATGTGTAGATTCAAACTTGCAATGGTTTTATTTATCCATCATTTGGTTCTATTACCTTGCCGGTTGAACTTTTTGGAAAAATTGTGAACACTACCTTCGTTGTGGTTCCTACTTTCGATCAATTTCAAGTTAAGCTTGGTGTGCCTTGGTTGACTTCCATGCATGTTGTTGCTTCACCTATCCATAAGTGTCTTAATTTTATTCATGATGGAGAAGTGAAGACGATTAATCATAGTCTATATCAACCTTCTAGGCCTAGAGATTGTGCTACGCTAGATTTATTTTGGCCTTCCTTACCTAATTCATGTCCTCCTAGACCTGATAATCTTTTTCAATCATATCAAGCTTATAAACATCATAAAATCCTTGAATTAAGTTCCCCTCCTATGGATCTTAATCGTGGTTTTTTACCTACACCTTTGATACCTCCTTTAACTATGGCTTCTAGTTCTGTTAATCAAGTTCCTTCTACCAAATCTATCAAAGATCCTGTGATTGTTTCTCCTATGGATAATAATTCTATTGATCTTCCTAAAGAACCTGTGAAGGATCCTATGATTGTTCCTCCTAGTTCTCAACCTCTTTCAAATAAATCAAAATGTAATCGCTCTGCTAATGAACGTTGTAAAAAGCGTTGTGCTCATGCTAAAGCTAAAAGATCTTTACCTTCTTCGGATAAACCTATGCATAATGTGTTAGAAGATGTTAATACTAATAATGATGTTCACATGCATGATTATAATGATTCTATTCGTATCTTAGATCCTATTTTAATTAACTTGGATGAAGAAGATACTCTTGAAGATACTGATGGTGTTAATGATGAATATGAGACTATTGACATTGACATTGATTTACCTAATATGCTTTCATCACAATTAACTCTTATACCTAGTGTCGAACATAGTGATTCTCAAGAGGATCCTTGTTTGGAACTGGCTATCATTCCTACTATGTTGGATATAGTCCCTCTTGCGAGTTACCCACCTTCCCTAAATGATATACAATGAGATGGGGAAAGTAGGCGGCATGCTTGATCAGCTTGTCCTTCGTGGTAGCTTTGTTGTGTGTTTGCCTGTTGTACTGTGCTTCTCCCATAATGTGTTTGCTAAATTTTGTTAGATTCTTTTATACGATCCTTGTTACTCAGTTGGTGCAAGGTGATGAAGGAATCAAAACTGTTGTTCAAATTCTTCTATATGTATCTCTATTCTTCTATGTGTTGTTCAATGTTATGTCGTAACTATGCTATTGTTCGTAAATGTTTCCTTGTGTAATCTACTTGGATTCGAGATATGGTAGCACTAATTATTTTTGGTCTCCATGTCATGGTCCGAAAAGATTCTCCTTCGTGCATCTTATGTGATCTTTCCTCCTTTGTGATTGTAGTTCTACTTTCTTTGGGGAATGATGTCAATTCATTTGCAATAATATCATATATATATTATCTTATGATCATACTGACCCCATGGTAGGTAGATCCCTTCCGTGTTCTATGTATGTTTCTGTGATATTTCCCTTGAGTTTTCTTCATCTAGGGGCATCTCAACGTGGAAACGTAATCAGTGGAGTTGTTTATGTTTCCATTAAAGCCATTGCTCCTGTTAAAGTGTCAGCAATGACTTTAACGTGGGGGCATACGCACCTGTTGCACACACACATTTTTCAATACACACATATTTTTCAAGATACTTCTTTTCCCTTTTTGGATTGGTAACTAATCCTTAAAGCACGGATTTATATTTTAGGATCTCTTGATCCCTCCAGTTTCAAATACACATATATTGTGATCCCTTAAGGTCGGAAGTGTCCTTAAGACTAGATCTCTTTTGTTTTTTATTTTTGGTTTTATTCTTATGGAATAGAATATTCCTAAGGATAAATCCTTGATGGGTTGACTAGTGAGTAGCCACATTCACTAGGCAGTTCAATTCCATCTTTCCAGTTGCACCATTTTTTTGTGTGGTTCACAATGGGACATAAGTTCTCATTGGGTGAGGTAATCACACCTTCTTTCTCTCTCTAGAGATGTCTCTCTTATTACGATCTAGGAGTCGATGAAGACTTAACTCCCTGGAGGCTTAAGGTTTCTCTTTGTCCTTTGGATTATGATAAGATTATCTTTTTATTTTGATCTCCTTTACCAAGAGTTTGCATCAAGTCCATACTCTTGCTAAAGTGGGGGCTTAATGTATCATCTTAAAATGGAAGCACTTCCATGATAAGAGTGTTTAGCTCTCCGAGTAGGTGGTTTGGGGTCATGTTAAGCACCTTGATTGGGTCTTTGCATGTATCTGGCTTTTCTCCCCGCTTTCCACTTCTTCCCCGCACTTGATTTCTTCATTCTAGGTGAAATTAGGGTTAGGATCTTAAGGATTCTCCTAAATTTATCTCTTTCATGGCTCTATTTTCTAAGTAGGATTTAGAAATGGATCCTCCTAGACTTCATCTTGGTAATCATAGGATTTTATGTCTATTCCTGACATTCTGTCCTGTTCTGGCATCATTTCTAGGTTTCTGGGCATCCCTGGGACCTCCTAATTTAGTTTTGAGTCAACCTAAGAAAAAGGTCAATGTCTTAGGTTGACCTTGACTAGGTTAGGGTCAATGTCAACTTTGACCCCTTTCTCCAAAATTTCAAAATGTTTAATTTTCGGGCTTCGGGCTTTCGGGAAATTTATTTTCCCGCCTCCGGGTCGGCCATTTCGGGTTTCAGGATGGTAAATCCTTTAATTGCATTTAATCTAGGTATATTTTCTAAAGGTGAGGACCTAATTGGGATTTAATTCTCCAAGGTGGCCCATCTAGAGGAGTGTGCCCTAGATCACTATAAAAGGAGGCCTTCCTCTCTCATTTTCACATCAAGTTTTCTCAATCAAGTTTTCATATCACATCTCAAGTTCTCAAGCTCTCAAGTACAAGCAAGTCTTCAAGCATTCAAGTGTTCAAGCATTCATCCATCAAGGAGATCCATTGTTAGCTATTGAAGGATTCAATCTCTTTGGAGCCCCCTTGAAGATCCATCCTTCTCCATTCATTCAAGCCTTCTCATATGCAAAGATCAAGTCAAGATTGGTGTTGAAGATCAAATACCATTGATTGAAGACATCCTACATTCATTAAAGCATTCCTACTTGTGGATTAGAGGATTCAAATCCTCTACAAGGACTTCAACATAAGCAAGGTGATTTGTTTCAATTACTTTGTTTATGCACAATACATTTCAATTCAATTTCAAGGTTAATTCCTAAGCTGGGGTTTGACCAAGGCAAACCCCCCATACAACAAAAACCCCCATTTTCTTATAGGTACAGGTGTGGATTTGTGGATCTGAGAGCACATTTGGATTCCCTTTTCGGCCATCTTCCAGGATCTGCGAATAGAATTCAATCAAACTTCAAATAAAGAATGTGGCATTTGACCTTTTATGAGGGTCAAACCCGAGCTGAGCCATCTTGAGGAAAGATTTTTGGGTTTTCTCTGTCTCAGCATTTCCAATCCAGGACAGGTTTCAAATTTTCTAGAAAGTACACACAAACATCAGAATTCAACATTTTCCAGATCTGCCCTAATTTGAGGTTAGTACTTGTATTTAAATTATTCTATATTCCAACCATAACATCCATTCCACAAAAGGGAAATATTAGATTTACTTTCTTTTCCATATTAACCATAAATTGATTCAATTGTGTATTAACCTCTAGGTTGATCAAATTGGATCTCTTCATTGGGGAATTTGGGTTTGAGAATAGGTCTCATATTTCCCCCTTTACATTTGAATAAAGGTGAATCCATTTTACATCTATTCAATATCTCTAAGATATTGTTGGCTATTTTTTCGGTTGTTTGAAGCTAAGAGCATTATTTAGTGTTAAGACAATGTTGGGTAGGAGATATCTTTACTATTGAAAAACCTTTGAACTTTCAAGGGGAAACTCACAAGGATATCATCGTAGAGTTGTAAGCATGACAAGTCTCCAAGTCAACCTCCTAATAAAGAATGGATAAATAAGAATGAGGATGAAGTTTCCACATGGGGTTTTTTGAAACATGGAGACTACATCATGACTAATCTTGAGGAGTTTCTAGGAAGTGATTTTGAGCTTACTATAAATTCTAGAACAACAATAAATAATTCAAGTTCAATTTAAATTGTTTTGCATAAATAATTGGTTAGACAAGGATCTGAACATGATTTCCACTCATTTGACAATCCAATGTTTGGATTAGGTGTCGATATAACATATGCTAATTATTCTTTGATAAGAAGTACAGAGACATCAATTGTGTGAATACCCTTGGTGATACTTTCATGGTTGAGTTGCAAGAAGTAAAATATGTCACAATCCTTCATAAGAAAGAGGATGAGTTCAAGATGGATGTGATATTATATGATGGTTACAAATATCCTAGTGCTTTGAAGGTGTAATTGGTTGATGAGACATGTATAATTGGTTAATTGGACTTGCATAGTTTGCGTGAGAGGAATTATTTTGGGAGAAGATGCCTTTAGTTTCACTTAGAGGTGTTTCAATGAGGCACACATGAATAGTAGAGTTGTGCAACACAAGCATGGTGGAGCTACTTCAATCCTTTGATTTCATGATAGAGAGCACCAACAAAGTGAGTTGGAGAGTTATGGTGAGTAGAGAGATGATCCTTGCAAATGATTATTCAAATTACTTTTCCCTATGTTGTTTGCATATGGATCAACCACTTCATACTTTGGTTTGCTCATATTTTGTGAAGGATGCAATAAGATTCAAGAAAGGGTTTGAGGAATTATTAGTTAGAGGTTGCTTGGGAACCTTTTTCAACATCTTACAAGGTGACTATGAGAATATTAATGTTTACCATTAATGTCCTTGCAAGGAGATTGCATTAATGTAGTCAACCTACTTCAAATTTATTGATTTTGATAAAAGTAAATTATGAGTTGTTATTTCTATGTTTGGTCAGCTATAATATTGAGTATTGTTGTACCACTAGACTATTAGAGTTTGTTGGAATTTGGTCCTAATTAGAAAAATTGAATATCACAATCATCATAAATTTGTTTGGGGTAGAAATTCAAGTGACTTATGACTATAATAAAAAAAATAGCTTGCAAATACACAAATTTTTGTTTTCTCATGGAGGAACCATTCAATTTTTTTCCCACAACTTGTTGGGGTATGCTCATTCTCTCACCTCTATATTATTTGATGATACAATAATTTGGGTTCTCAAACTTTGTAAGATTGGTAGATTGCTTCATAAGAAAACCAAGAATGCTAGTTTGACAATATGTAGTTGCATTAATGTACCCATAATGAAATCGTAGGGAAGAATTATTCAAGCTTATTTGGGATCCTATAATTTATTTGGGTCTATCTAAGAGCAATCAAGATTTAGTTGTGATTGTTTGAGGATAGGAAATCTTGGGGATGGAGGATTATAATGTCCCCTTGTGCTTAGCCAATTCATGCACATTTAGCCATTTTCTAATTTTTTGGAGGCTAATTGGTTAGTTAGGGAGAAATTTGATGTTCTTGTAGAAGTATTTGATCAATCTTGCAAACAAATTCTTCTTGGGTTAGATTTTAGTTGGTTAGATGGATCCCTTTAATACCTTTGAAATCAATTTTTTGACCTTTTAGGTGTTGTCCAAACTTCTTGGAGTAGGCTATTATTAGAAAGTCAGTCTAGTTTTCCCATCATTACCCCTAGTATTCATTGCCACTTTTGGTGCAAAATCATATCATTTGCATGCTTTCTAGTAAAAGGGACAACTAAGTGACATAGCTTATTTTTAAGGTTTGAAATGTTTTTTCAACGGGCACTTTGGAAAAGAGACTTTATTCATGAGAAAATATTATTATTCCTCAACAAGATGAAAATTGTTCCATAAACTTAATTATTTGTTTTTTATTAAGGGAAAACAAGTTTTGAAGGGGCCTTGAAACCCTGTACAGTTTGGTCAAATAAGATATTCAAAGCAACACCCTAAAATGGAACAAATCAAGACCACAATAAGGGTTTTACAACAAGCTCCCACAACCTGGAGATAAAATGGTACCAGAAGAAGGAATCTGGAAACCAGACTAGAAAAGCAACTACTAAAAAGATTAAAACAATTAAAACCAGCAGCCTTGAAACTTCTAGCGGACATCAAAGAAAATCCTACCGGCTAAGGTCCAGCTGCCCGCAGGGAAAAGCCCAAGTGAAGTTATTTCTTCCCCTTCTCGGAACGAAGGGACATATCAAAAGAGGGTAGATTTTTAGATTTTTTTTCCTTTCACAGAAGTCCACCCATCTTCCGCTTTCTTAGCCAAATCTTGCCAGGAAATTGAATCAAGAACTGAGGCACCCAAAAATGGAGAATCAAGAGATTGTCCTAGGATAGGGCCACGAGAATCCAAAGAAGCTGAACCGAGGGGTGAATCTATAGAAACCATTCCAACATGGGCTAGGGAAGCATTTTCAATAGGAAGAGAAGATGCCTCTCAAACAGAGGCCTGAACAACTAAATCTAAACAAATTGATGTTCTAGGAATGGAATAATCACCTGGGGATGAGCCAGCAATGGTCCCAAGAGGCACAAAGGCCTCAACAATATCTCGAGAAGAAGAAACAACTTGAGAAAAGCTTCGCATAGATGAGGCCTTCACAATAGAGTAATGCTGGGAGGAGGCGCCCTTCCACCAAGAAGCAGGTTTTTTAACCTTTTCCAATCCACACTGATATGCTAAGTGACCAGTTTTTAAACATCTCCTGCATTTAAAGGGGAGTCCTTCATAATCCCAGGATTGAATCCAGGATTGCTTCAACATAATCTTTTCCGAAAGACCCTTGGAAGAATCCAAATCAACCAAAATCCTAGCATGTGGAATGAAGAATATCATTAGATTCCTCATCAACCATCAGAAAATCCTAAAGAGCCTCCCCCATAGCTTCAAACAGTGGAGAGGGAGGTTTGGAAGCCTCACCCAGGTGGGAACCTTGGAGAAAGTCTCAGAAGAGACATCAAAGTCAAGATGCCAAGGCTTCATCATGAGCATGAACTGGGCATCCCAGCTAAAAAAGTTATCACAAAGAATCAGTTTCCTATCTATAGGATTCTCAAACTTAGCTATGAAAAATCCCCTTGCAAGAGGGAAAATGTGAATAGTATCAGAGATGATGGGTTCCCATTGGTGAGTGATCCAGGCGTGCATATCAGAGAGGCTTGGCTAGAATCCCTTAAACCTACAGATAAGACCATGATCTACGAAGATGAAGGACTCTACATCAATGTCTTTCACATCCTCATCATCTAGAGAGAGGATTAGAGGGTTAGAGACATGGAAAGGGGACACACCCCTATGACCGAAAGCCAAATTCTGAAAAGAGGCAAAAAACTTGAGCTGAGAGGAGCCCCCAGGAATGGCAGCAGCAGAAGGAGCATCTGCACCAGGGGAGCTGACAACCCCAACTGCCGATGAAGAAAACCTAACCTGACCAGATGGAGGGAGGTGCAGGGCCTTAGCAGGCTCAGCACGAACGGGAAACAAGGGAATATTCTTCGCACTCCTCACAGAGCCCAGAGAAGTAGAGGAGAGGCAGCAAGAGGGAAGAGGAGTGGTGACAGTAAGGACCCAAGACTCGGGTGTAGGAGAAGCGACAAGAGCCCTAGTAGCTGAAGCAGTAGGAGCAAGAGCCCTAGACTTAGCGGGAGCGGGAGTAGGAGCCATTTTCCTCAGATCTCCCAATTGCAGTTAAACTTAATTATTTGTTTTATAAAAGGATCTTTCAAGAAAAGAAAGAAAAAAGTAGTATTTTATTGCTTCAAAAAGGTATAAAAGATGGCTAGGGGCTCATTTTTGGTTGCTAATGGCTTTGATTTTTCTTCTATATTTTGGAGATCAATTATGTTCTTCTCAAAATCCTTGAGGATGAAAATCACTTGAGTTTTCTACTTTGGTGGTGAATGTTCCTCCATAGCTAATTATTGTAGTTTCGCTTTAGTAATCACATTGAAACTTCAATGAAGTTTTTGTTTTTTCTAGAAACTTTGATGTTTACTAATATATGTTGAAGTTTTGGTTTGACTATTTTTGTTAAGTTTTTGGAAAATATTTTTATGGCGTTTGAAGGTTTCTTTAGTCATAACATTGTTGCATGTATATTTGTGGTTGCTTGTGAAGCCCAAGATAAGTCGTACCATCATTTCAATCTCGTGGGACTATGACAAGAGGTTAAAATCAACAAAACTTGTTAGATTTATTCTCATTAGGTCTAGGCAACAAGATTGCATGTGGATTTGAAGGTGTTGTACTAGGGCTTATTTTGTGTGAGGGAGGAACATCGTTAATAGGTTCCCAATGGCTTGGTATGAGATCTGCAAGTCTTTGTCACCCTAGTTTTGAGGGATTTTTCTATTAAAAAATAGATGCCCAACTCATGTGCTTAATCTACAACAAGTTTCAATAGAAAAAGAGTTTTTTTGTGGAGTTACGATTTTTTAGAGAAAGAATCCATATTGGTTCCGAAACCATTATTACTATCATGATTGTCAAATCCTTTTAAAATTCATATGCTTACTTTGTCAATAGATTGAAGACTATTAGAAGTTCATTGAATTAGTTTAGTGGTTACCTGTGTCTTGGAAAGGTCATTCATGTATACATTTAGTAATTGGAAACAATGGTTAAGCTTGTTATTTGGGATTGTAGTAGCCCTTTAGCTTCCCTATCAACACTCATATTGATACAGTGGACCTATAGCTAGTGTTCATTTGTTATTTTGATTTTGTTTGAACAAATTAGATGCTTGGAAGTTTATTGTTATAATTGGAGTGATACATGATCAAGAATCAAGCGTCACATATATGTTTAGGTACTTTCATGATTATTACACTTCTTAATCACTTAATGTAATGAAATTACAATTATAAGTGTTTATCTTGCACAATAGTGCAAGAACATTTAATGTTATAACATAACTTTATGGCAACCAAATATCTTATTACAAAAACACATCAAAACTTTGTGATGGTAGTAATCTTTCATTGCATGTTCATTTGATCAGTTATTGTTGTGGTTTCCATCAATAGGAGTTTTAAAAAAAAATTAGGGGTGGTTATTTTATTCTCATCTATCTTCTAGCTTTCTTACTCTCTCTTTTCTCTCTTACATCTTATATTTTCTTGTATTATTTATATCTATATGTAATTGTACTAAAGATTGTGTCTCTTATTATTGGTATATCTTTTGGCTGGCTTGGTATATCTATTGTGTCTCTTACTATTTGCTCCTTTTGATGTGGATTTGTCTTGCTATAGAGTGAACTCTATCCTGCCAACATCATCCTTGATTAAGATATCTAAATCTATGAAAAAAAAATGTTATTTCTATTGAAATAATTTTGTTACTATATAGGGAAAAAGCACTTATAGATTTTTTTAAGCTAGGTAAATATATTCCCCAATTGTATCTTTTCCTTTTCCAATAATTAAATTTAACTATTTATCTCTATTAATGTGTTATTTGTATTCTTTCCTTCCCTTGAATTAGCTGTTATCTAAATGGAATTTACTAGTTTCTTTGTCTTTATGAGTAACCCAACTTAATTTGCTAATATCATGGGGACTTCACTTAGTGAGCTTGGGTCATATCATGTGTGTTCTTCGCATACTAAAGAATACCCCTATTTTAAAAAATATTTCCCCAAAATCCATTTTTGTTAGCCTCTTCCAATACCCACTTGATACTCCACACACCCCTTTTCCTCTATAAACCCTCTTAATCCCCCACACCCCCCAAGTGTAGGCAATATACTGCCCTATTTTTTTCCCATTTTAAACCCCCCAATATGAACATGTGTAGGGTATTTCCTCATTACTGAAGCCCTCGTGACTAATATCAAGTTTGCCACTTCCCTTAATTGTTTTATTAAATGTGGTCATAGTCCTTCTCTTTGATCCTAGATTTTTTGAGACTATTTATGGAGGGTTTCTATCTATACTCTTGTAGTTTCACCCATATCTTTCATTGCATCATAAGTGGACAAGTCTTGCATAATTTAATTTTTAACGTAGTCCATATAAATGATTGAGGCCTTTGTTGAAGTTGGCCACCTCAAGTATAACAAGTACATGTGTACTGATGATGTTTATCTGTGTTTGTAGAGTATTCACTCTAGCTTCTAACATTGTGTGGGTAATGGAATATTTCTTAAAAAATTTCTTAAAAAATTTCTTTCGAATCTTTTTCATCACCTATTGCCTTATTGTATCTTCCTAGTTCTACAGTTCTAGAAGTATTATAGGGTATGTGCATGGAAATGAGGGAGTAAAAGGTGGTTCAAAGCGGTCACTTTTTAAAAAATTTAATCAAATTTAATGTTAGATGGAAAGTTGAAGATAGTCATGCTAAAAATTTGAAAACATGACAAGAATAAGATTTGTAGTTCTTACAACTGAGTTTCTAAATTTATATTTTAAAAATGGTGGATATTAACATTTTCAAACAAGGGGGCACATAAAGTGTTCATTTTTATCTCACAAATATAACATATCGTTTAGTGTGCTCCCCCAAAATATTGACTTCTTAAATATTTCTCAATTTTTTCTTTAATGAAATAATTAACTAACATCATGTAGTTTATGCTTTATTTTTTTGCTAATTTTAAATGAACATATAATCTTTTACTAATATTCAAAGTGGCTACATCTTGATAAATGAAAGTTCAACATGTCAAACATGAATTTTTTTGAAAAGTAATAAAAAAATATTTTTTTGAATGTGTATAGAATAAAGTGTAGAATGTAAAAATATCATTTATTTCAAGTTCAAATGAACATAAAAGAATGACAAAAAAATGCTACACACAAGTTTTTGAAAAAAAATATGACTAGAAGAAAATTAAATATTAAAACTTTAACATATTCAAAATGCAGTAAAATTTACATGGTTAGAAATGTAGGAGACAATTTGAAGTTATTGTTGCATTTTTTTGGATCAACATAAAAGAATATGAAGATTTGATGGAGATAGAGCATGGATGTTTTATTTATTTTCCTATATTTTATCGGAAACATGTATTTGGGCATTGACCAATCCAAGGGGTTGGATTTGTAAGGAAAATTCAACCCAAATCCAACCCTTAGGGTTGATAGTTTCCAAGGTAAGTTATAATTTGATCACATCATAATTTACTCATACAATAATATGTTAATGTTTTGTAAATTTTCAAAAAAACTTAAAATAATGGTCTTTTTGTTTTTGTAGAAAGAAAAGAAAATGAATGCATTATAGTGTGCAAATTCAACCCTTAGGGTTGATAGCTTCCAAGGTAAGTTACAATTTGATCACATTATAATTTACTCATACAATAATATGTTAATGTTTTATAAATTTTCAAAAAAATCTAAAATAATGGTCTTTTTGTTTTTGTAGAAAGAAAAGAAAATGAATGCATTATAGTGTGCTTGCACTATATGCACAATGGATAAAATCAATGTTTGGTGCTCATCATTTTGCACATACCTCACATTTGTAAGCTTTTATAGTTGTTATAGTGAATTTGATGTATCCCTAGGAAGATGTGGTACTTTGTTGTGCATTGTAGCGACTAAGCTCTTCATAATCTCATTTGTATCCACATGCTTCAACATGTCTTTCCTTGTAGTATTTTGTAGCATGTCTTATAATTAAAACTTTTGCATTGGAACATGTATCACAAATCTACTTGTGACCCAGAGAATAGTAGCTAAAGTAGTGAACACGAGGCAGATGATTGTATTTACATTTTTTTATGCCAAGAATTTATTTTTTTGTTGTTGTATGAGGCTAGATTGAAATGATGTAATGTCACTAATAAAATATTAAGAAAATATTATTACACTAGTAAATTTTAGCCTAATTTTCAACACGCATTAGTTAATTTTTTGATGCACATTGGTCGACCAAATGACCATTATTATTGTTAAACTTTATTTGTCGATTATTTGACACATTAAATTATTGTCAAACATTCAACCCACCTAGTGATCAAAATGTCGACTAATCCAACATCAAAATAACCAAAGGGATGGTGAAGAATGGCCAACACATCTTTGATCATTTTCAACCAACATTGGTCGAACATTCGACCAATGGTGATCGAAACAATCAAATGGGTGGTGAAGAATGGCCGACATATCTTTGATCATTTTCAACCAACATTGGTTGAGCATTCGACCAATGGTGGTCGAAACAGTCAAATGATTGGTGAAGAATAAGCGACATATCTTTGATCATTTTCAACCACAGTTGGTCAAACCGTCGACTGTTGAATATGTCAAGAGTATAGCATTGGCGTCGATAGTACAGTCTTTTGCATCAAAAAATTGATGACATATTTAGTTTTAAAAAAATATATATATATTAATCATCTATTAATATATTAATAATAATATGACATCATATTATTACCAATATGAATCAATAGGATGACATCATATTATTACCATGATTTTATATTATTACCAATATGATTTCATATGATGTCATATTATTGGTAACGAGACCACTCCTTAAATTAATAATATTTCTAACTAATCATTGTTATTAATGATATTCAACACTATCTTAAATCATTCCCTTTGGGATCACTATTAATATTGCCTATTCAGTATATAACATCACTACCTTAATGATGATCATCATTCCTTGCTATAATTCCCTTAACCATATCTTTATTATCTGTCCACTTTTTATAACAAGGAAATGAACATTAGTTATCTTGAAACTAATCTGATATGTGCGGTTCTGTACTTCTTGATAGAATTGATTTGATCTAATTAGTAATTAGATGTTCACAATATTGATTACCAACCATACCATAGATACACACATTTGGAAGTTCTCTTCATACATCAATGACGATTATCATATTATTGGGTCTCTTCATTCCACTAAAAATTATTGGTCATCATGCCACTTTGCTACTAACATATCCTCTCTATACATATGCAGAATTTTTTATTATCCAATAGTGTATTACTTCCAATTGAATTTGAAGGAATAATTTCATTGGATAATGATTGAATGATGATCTTCTGATGAATTAATATTGATTCCTATTTAATATCTCACAAAGAGATTGGAAGATGAATGATTGCAATGCTTCATTACAACACTTTAGTATTTGTCTTTTCATGGTAATCACAACTTTTGGATAATTAATCGGTGATTAGTTAACAAAATTCTATAGACTTCATTTGGGCAGTCATAATGATGACGTGAATGTTTTTTTTTCTTGTTCTTTATCTTTGATATATGAAGACTATTGTTTGTTGATTATCCTTGTTCAATGGAAACATTGATGAATTATTTAATGATATATTTGATCCCTCTTGATTAGTTATTATGGAATCTTGTTGATGATCTATCTATGGATTTCTAGTTTGATACAATAATTTTCTCTTGTGGGAATACCGATATATGGATTGTAATATGACTTTAAAACTTGATATACTTAAGAAAATTATGTTTATTAAACCTACCTAAGGGATAACATATGTAAATAATTGTTTGGTCATCTGTATAGACTCCAAGTGCAATATCTTCCCTTTCCTTCTAAATCAAAGAGCAATGAATCTATTTTTTCATCCATTCTCCTCTCTTGTGACCTCATGACTTGACCTAGATGACTGATGAGTTGAGAATCCACACATCACTACCACATATTTACTAAGATGTTTTCACAATGCTATGAAATCTCCAAAATTGAATTGGAAAGATAAAATGCATTGTTGGGTTTGAACTTGTATATGCACTAAAGGAGTCTGATATCTTCCCAATTGTTCCTTTTCATTACCAAACTGGTTCTTTCAACTAACCAATCTCTTTCTCTAATTAATTGGTAATTAATCCTCTTTATTATATTGCTTAGTGCTAAGTTTTATTAATTATTGTTCTACTTATTGAGTCGACACATATTATTGCTCAAAATATGCTTGATTACAAGATTAATGATATGGGATGTTATTATTATTCTTAATGATTCCTATTGATCCCCCTTGAGTTTATATGACACCATATTATTACAACATATTGATTCATATTGGTAAAGAGACCAATATGAGTTTATATGATGTCATATTATATGACATCATATTGATTCTTAATATGACATCATATTATTACAACATAAAATTTGATTCAATGTGATGATTTTCTTTTGAATTATAATGTTTATCTTTGACATTTGAAATTGATCAATGATCAAACATCATAGATTCATACTATGAAATGATTTAGTTTTACAATTATGTATATTTCTCTTATTTTTTGAATATATATATATATATATATATGCACACACACAAATCTATTTGAATCATAATGGGAAAAATAAAATTTCACAAATCTACGAATCAGATTCTCATACCCGAACGCATTCTTGAATCTGAATCGACAACTTAGCACATACATGAAGCATTTTTAACACATAGGACATAAGTATACCACATAGTCATGTCCTTGACATGTGATACAAGGTATAGTGTAGTATCTACCATACATCCTATGTCAACCTATAAATGTATGTTTCTAAAAATACAAGATCAAGTGAATTAGCCATGTTTTGTTGAGTTCTTGCTAAGTTTCCAAGTTCAAGTTAAATTAGGACTACTATATTAGGACTCTCTGCCATTGACATGCGCTCATGGCTTTCATGAAATTTACATTAAGAACCTTACATGTCAACTATCATTATCCTCCCTTCTTATATTGTTTGATGCCAATCACAAGTCATATTACTTCAAGTGCACAGTCCAATGTGATTGGAACAAGTAGGAGGCAAAAAAAATGTATTATTGGGTAACATCCTACATAGGATATTGTACCTCATTCAAATCTTGTTTATGTTTCTCCAAACGTCGCAAAAATTCAAGAGTATCTCCATATTTGTTTCAACCTCCTCTTGTTCCATCTTTTGCTTCTTCTCTATAAGAAGAGTCAAGAGGTAGTCCAACTCTTTTAATGAGACTTTTGCTCCCTATATAATCAATACAAGAACAACTATCAAATGTCAATTATAAATTAAATCTACTAACGTTGTATGCTTATCAATGTGCAATGAGTTGTAACCTTGTGCTCTTAATTGAAAATGTTGACAATAGATATAAATATATAGATATAAACACTGAACAAAAAAACATGATTAAGATAGAAGTTCCAAAAAAATAAAGAATTTATCTGAAAATATCACAAATCATATGAATGGAAGCCAAAGTTTCAAAAAGGATTGTCATCATTCATTGCTCATTGCGTGTTCACTATTCTCAGTCATATCAGAACTATTTTTAAATATAGATCCATTGTACATTTGTGTTCATTTAAGTCCTTAGGATTGGTTGTTGTATTAGTCATCTCTAATCATCTAGATCAAGGTTCTCAAAGGAGTTTTCAAGTCTTGTATCCTATCCATTGTCATAACTAGGATAGTCTTATATAGGATTGGTTGTTGACCACATAGGGGTATGGTACTATTTAGGGTCTCCTTGACATTAGAGTGGTGTTATTAAAAATAAACACCAATGTTGAAAGGTCACACCTTCTCAACGCCATTGGAAGCATGAAGAGTAGTGCCATGGAGAATAAGGTCACCCAAAGGTTAGGCATGTTGGGTCAGAACACCAAGGGAGATTGGTGAGATGTGTTGAAGGTTCGTATTGTTGAAAAGGAAGTTTCTTGATTTTAGGGAATGTTCCATGATAGATAAGACCTATGGAGGGTCAAGATTAGTTGTTGAAGCATTGAGATATGGTAATGATCCTTGTATCTAAGAGGGCATAGGAGAGTTTTTGTGGGAAACCACTACTTCCTCCACATCACATATCCAATCCTATGTGATGGAAATGAAAACTATAAGAAGATGGTAGTCCAAGAGATAGGAATATGGTTCAGAGTAAACATGCCATCTTTAAAGAGCATAAATTTTGCAATAATGGAGCACTCAAATAAACCAGAATGCAGAGCTTCTCCAATGTTGAAGGCTAGAAGCACACAAGAAGTGCCTACAAACTCAAATTCCTTGGCCTTTCTTCAAATTCTACCATAGATTGATCATGTGACTCTTTTTTTGTATATGGGTTTATGGGTAGGGCTATGGAGGGTTTTTTGTAAAGGGATCACCAAGATTTTTTTTTATTTGCAATGATTTTATTGTAAAAGCTTTTATTTGCAATAGAATAATTTTGTTTAACAATGGTTACTGAGTAAATATTAACAATATCTTTGAACAATTTATGGAATGTAACAACATAATGGGAAAAATAAAATATTACGAATCAAATTTCACAAATAAGACTTTGATTCAACTTGTTTCCATGAAAAATAATGAGATCAATGATGCAAAACTTTTCTTGTGCATGCATGGTTTTTGCGCGGGGTAGCCATTATCCTTCAAGAATGACCTTTGAAAAGTTGTTGTTGTAGAGGCTTCATATTGATTAGATGCACCACTTATACAAGAACTCACAACCTTGGATGATAAAGTACCACAAGGTCTGCTAAGAAATCTGTTGCAACTCCAACTCATTGATATAATAACCTACATGATAAATTTGTGGTCTAGGAAAATGTGTTGTTAGCAACTTAAGAAACCATATTTGAGATAGACTTTGAACTAGATTAGAGAATGGCCCCACCTTTCCAATAGTCTCTGGATCACCAAAGCAATCAAGGTAATCATCCTATGAAGAACACAAAAAAGTATTTTTTAGAGAGAAGAATAATAAGAATAAAGGAGGGCGTAGTGGAGGCTTTCACAAGAATAAAAGAAAAATAATAGTCAGGACTTAAAATTACTCACCTGTACTTGAAAATAGGTTCCCATTTGTATTAAAATGTTCTTAGCATCTAAGAAGTTATCAAGATTTTCCTCTACCATTAATAGGGCACAAGCAACCTACAAGAAATGAAATCATGGTTTATTCATGTTAAGGTCCCCTAATAATCCATAAATGCTAATAATCGATAAAAATGTTACATAAAATAAGATTCTGCTATAAAGAATTAGCAATAAAAAATAATGTGATTTTGTAAAGGAAAATATATGGTGAAAGGAGGACTACTTGGTACAATATGGGGGAAGTGGACAATAAGGGGGAAGTGAATAGAAATTGTTGTGAACAATGAAAACAATCAAGTTTGCAAATTTTGGATAGTGAAGGTAAAATTAAAGCTATCCATTGTTTGGGAAGTAAGCAAAATCAAAGATAAACTATGAGATAAAAAAATAGTGATCTATAATTATAGCAAAGAGCAATCGACAATAACCCATTAGTTAATGATGACAAGTCAAGCATAAAAATGATACTAGCCTATTGAAGGAATGAAAAGAATTGTATGCAAAGAGAATATGACTTGAGTGTACCTAGGGAGGGGTACTTGTCCTTGAGGAATAAGACTTATGAGAGTGTTTGGCCATTGGATCTGCATTGAGGGTAATGGAATTTAGTGAAGACCTTCGGAAAATAACTAGTACAACAACATATTGACTTATTATAGTGAGGTTGAGGGATGGCTCTACATCAAAGGGGGTACTGAACCATATGGAATATGACTAGTAGGTGTTTTTGACCATTGAATCTGCGTCATTGGTTTAGTTTGAGCTTCACTTGGTTTTGAGAATAGTTTAATATTCTCTACTTAACAAGGCCAACCACGTGAAGGTGGAAGCTCATTTGCCCCCCCACCCCCAACATCACTCTAAATTCCCCATTAATATCTAATAACATTCATTCATCCATTTTTAAAATATAACATTCAATCATTATAATCACATAACATTCATTAACACATAAAATTCATTAAAACACAACATTCATGAATAATTCATTAACACATCATTCATCAACATTTACTAGTACAAAATTACATTCAGTAATACAACGTTCTTTCATTAGCAAAAAATGTTAATTATAATCATTTCTTTTTTTGTTTCTTACTCATTTTTTTAAGGTAACGGCTAAGTGGAGCATCAATATCCTTGACATTCCCCTCCTCTACTACTTTTGATCTCAACAGATGTCTCCTCCTCATGTGTACAGGAACACAAGGTTGTTGCGCCAAAGGGGGGTCTGCTGCAATAACAACTACATGGGTTAAATTCACACCATTTTATATTAGTGTTACAAGTATTTCATTAATTAAAAGAACTATAAATCAAAAAAGAAATTTAAAAGAATAAAATATAGATTTTCTTTACCTGACTGTGCCACATCATCTACAATAACATTTTCATCTTCCCCAAAGTCAACATGGCGATCACTCCAAACATCCTCCACTCGTTCAACATGAAATTTTTTATGCTCTAAAATATACACAAAAATGGTTACACAAATTTCAATTTAAGATGTTAAATTGTATTAATAATTACATAATTAATTTTCAATAGAAAATGAACACCTCCATTGACACTACGATGCACATCAAGGCCTTCGTCATGCGGCGTAGGTTCTGTGTTAGGATTACGAGGTTGCATTGCAATGTCATGCACATTGTTATCATTGTTTGCTTTTTAAAAAACAAAAATAGTCAATTTATGTTTGAAATTAACATCAAATAGATTGTTGCTCAAGTATTCAATTTCAAATATTTTTCATTTGGCATATTTACCTATTCAACTGATGCAGAAACTCTTGGGTTGGGCTAGTGGAATTTTGGCGTAGGCGTCTAGCCACGGCTTGATAGCCTTCCTTGAAGGAAATTTTTTTGTGTTCTTTCGTGGCCTCTAAATTAAATTTTGAGCCCTGCATTTTATGATTAAAAAAATTTATTTGCAATTTATAAAAATTTTGATCCAGAATTTCATTTATTGCTACTTACAATTAGTGCTTGAATTTTTGAATAACCACCAAAGCCAATTTTGTGCTGGCCAATCTTTTGAAGTCTGGCCTTTGTAGCCTTTGATGTGTCCTGCAACCTATGAAAAGTTTAAAACATGTTAGATTATATAGATATAAAGATCACTAATTAGTGCATAATTACATTCTACTAGTTAATACTATCACATACCTTCTTTTCTCATTTGGTGGTGTAATTCCTCTTTGAGTATCCCCTTTCTCATTTGCATCCAAAATGAATTCATTCCAATGCCTCACTGAAATAAAGGGAGGACGCTCATACTTTGGGTTATGGACGAGACTCCTTCTATATGAGTCCCTCACAATCTTAAGATGTTTGGCAGCTTTTTCTAAAATTTTCTTCTCCTAAAAAATGTTACTACCAAACTCATGCTCTAAATCTTTTATGAGTTGTTCTTTTAATTTTTTTTCTTGTAAGTTCCACCTTTTACGAAAAAACACAAAATTGTTAGATAGAAAAATTAACTAAAGTTGTGTACCTTGAATATAGTAAAAGAAATGGAATGAAAGGGAAAATATTGTACCAGTTAATGATATGAAATAAAAACAATGGGATAGGGTTTGTTCACTTATGATGTTCTAGCTTGTACGTATGGTGGGCTCAAATATCTTTAATGTCAAGTCATAAAGCACTTTATAAAAAATAATCATTCCCTACAAAAATGTCATGGGATCATCAATCCAAAACTTGTTATGAATAAGTAAATTACAATTATAATATAAATAATAATAAATTTAAAGTACCTGGAAGCTTAAGACATTTTAAAGGCATCATATCTTTATCAACCATCAACAATGACACATGCATAACTCCCGTGCTAGCAACACGAGTAGATCCAGGAAATGATGGTGAATTATCACCAATACATGTACTCTGATCTATATCCGGTGTAGCAACCACCGGTGTATCTCCTATTGCACAAAATTAATCCACTATGAGATGCACCCAAGATTAAAGTAAAAATTATCAAATCATAATTAGCACAAAAGACAATATAGAAAAACAAGGATTTACCAGGCATAGACCATGAAGGTGTCAATGTTTGCATGCTCCTTGTTGCCGACATTGCACTCGATGATCTCATATGGTCGGTCCTTGTGGGAGGATATGCCTACACTTGATGACCTGAACAATACATTGTTAGCAAAGACATTATGAAATAATAAAAGTAAGAGTAGCTTTCAATAAATTTTGAGTGAAGATTTTATTAGAAATTTTGAATTAGTTGTAACTATACCTTTTCCTATAGTTGTATCTACGGTATCAGTAAGTCCAATGAAAAATGTACATTTCTAATCAGTAAGTCCAATGAAGTTTTTGAATGTTCCAAAAAAAATCCTTGTAACTTGTTAACTTAAGGATTATTTTACCTAAGGTGGGAGTTCTGCTAGTTCTGGCCTCACCACGATGTCCATGACTAGGTACTTGAGCAAAGAAAAAATCCTATAATAAGAACACATACATATTTTAGTTCATGACATAAAAGAGTATAAAATATAAATATTTATTGAACTTTTTTTATAACTAAAGATTCATTACTGCTTACTTCATAACGACGTGCTTGCGATATCAATTCATCTTTCCTCTTCAACATCTCCTCTATTGGATTTGGATCATCCAAAATGTTAATAATTTCTGCACTGACTTTTTTTAATTTTTTCTTCACCATATTTACAAGGTTAGGGATATTTGGGATATCCTCATCTGTATCTACAGCTATTTCCTCTATTGTTGCAGGTTCTTTTCCCCTATCCTAAACATCAATTTGTGACAGGAATATCAGTAAAACTATCAAAATAACTCCAAAACCCTAAATAAAAGAACATAATAATATAATATTTTTCAACTATCTAATTTGTACAATTACAATAAGCTTTACCTTTGCTGAAGAATGGGTGGGAGGAGCTTCCCCATGACCTCTATCATGTGGGGGATCCATGTTGTCATGTGACAAAGATTAAATATAAAAACTTCAGCGAACTGAAAGCAATAGACTTAGCAAAAAAGACTTATTAATAAAATGGTATATTGGAGTCATAAACTTGAGGTTAGTTCAAATGGTATATAGTACTTACCACCCCCATGATAGTAACTTTGTTTGTATCTACGTGATTCAAATGGTAATCTATTAGTAGTTCTTCCCCTACACTTATTGATTTTATCACACATACAAAAACACAATTCCCCTCACGCGCCTCAAATATGCAATTGGGTTTCTTATTAGTTGACCAAGGTCACGTACTATTTATAAAACCTGCAATATTCCCTATTGCTTTTGGTCTCCCATCAATGTACATAGAAAATCTTTTACTTTGATCATTTTCTTTCCATTGTATATAATTTGCTGACAGTGCATACATATGCATATTTTTTTATATCGAACAATATGCATCCAATCATTGTAATTTTAACATGGTCCAACATACTCCATTAATTCAACAAAAATTTTGTAACATACCTTTATCCCATCCATGGAAAATAGGCCCAAACCATGTAATGAGGATGGAGCTATGCGATATATCCTCTCGTTAACACAAAAATCAATGTTAATTGGAGGTAGCTCCTTGGGTACCCATTCTTTCTCAAGACGTGTGTACCAAAAGGGCACCTTGATGTCGCCTTTGGTCTCATCATCATAAAAACATGACTCCCTTCAGCACGAAAAAATTGCAAGCGTTTATTGAATTTTTTTCTAATCTTTTGACCTCTAGTTGATCTCCCTATTTTAGTTGTACTACTTGTCAAACTTTCATCTACCATTCCCACATTTCCCTCATTCAAGGAAGATAGATCTGACAAGTACATATTTGGTGGTTCCTTCTGTAATCATCTAAAAATCTTCACCTAGACTATTAGCCCCTTGCTAGCATTATTTGCTAAAATCATCAATTGCTTATTCTTGATCAAATCCTAGTTCTATCATTTATTCGATTATTTTCTATGGGCTAACCATCTTATCCTAAAGTCTTTATTTAATCAAAAGGAATTCCCTCCCCTTTTATTAAATAAAAAAGCTCCCACTTTTCCTCTTATCCTAAGTTGCACAAATAAAACATTTTATAAAAAAGGAAAAAGAACTTTTTGTCTCATATGGGGCACAAAAGTCAACTCTTATTTTCTCATTGGAGGATACTTGTGCACATGGATTGCTCCTCTTTCAAGCTCCACCATTGATTAAATCTTTTGCCTCTTAATCTCCATGGTCCATTCCTTCTCATTTCTTATAAAAGGAGAGCTCTCTTCTTCATTCTAGACCCCCAACTTTTTATGCTAACTTTATGCTGCAGGATTTCTTGGAGACTTTAGAGCTTTTGAAGACTTTGGAGCCTTTTGGAGATCTTTCTACATTTATCTTTCATTCTTGCATTCTTAGCTTAGCTTCATGTTTATGCTTTCTTAGATAAGTTTCCTTTCAAGCTCTAGCTTAGATCTCACATAGTCTAATTAGGAGGATTTTGTAATACTTGCATCTTTCCTTTCCATAGCTTAACTTGCATATTCATCTTAACATAGCTTGCATCTTCATTTCTAGCATTGTATTTGCATTTCCATTTGGATTCTTGAAGATATTGGCATTCTTGCCCTTGTCTCATTGAATCTCCCATTGCATGGTTTACTAGCAAGGCTATTGGCTTAATAGCTCTAGCTGAGAGCACTCTTAAAACCCTTGCACTCCATGCCTAGGGAGCTCTAAATTGATTTATCAAGGTTTCCAATCCATGGATTCTCTTGGAAGCAATGATTTAGAGAAGTGCACTATTTAGTGTGTACACCTGCAATCCATCAAATGAGACTAATGTTGATGAAGTCAACCATAAAATTAATGTTGAGGTTAGTACTTTCACTACTACATTTGACCCCATTTTTCTACCAAAATTTTTGACCATCAATTAAAAAGGTTTAGGTTGGTCAGATTATAGAAGGAAAAATTAAGTTTTTTTTTTTAATCCATCCTCATGTTAGTCGAAATTTTGACCAATACCATGTAGGTCAGAATTTCGACCAACACAGGCATAACTTTAAAAAGAAAAAAGATTTTGTATCTCATTTCATTGTTTGGTTTTAACTTAGAGTGCGTGAAGGAGCTAGAGCCTGTGATTGTTTGAATTGTCATTTGGTGAGAGTAAAAGGAGGACCACTTGCCTACGAGGGTTGCCAATGTGATTTGGTGTAAAAGGAGGACCGCCTGCTTGCGAGGGTTGCCATTGTGATTTGGTGTAAAAGGAGGACCACCTGTAAGGATTTCCTTACTCTGCATTTGTTTAGCATTGTTTTATTGGTTACCTACTTAGGGCCCGTGAGCAATGTTCTAGGGCATCATGCATTTGGTATTTGCTGGCACTATTTTTATCATTGTTTATATATATTTGATTCAAAGATGAACTTGTAGGGATGAACTTGCAAAACCCTAAATTTTTGAATCACCGCATCATGTTACACTGTAAATGTACTAGTGTTAGGTTTATGATTGTAAGGTTGGAAGAGCAAATATTGCAAACAATATTGATAAAATCATGTTTTTAACATTTTTTTACTGGTATTTGTTTTCTGCCGACTTCGTGTGGATTGGAATGTCAAATCTAACTCCATAGGAAGTCTATCTGGAGTCATAGCTTTCAATTGTGACCGGTTTGAGATCATTTGGTGGAGAAATCCAAAAGAAATCACGTGACACTCATCTATATGATGTTTTTGACATAAAACTAGGGTAGTCAGCTTTCTACAGTCGACTTTCTATGGACTCTTTTAGACCAGGTGTGACTGTCTACACACTATGGCTTCAGAAGTGCTTAAAAAGACCCCAAATAACAAAGAAACCATAGACTCCTTGCACTCCCAAGAATCCAAACCTTCATTAGTCTTTAATAATGTCTAAAAATGAGCAAACCTCAAAGGAATAGGGCTCAGTCCACTGAGAACCCCAAAATCCCCAAATTTAGCACTTCTAAACCCTTAATCCAAGGGTTTCTTAAATCTCCTATCTCCGATCACTTCTAGGTCTAATAGGCTGTTGTTTCACCATTAGGTGATCATTATAAGATGATCCAAATCATAATCTGTGTTCTACCTTCAGACCAAATGGCTACTGTTGTAGCATACCAAGCAAATTCATTAAGTTTCCTCTATAAATTATGGTGATCACCCAAACATTCTTCCTTCTTATTACATTAATGGATTAGGGAACTATAGTACATGTTAATACTCAATCATTCCATGTGTTAAAGTGGTTAGAGGTCATGGAATGACCATATTCAATTGGAAACTCACAAAACTATCAAAGGAATGGCTGAAACTACTCTGCCAGTCAGAATTAATTGAGTAAAAATACAAATATAGACCTTACAAATGCATAGATGTGGTCTAGGATCAATATCTAACTATTTAAAATGAATTTAAATGTAAGACAATGACAAAATGAATCCAAAATCACTCTAAGAACTCAAGGAAATTGCATTTGAAAGAAGTTATTTATCAAAAACTCAGTACAGTCTGTACACCAGGCCTCTTCTGTCATACAATGAAACTTTGGCATATTTGATGGACTCCTAGAAACTACCCCAACCAATTCCAAATGGTTGGATGGATTAGTTTGCACTAAAACATAACAAAATCCAATTTCCTCCATTTTCTAATAATCATTGCATTTCAAATTTTTGAATTTGCAACATTACAAATTTGGAGTTTTTGAAACTTTTAAAGGTAATGAAGCCTTAAGACTTTGAAATTTGACCCAAGTGAACTTATTAAGCATTATTAAAATCAAATCTAAAATATTATAAACTTGTAACACCAAATACCATCCTAGGCTCTTATTTTGGTCCTAAGGCCTATTAGGCCTTTTAAGACTTATTACATATTTGCCATTTGCATTGCATGGAATGACCTTATAGGCCATTATAGGTGCCAATACATTCCAATTGATGTCTTTAGATGTCATTAGGTGCATGGTTGTCATTATGGACTCATGGTAGTCTTTGGATGTTCTAGGTGCCCCTGCAACATGTTCACCACCTTTGAAAGGATTCTTGTCCCAAGAATCGGTCCTGGCATTGGATGTTTGAGTCTGAACCAAAAATTTCAAAAAAGCATTAGCCAACTTGAGATATGAAAACATGTCTAAATTCATTAAAAAAATTCATATTACATCTCATTAAATAATGTTGAAGTCAGATTGGGCAATAAAAGTGAAAATATTACGCCTTCCAAACGTGGACAAAACTATTCAAAACTCCAATGAAATGTAACACCATATCCTAGCAATCATTTGAATCCATATCAACCATAAAAATAAACGTTTGTCAACAATATAGTCAGACTGTACCCTCACGGGCAATGACTGGTAGATTTCAAATGAATTTACATTTTTATTGCTTGAACATAGTTTACATTCACTATTATGATCTAGAATCGATCATTAACTTGGTCCATTCCCAATACTCATTAACTTAGTTTACATTCACTGTTATGATCTCTATAATCTTGAACAATGGAGTTTTTAATTTCTAATTTCTAGAGTGTATTTATTTTGATGTTATGTAAATTTAATTTAAAAATCAATAATATCAATACAAGTATAAGCATTGTTAAGTGGATTTGTATTCTCAATTCAATTCGTGCAAGAATATGATGTACATTACATACTATTAAATTTTTAACAAACTTTCACATATTAACTTTGGAAGTAGAACTAAAGGCAATGCATTGTTGTTAACTTGTTATTAATAAAAAAATTATTGCCAAATCAGAAATCAGTTATTGTTCATGTTGTAAAACTAAACTTTTTTAACTAAAGTATACATGCGGTTTTTACGAGAAGAGGTTGAACAAACTATAATCTTGAACAAACTAAGCAAAATATGTAAACATTTGCTACACTATCTCTTTTCTCTATGATTGATTATAAATATCATGGTGTTTTATGGCACTTTCATTAATTGTATCATGGTTGTGCTCTACTATTGTACTTAACCTTTAGCATATCTCCAATGATTACAATGACTTGCACATGCTTGTACCTTGTGGTCATTCCATCTTCTTATTGTGATTGTTGTCGATTTAAGGCATGATATTTCAATGTCTTCTTATTGTATTTATTCTATTAGGACTTCAAACTGAGTGACATTTCCTTTTCACATGAGCATAGAATTCAAAATTGCCTCTATAGAAGAAATTGTTTATTAATAGTAGATAGATGTGTTTTTCCCTATGATCTCATGATAATGGCCATATTCAATAACTCTATAACATGATGGTTATTCCTTTTAAGAGAGATGGTTGTTCCATTGTTCTAAAAACTACACTTTGTTGTCCTTTAGACATGATAGCATTATATGTCAAAAACTTTGAGGTTCTCTTACCTTTTGTATGTCATGGCTTCACCTCTATGTAGCTAAATCTCACTCTGAAAATGATCTTCTTTTAGGAAACAATGAAAATCCTCTATGGGTTCATACTTATTGTGACTTCCCATGGCACACTATCATTGCTTGTACACTATATTTTTCCAATTCTTTTAAATTGTCACTGTCTTTGAAAATTAATGCCATATGTTGCTTACATTTGATTCAATTTCCATATTAATTACTCTCTTCAGTTGTATTAGGAACTTTTGCCTTAAGCATGTGTGATGAAAACCTAGATATAGATGGGCATTAATGCATCAATGCTCAATTGAATTCCTTAATGCTGCTCCTAGAGAAAGGCCATCTGGAAGCTTTAGAGGAAATAATTTGTACTAGGTATCGAATCACCTCCACTACAATGCCAAATTCTAATGTGTATCTTCAATTGCAAGTTTATTTTGCAAAAATATATTGTATATCTTTACAGACTAGACAATGTGACTGTACAACTCCAGAATATATTCTCTATAATCTCTAATTACAAACTGAAGTGTAAATTGAAGTAAAGTCTTCCTTGGATAAAATTCCAACCCTTGTCTACTAATTACAATACTTACCTTTATAGTTCATGTGACTTCCCTAGGGATCTGTTAGAACTAAAATAAATTTGTTATATGCTAGTTGGCCAACTATGCCTAGTCAGCCAACTAGGAGACATGTCTTTTGGGAGGTAAAGACTCATATAAATGAAAGATGAAACTCTTCATCCAATGAAAAAAATAGAATTCAACACAAACATTTGTGAATTATATCCAGACAGTAGCGGACTATATATATGCAGCAATGAATTAGATGTAATTGCTTCAACTTCACATTTTTTATTTACTTCAGCATCAAGAATAATATCCACAGATTCAGTAGTCTAGTGAGGAGATTTGTGTAACTCCCAAAATAATAATAATTCCCAAAATACTTATCCTTTTGAATATTTCATGGTCTAGTGAGCATGATTTGTGTGTGTATTTATAAATCTTGTATAATCTTATAATATTTTATTTTATTTTATTATATACAAGATACTACTAATGTTTGTATGTTCACATTTTGTATATTTATAGCCTGTGAAGAAAGTCCACACCTGGCAATATGAACCCAGAACAAAATAACAAGACACTTGCTAGATTGTGGTCTCAATTCCAAAGAAAAGACGTTGAAAAATGTAATTGTCCTTGCAAAAAGTGTAAGGGATTAAAGAATCGAAGAATTCTAATCAAAACATCCCAGAGTCATTGTAGGCAATATGGTCACATTGAAGGGGGGCACAATTTTCATCGATTGGTGAATGTGGATTTCCAATTGGAGGAACATGGAGGTGTGAATATCCAAGTCGACAATAATGCTCCCATGCAAGAAGATGATCCTATGGCAGAGAACACAATTGAAGACGATGGTATTGGCGTAGCTGATAATGTGCCAGAGGACATGATTGAAGAAGATGGTATTGGCGTAGCTGATCAAGATGATCATGATGATGGTACTAGAGCATTTGATAATGATGAAGAAGATGGTCTTGATATAGCTATAATTGAGAAGGCATACAAGCCCCTATACCAAGGCTCCCAAACAACTCTTCTCTCCACTATAGTGTTGTTGGTGAACTTCAAGGTTATGAATGGTTTATCCAATGTAGCAATGTCACGTATGCTAAGGTATGCCATTTTTGTCATCTTCAATGTTATCATACCATTACGATTCATTATATTAACAATTCATATTTGGTGTTGTAGGTTGATAGGTGAGTTTTTCTTACCACCGTCAAATATTTTGCCTCGTTCATACCGAGAATTATCTACCATTATGAATCAAATTGGAATGCAGTATCAGACAATACATGCATGTCTGAATGATCACATTCTATATCATAAATTGCATAAATTTGCAATAGAATGCCCTGTTTGTCATACTAGTCGATATCGGTCAGATCAAATAACAAAAAAGGTATCTCACAAGAGTCTTTGGTACATTCCCCTTATTCCACGTCTTCAACGATTATTGAAGTGCACTAGCTTGGCACAATTTATGGATTACCATGCACACAATAGAAGTCAAGATGACATTATGAGAATGCCTGTGGATGGTTCTGCATTTAAAGACATAGAAACAACATGGCCACACTTTAAAGAAGAACCTCGTAATCTCAAAATTTCAATGGCAGCAGACGGTGTCAATCCATTTGGAGATATGAGATCTACTTACTTGGTGTGGCCTGTTTTTGTTATTAACAATAACATTCCTCCTTGGATGTCCATAAAGAGGGAGCACATAATGTTGTCAATGATTGTACCAAGTATTTTTTTATTTAATAGTTATGTAAATTAATTTATAAACACCACATCAAGATGGTCATAATAATTATGTAATACTTTTGTTCATTCAACTAGGTAAGTACCAAGTTAAATATATGAGCGTGTATATTGAGCCCCTTATTGATGAGTTGTTGATTTTATGGAATGGGATCACTATGTATGACATCTCTAGACCAATAGGACAAAGAAAATTTTAATTCCATGCAATGTTTGTATGGACAATACATGATGCCCCTAGGCTAACTCATTTTTGCGGTATGTTATATATTCATGTTAAGGTCACGTATTTTTGGTATGTTATAGTGCTTACACATTATTGTTGTATGTTTAAGTTGTGCATGATAATTGTACATAATCTAATTGTACAATATTTTTTAGGTCTTCAGACAAAGGATAAATTTGCATGTCCATTTTGTGGTCCGAAGATGAAATCTCATCATTCAAGAAGTTTAGGAAAGTAGGTGTTCGATGAGTTTAGGCACTTTCTCCACAATAATCATAAGTATCGAACTATCAAAAAACATATTTTTAATGGGAAAGAAGAGATGACATCAAGGCCACGAAGAATGACACCTCATCTATGGAAGTTGGAATACAATAAACTAAATCGCCGAGGTAATGTCATTCCATCTGATGATTTTTGTTTGAAATTTAGATTTTGATAATGTCTTTTATTTACTAATGATGTTATTGATACTCGTGAAGGTCATCAAGGCATCAATGACCAACTTCCTAGAGGAATAACAAGTTATCCTAGTCAATTTAGTAGGTTGTCATACTACAAAGATCTCACAATCGTGTATTTGTTTGATGATATGCATATTGGAAAGAATGTAATAGAGACACTATGGAAAATATTGGATGGAAGACGTGACAAAAAAAAAATGGCCAAAATTTGTAATGACATTCATGAATCCAATCATGCACTGAAAACTTTCATTGAATCAAATAGCAATGAAGACCGCATAAATATGAGTGCCCTTCCTTGGTTATTAACTGAGCAGCAAAGTGATGCATTAAAAAAAGTCGTAAAAAAAAATAAAAAATTTCCAATAGGATTTGTTGCAAATATAAGCAATCTTGTATCAAAGAAAGGTGATTTTGGACCAGGGTTGAAAACACATGATTGGCATACCTTCGTCAAGGTAAGTCATGTTCTCTATTTACAATATATTTATAAAATTGCATGCAATTTTTATTGTATTATTTTATAATATATTGAAAAGATCATTTTTTAATCATTGCAGTACGTCCTACCTCTATCCCTCCCATACCAGTTTGACAACAGTGTTAAACAAGTTATATACGATCTTGGAGAATTCATGAGGTTAGAAGTGTTATTATATTTATGACTTGCTTTACTTTTTATGTAATTTATTGTATATTTTTATCTAAAATCTTGTTTATATGTTCTTGCGAGTTGAATCTCTTTTAGGTGGTTATCATCTAAAAAAATTGATAAAAAGATATAAAATATTGGAAGAGAAAAATTTCTCACCTTATGTGTGAAATGCAAAAGTGTCTACCTCCAACTTTTTTCAATGCTCAAGAACACTACCTCATACATCTAGTTGAGGAGATTGAATTGTGTGGACTTGTACAAACTAGGTCAATGTGGATGGTTGAGAGGCACTTGAAATTTATGAAAGGCTTGGCTTGACAAAGTGCATGTCCTGAGGGTTCTATGGTGGAGGGATATTGGTATACCAGACTATGGTGTATATTAGTGAATATCTTCCCAAGTTTGCAGCAAATATCCATGTAGATCACATTTGGGATCCCAACTCTATTAACAAATTTGAAGGGGAGTAGTTGATGGGGAAAGGTAGATTGAGGAAAGTGAGAGGTAATTATATGATGTTATTGTAGTTTATTAATTCTTATAGATCTTCAATATAAGTTGTTTCTAAGTAGTCTATTTGTTTTCTTTATAGTTGGTTGTGAGTGGGATGCACTATTGCAAACAATCTTGATTGGATGATGGTATGGATTCAACAATCTCAAGAAAATGGTCGCTCATTAACATGGGATGTTGTTGTATCATTGGTTAAAGAAGCTCATCGTAATGGAGATCTCAATGTTACGTCAATGGTACCTGATCTAGCATATGGTTTAAGAGGTAGAAAGGCACGTATAATTTTACTAACCATGACCCAAAAGTTTAATATCAACTCACGGATCAATGCAAATAATCTTGACATGTTTGAATAATTGCATATCAAACACCACAAACCTATGTACTACCATCGCCATAAATTTTGCATTAAAAAGTTAGATGACACGAAGAAAACTTATGATTCTGGGATAAGTGTAGTCTTCGAGGTCACTAATATTTCATCTAGAAATGACATACATCCTCAACAATTTGAAAATTGATACTATGGCATTTTGGATGATATACTTGAGTGCAACTTTAATTCATTCAAATTAGTTCTATTTGTCATCAAATGGTACAGGCTATGACTGAATCAAAATGATCTTGATAGGACTGTTATTGAACATGATAGTGGATTTACAATGATTAATACAAGGTCATTTGAGCCAGTTGGAGATGAGCCCTATGTTCTTCCAAGCCAATGTGAGCAAGTGTTTTACTTTGTTATTCCACATAAATTGGGTTGGTCATTTGTTGTTAGACATGATCCAAGAGGAAGGTCGGTATAGTATAATGTGATGGAAGAAGAAGATACTGAAGAATCAGAAGACAAAGTAAATGATGATCATGGACGACTGTTACACAAAGAAGAAGAAAATGATGATGATTTTAGTGATGCTGACGATGGTCATGATGATGATGGTAGTCATCATGATGGTGATGATGATGATGATGATGATGATGATAGTCATGATGATGACATGGATGAGGAGGATGATCAATGAAATGTATGTGAAGGTATGATCAATGCCACATATGAGGTATTGATTTATTCATAGAAATTTGAATTAAGTTATTATGTTTTGAACTCTATAGTCATGGAGTATATTTTGCATCATGTAAATTTTGTCTTCTATGTAATTTGTAGCTTACATATCATGTAATTTTTGGCTAACTTAAGATAAATAATTTACATATGCAGAAAATTTAATGCCTTTGACATGGATCAACAGGTATAATTTATTATTTGGTTTCATTCTCTTTAGTTAGAAAAATATATAGATCCTACTATGTCTCTCATTTGATGGATTGCAGGTATCACCAAATAGATATTTGTCTGATCTGTCTTCCTCAAGTGAGGAAAATGTGGGATTAGAAGACAAAAGTGAGACATCTAGTAGGTCTAAAATAGGGAGATCAACTAGAGGTCAAAAGATTAGAAGAAATTTTGATAAACGAATGCAATTTTTCCTTGTTGAGGGGGGTCATGTTCTTATGATAATGAGACCAAAGGAGACATGAAGGTTCCCTTAAGGTACACACATCTTCAAAAAGAATGGGTACCCAAGGAACTACCTCAAGTTAATATTGATTTTTTTGTTAATGAAAAGATATATCGCATAGCTCCATCTTCATTACATGGTTTGGGCTTATTTTCCATGGATGGCATAAAGGTTAATTATAATCAAGTTGTTGAATTGATGGAGTATGTAGGACCTTGTTACAATTACAAGAATTGGATGCAGATTGTGCAATATAAAAAAGTATGCGTAAGTATGCATTGTTAGCAAATTATATACAATGCAAAGAAAATGATCAAACTAAAAGGCTCACTATGTATATTGATGGAAGGCCAAAAGCAACAGGGAATATTGTAGGTTTTATAAATAGTTCTCAACCCGTGTCAACTAATAAGCAGCTGAATTGTATATTTGAGGCACGTGAGGGAAATCATGTATTTGTATGTGCAATAAAATCAATAAGTGCAGGGGAAGAGCTTCTAATAGATTACAATTTGAATCATGTAGATAAAAAAAATTCCCTATCATGAGACTGGTAAGTATAACATTTAAACTAATTGCCTCCAATTAATATTGACTCCAATCACTTCTAATTGCTAAGAATTACTAATCTTTGTCACAGGGCGACATGGATATTCCACCTCAAGATACAAGTGGGGATGTTCCTCACAATACACTTTCTTCATCAAAGGTAAACCTTAATTAGTGTAATTCTACAAATTATATAGAAACAAATGCCATATTATTATGTTCTTTTCTTTATGGCTTTGGAGTTATTTTGATAGAATTTTATTGATATTAATGTCACAACTTGATACTTATTGAGAGAGAAAAGCAAAAGAGGTAGCAGATCTATTGCGACCTGAAGTTGAGGCGGCATTTATAAATGACGTAGAATCTAAATCTAACCATGTATTCATGGCTATTCAAATAAAAACTAAATATGGTAAGGAAATTCTTAACCTTCTAATGGAAGCAAATGAAACTAAGGAGTCAAAGGAACTCGAAGAAGAATTGACACATAGAGTCAATTCTATTGACGTAAGCAGTAATTAATCTTAAGCAATAATTAAATTTCAATAGATGTTTATATTTTATACTATCTTATGGATCATGATCTAAAATATGATGTGTTCTTCTTATAGAATTTTTTGACACGTGTGAAACGTCATCAACATGGTGAGGGTTGTAGCGCTACATTGCCGTCATGTAAATAATCCTTAAACCTTCAACCATTGATTTAACCTTTGTATGCATTATTGACTCAACTTATGTTTGGGATGCTTCTAGTACCCCATTTAATCTTTATCCATTGAATATGTCTTTGCTAACAATGTATTCTTCAACTCATGATGAAGTGTAGATGCCTCCTTCGGTTAACATTCCGCATTCGACGAATGCATTATCCACAACAAGGTGCTTGCAGACATCTTCCTATGTACCATCTACAACTGGTAAAACCTTATTTTTCTATATTTTGTTGTGTTAATCATGCATTGATTATTTTTCTTGTGTGAATTTTATACACTGTATGGACCTATTTTGTGCACTAATAGATACACCTACACCTGGTATAAGAACAAATCAGACCAGTACTAGTGAAGATCAACCATTTCCTGGATCAGCTCGTGTTACTAGTACTAGTTCATTTGTGGGGACATTGTTGATGAACAAGAACAATATGGTTCTGTTAAAAGTACCAAAGCTTCTAAGTGTATGCACCCAAAAATGGTCGCCTAGACTTTGGGCCCCATTTATTCAATTTATCAATCCTGAATCAATTTTATCAATAATCAATATTTTCAACAATATCAATCTCTTGATCAAGTCTTGATTTCGATCATATATTGGATTTTTATCCTTGGGCTAACCATTTATCCTAAGTCTTTATTTAATTAAAAGGAATATTTCCTCCCCTTTTGATTAAATAAAAAGCCCCACTTTTCTTCTTATCCTAAGTTGCACAAATAAAATATTATTCTTATTTCACAAAAAGGAAAAAAGTATTTTTTGTCTCACATGAGGCTCAAAAGTCAACACTTCACTCTCATTGGAGGATACTTGTGCACATGGATTGCTCCTCTTTCAACCTCTACCGCCGATTAATACTTTTTGCCTCTTAATCTCAATGGTCCATTCCTTTGAATTTCTTATAAAAGGAAAGCTCTCTCCTCCATTTTCATATCATGTTTTGAATACTAATCTTATGCTGCAGGAATTCTTGGAGACTTTTGGAGATTTTGGAAACCCTATTGTTCTTAGCCTTTCACTCTTACATTTTAGCTTCATTTCATAGCTTAGTTTCCTTTGATGCAATAGATTAGTCTCACATAGTCTAAATAGGAAGGTTGTAATCCTTTGCATTTCCTTTCAATAGCTTAATTTGTACTTTCATTTCCATAGAATAGTTTGCATTCTCATTTAGATTTGCATTGCATACTTTGATTTCATTGAAGATATTGGCACTCTTGCCCTTGTCTTCATTGTGAATATCTCATTGTATGGTTGACTAGCAAGGTCACAAGCTTGTAGCTCTAGCTGAGAGCAAATACTTCATAGTCCCTTGCAACTCCATGCATAGAGAGCTATGAACCACTTTGTGAGGCCTCATTCTTGAGCAACCTTGCATGTAATGGTTCATAGAAGTGCACCATTTTAGTGTGTACATTTCTAGCGCCCACCGTGGGGCAGAGTAGATAGGCTTTGCCCTTTAGTTTCTTGCATTTTTGTCATTTTTTGGATTATTTTTAAGAAATTTTGCAGGTTCTAGTTCTCTGTCTCAGAATATCATGTGATACTTCTCAGGTATATCGTGCAATATACCTTACTATACGCGTGTGACACTTCATGCCAGAGAAGAATCGCACGACAGTATTGAGGTATATCGCCTGGTGTCGTGTGAAGTATCGCCCGCCTATTGTGCAGTATATCACCTGAATCGAGGTATATCGCGCGGGTATAGAAAACTATATCACGCGATACTGGTGAAGTTCAGGGTATATCGCCTGATCTGATAGAGACCTGTAGTTTGAGCTTTATCATCCGAATCTGATCATATTTAGTTTGCTGGTTTGCTTTACTGTATTTAGATAGGTCTAACCTGCATCTTTTAGCTTAGGTAAATCAGTTTCTTGCAATCATTTGTATTTGGATTTTGGATTTTGCTAACATTGTGAGCCTAACTAGTTGTGATTGTAGGTGCCTTTTGCTTGAGAAGCTTGCCAAAAATCGCATGTCAAAGAGGGCTACTAACAGTTTTTGCAGGGCTGCCCAAGTATTAAAAAAATAAAAATAAAAAAATCTTGCTTGTTTATTTGCTTTCCTTTCAAGTGTGGCATTCACTAATTGTATTAGAAATTTTTAAAACCTTGTGAAAGAGATTTTGAGGTGGTAGGAGAAGTATGCTCTTCACCTTTAGGTGAATCAAAAAATCTTGACCCATCTTAAGGTTTTGGAAGCAAGGGAGTAATTGAATCTCTTTGCTTGGTGTGTTTGGGAGAGATTCTTGAGATAGGGGAGTATGCTCTTCACCCTTGTGGTGAACCAAAAACCTTGAACCTCAAGAGTTGATCCACTTTTTATTTAGTTGTTAGAATCCTTTAGCGGGCTTGCTCTTGAGCAATCAAGAGGAACGACTCAAAGTGGGGACAACCTTGTCATCATTTTCCTTGGTGGCAAGTGATTCCAACTCACTATAATCTCAAGGCTATCAAGGACACCAAAAACCTTGGTAGACATAACACTTATCTTCATTTGATGTGAGTAGCTCATGGGATTGCGACCATGGGGAAAACATTAAACAAGAATGCTTAAGGTACTCTTGAGGCCATGAGGTCCTAGTCCTTTATGAGGAGCAAGAGGGGTGTTGTGAATGAAAATTTTTATTAAGAACCATTAGACAGAAGCCACCTTGTTTAGCCGCTTATCTTCTTAGTGCAAGGATTGATCCAAGTGGTTTACCCAGATCACCTTAAGATACTCACCATATGTGTCCCTTTGGTTGTGTCATTTGACACTTCCACGACAAAGCCAACATCTCTTGTGGGTAACCACTTGGTGTGAGGCGAGGGGGCATCAAGTTGTGGGCTAAGTTGGTAAGTATTGAGCCTTGACTTTTAGGATAGACTTGCTTGAATTGTCTTCAGTTGTGTGAGGCCAGTATAAACATTCTCACATACAAATGATCGGTAGCGTTCATAAGGTGCTTTTTCAATTTTGATATCACAAGTGTTTGCCTTGGCAAAGTTGCTTTTGCCCTTGTTTCAAGTGTTTTGAGACATGTTTGATCCCTCACTGTTTGCAAACCTGCCAAAATTCTACTGATATTGTGACTGAAATCGAAAACATCAACCCTCAGACTAAAAATTTTGACCAAGCAGACCCAAAAATGCAAATTTTACACAGTTCTAGTCAAGAGTTAAGTAATCTTGCAATAGTATCGCACCCTTTAGAGCAAAGTATCGCGCGATACTTCGTGGGTTCAAAAAGTATCACCTACTTTGAGAAGAAATATCGCGCGATAGTTCGCCCTTGGCAGACTATCGCCTGACCTGCCTGGAGTGTATCACCCGACTATTATAAAGTATATCACCTGGCATAAGGTGAAGTATCGCACGGTTGTAGGTATATCACCCCAGTAGCCTGGAGTATATCGCCTGGGTAATTTCTATCGTGCTTGCAATTTGGTCAGTTTCAGTTGCTGTTGATCAGGTTAGGTCTTAGGGTAGGCTTCTTGCTCTGATGTCTGAGACCTGTCTTGACTCTAAAGTGCTGGTTTTAGTCCTCCAGGATAGCATCATCTGATTTACGAAATCACTTTGGAATAATTGTCAAATTAGAAGGTCATTCTTGGTGCCAAGGTTCATCTCTAAGATTGTTAACTACATTCTTGGAAAATTTTAGTGCTCTTATTTCCAAATCACTTTCATTTAAATCTCAATTTCAATCATATTTTGGCCTAGTCCAACCTCCTGGTTCAAAAGTGCAAGGGTAGTCACCCTTTGATTTGAAGCACCTCTTTGACAGTGTTGGTAAAGCCCTTTTTTTTATCTTCTCATTTCTCTTTGGATAATAGAGGACTTTGATTATCCTAGTTTGGTGCTGACACTTTGAGAGGTCACCTTATCATTGAGAGTATCTTTCTTTCATTTCAGTTACGACAAGGTACCAAGTCAATCAAGGGAAGCGACCCCCTGTTGCCTTTAGCCAGTTACCACCCGTCAAGACTCGTTGACAGCATAAGGGAAAAGGACCCCTTTTTGATCAATCACCTAAGAGTGAATTTGAGGTTTGTTTTAATCCAGAAGCTAATCCTAGTGAAGTGAGCACCTCTTTTGTACCACTTTCATCAAGTATGGATATGAGTTACACTTTCACCCGACAACAAAAAGAAGCCATGAATCAAACTCTTGAAGATATCTTCCAACGACATAGAAGAGAGTATGGTGGTTCTTCTCATGCTAGTCCACCCGAGTCACCTCCCAACAATGTGAGGTATTTTGATGCTCACCAACAAGCCGAGAGACATCATAAGCAAGCTCACTCAGATTCAGGGTCACAACACGAGGACCAGAACAATGAATCTAGTGATCACCACATAAACGCAGCCAATGCAATAAGGCATTCAAGACCATCCTCCCCACTTAAAGACACCTCTTGATATGCAAATACAAGATTGAGAAGCATTGAGAGGGAGAAGCAAGCCTATTTAGATGAACAAGCTGCTAAAAAGGAAAAATTCAGACAACTAGAAGAAGAGGAACGTGCGTTGTTGGATATAAAGAAAAGAGTCACCCAAGAAGAAGAAGATAGACTCTATGCACAAAAACTTCAAAGCCGATTCAACGGGAGGGGAACCAATAGTGGGACCAACTCACCCCCATCTACCCCTTCGCCAAGTCCTAGAAGAAGATCAAGGACACCCTCATGATCCCCAAGTCCTAGAGGAAGAAGGGTTTCAAGATATGATCATCATAAGAGACGATCACCTCATAGACATTCAAAGCAACCCTCCCAATGAGCACATCATGGCTCACAACTGGAGGAAGTTATACCAAATTTGATCATATGGATTTTATGACTATGCAACAAGAACCATCCTTTCAAGCATATGTAGAATGATATGTGGAACAAAACAAGGATCAATTCCTAGAAAGCCTTATCAACAAAGGTGCTAAAGTTCCATATGATTTTGATGTCCACCAAAAGATTAAGAAACATAATCCTTCAACCGATGAGGTGATCATGCAAATGCAGAAGGACATAGAAAGGATGAGGGCTCCTAAGAGCACATTTAATTTGGACTACATATGTCCCAACCCAATTGACAAAAGTGTGGTGTTGGTTGAGTTCCTTAAGAAAGTTGAGTTTCCAACCTATGACAAATATGATGGCGTTGGTGACCCTCATGACCATGTTCGACAGTTCTATATAATGAGCTTTTCTTTTCATCATGAAGACTCCTACTTGATGAGATTATTTCTGAAGAGTCTCAAAGGCCAAGCCATGGAGTGGTTCACCAACCTTACTCCTCCAGTAAAGTCATTGAAAGAACTCATCCAAAGATTTGTTCAACATTTTGCTTATAATCTATCAAGGTCGGTCACAATGCTTGATTTGTGCAAGCTTAAACAAAATCAAGGAGAATCTTTTGTCACTTTCCTACAAAGATGGAGACATTTGTGCTCAAAATATCCCAGGACAATTCCTAAGGAGGAAAGAATAGACATCATTGTGAGTAACTTAGTGCCATAATTAAGATATGAGGTAAGAAAGATACCATTTAATTCTTTTGATACCATGGTAGAAGTGGCATGTCGCATAGAGGATGTCCTAAAAGAACAAGGAATTTTGGCTAAATCAACTAATAACAACAATGGCCAAAACAACAACAATAATGGTTATAAGGACAAAAAGAACTCCTATTGGAATAAGAATAAATAGGTGGTCAATGATGGAGTTGTTGACTCACCACAACCTAAGAATGAAGGAGTTCTTAATCTCTCCAATGCGGTACAAGCCATGAAGCTGCAAGCATCCTCAGGACAACAAGAGAACAAACCCAAGTACCAAGGGAAACCTAAGAAGGAAAAGAGACAATTCACCAAACTTGGGGACTCCTATGCAGACATTTTCAAGACACTAATTACTCATAATTTGGTGCAACCTCAGGATCCTACCAAGCACCGCATACCTGATCCTAAACCTCATTGGTGGGATGAGAAGGCCTTTTGTGTCTTCCACAATGGAATTGGACATGATATCGAAAATTGTTTTAGGCTTAAACATCTTGTCCAAGACCTCATTGAAAGTGGGCGATTACAAGTTGATGGTTTAACCACTAATGTGGATCATAAGGCTTTTAAGGAACCCTTGCCCAAATATGAAAAAGGGGAAAATTCTAACAACAAGCATGGTAAGGCTGCTATCAACTATACATACACAAATGCTGAAAATGTGATTAACATGCTTGAAGTGGCTGACGATAACATCAACATGATGAGAGGGAAAGATCCTTATGGATATGATGTGGACTCAACTCCTATGACTAATGAAAGACACGCTATGGTGATAAGAGGTCCTCACTCACGAAGAATGCCCCAGTCCCTCAATGTTGTCACTAGGGGTCAGGCCCAAGCTCCCATTATTATCAGAGGTCCTAGCACTAGCAAGTCTAAGCAACCCATGTCCAAGGGCGTTCCTCCTAAATCTATCGTTGGTCCTGATTCCAATTATAATCTTATTGACCAATTACAATGAACACCCGCGCAGATATCTATTTTTGAACTTTTAGAATTGTCCCCTAAGCATAAGCATGTCCTTGAAGATGCTTTGCGAGCAGCCAGTGTCCCTAACAACTTAGATATTGATCAATTCTAAAATATGGTCAACCATTTGGCTAGCCCTCATTACCTCACCTTCTTAGAAGAAGATGACAAATCCATCAGTCACCCACATAACTTGGCCTTACACATCAAAGTCATGATTCATAAAACCCGTGTCAGGTGTGTACTGATAGATGGGGTGCAGGGCTCAATATTTGTACCATGAGTTTGTTGAAGGCTCTAGGATATTCTGAGAACATCATTGACACAAGGAAAAAGATCACAATCAAGGCATATGATGAAGCAGAAAGAAGTTCTAAGGGATTGGCCATTTTGCCTATTCGCATTGGTCCAGTAGAAAAGGATATCTTATTTCAAATTGTTGATGTTGGACCTTTAGCCTACAACATTTTGCTAGGTAGGCCATGGATTCACGAAATGCAAGCAGTCCCATCAACATATCACCAGTGTGTTAAGTTTCCCCATAATGGTGTAGAAATTTACATACCTGGAGATAGTGCTTTGTCAGTTAATAACATTTCTACTGGATCACATGTACCTTTGAATAGGGAAGCTGACAGTCCTAGTAGTTCACTTGAACAATGCAAGTAGAAGTTTAAGACCATAGATCTTGGGATGGGAGATTATAAAATTGATTCTTTTACAAAAATGCCAATCTCTCCTAGGTCTTATGGGAGACCATCACCAAATATGAAACCTTCGTCATCAGCAATGACATTATTTAAAAAATTTGTTGAGTCTTCGGTTCCTATTCAGGATGAGAAAGAGGAAGTTGTCGTAAGGGACTGGATCTATCAAGAGGAAAAATACAAACACAACGAGAACTTTGCTCCTTCACCTAAAGCTTATGGGAGAGGGTATACACTGGTTAAGAATATGGGTTATCCAGGATATGGTCCCCTTAGCCATAGGTTGGATGCTAAAGCTGAGCCTCTCGACCATGCCCTTTTTGGATGAAAGAATAAGTCCACAGTTGGCTTAGGTTTTGAAAATAAGAAGAAGAAAGGTGTCCCTATCCCAGCTATGACGGACAGTGATAGTGATTCAGACTATACACCTAATCTTTCTAATCAACAAGACATGTATGATGATTAGGTGCCTTCAACAAATCTCCTTTGGGGAGATTCAAAAGACTTGATAATCGACGGTCCTACTATCCCAGTTGCGATGGATAGTGACTATATGACTGCTAGGTCGATAATGGAAAGTGTTGCTATCCTAGCTACGACGGATAGTACCAATGCTAGTACTAGAGAAGGGGAAACCTTTCCCAACCTTGAAGCTTCTACATCACGAGGCCCAAATGATGATTCAGACACAGACTCCCATGAGCATGAATGGGACTCACTTTCAGATGCAACAGTTGATTTGGACATGGATGTTGTCCATACTTATAGTACCCAACCCGATGCGGCTAACGAGCTTAGTGTAGGACTAGAGGATCGTCCTCCTCAAATTGCCTTAGTGGACGAAGCTTCATTTCGTAGGATGAGTCCTAATTCGGGTATCTTAGGAGAAGCCTTAATGAATCCCAATTGTATGGTCACCAGAGATAACACCTTTCACATAAATAATATTGAACTAGTCATTGACCTACCCCTTGTTCACTATGACCTAATTGACTGGTCTTAGCGCCATCAAGAGCCTATTTTCCTCACTTTTTAGAATGATTACGAAATTGCCTACTATCTGAATGCCCTTGAACCCATGGCTTCTTCCACCAGTGAACCAACAACAAGTATGACGGAGCCTGATATTAAGTACCTCAGTCTAAAAATAAAAGAGAAAGAAAGAAAGAAAAATAGGTCTGATGGCGAAAACCACTTTGTGGCGGTATCAGAACCAAAAATAGTAAAAAGAGATGACGTATCTGAGGGTGAAAACCTCTTTGAGGCACCTAAGGATGGGGTACTTAATAACTAGAATGTTCACATGTGCATGGGGAACCTATTGCTAGAACGTCATGCCATTTGGGTTAAAGAATGCAGGAGCAACCTACCAAAGAGCTATGACCACTATCTTTCATGATATGATGCACAAAAACATGGAAGATTATGTGGATGATACCCTAGCAAAATCAAGAAAATGGGACACACACCTCGATGATCTGGAAGTAATTCTAGATCACATGGAATAATTTCAACTCAGATTGAATCCAAAAAAGTGCACATTTGGTGTCACCTCAGGCAAACTTTTAGGATTTATAATATCAGCAAAAGGTATAGAGGTTGACCCCGAAAAGGTCCAAGCAATTTTAGACATGCCACCTCTGAGAAACATTAGTCAGATGAGAAGTCTTCAGGGATGACTCCAGTCAATTAGGTGGTTTATCTCACAGCTGGCAGATAGAGCACAACCCTTTAATAAGATGCTGCATAAAGGTGCTTCTTGTGTATGGAATGAGGATTGCCAAAAGAGCCTTGATCAAATAAAATAGTATTTGGCTAATCCTCCAGTTTTGATGCCTCCTATTCCAGGGAAGCCTTTGATTGTATACATTTCAGCAACAGAGTCTTCCTTGGGGGCATTGTTAGCTCAATTAGATGATACTGGGAAAGAACGGGCCATATACTATATCAGTCATACTCTAGTCCCCTATGAGATCAATTACAATAACATTGAGAAGTCTTGTCTTGTAGTGGTGTTTGCTTCTCAAAAGTTGCGACACTATATGCTTGCTCATACCATACATTTGGTTGCAAAAATTGATCCTCTTAAGTACTTGCTTAGTAAGGCTTCCCTCATGGGTAGACTTGCTAAATGGATGATGGTCTTAACTGAATTTGACATAGAGTACATTGAAAGGAAGGCCATAAAAGGGCAAGCTATTGCTGACCAATTAGCTGATTTCCCAATTCAAGATAGTATGCCTGTTCAAGTGGAATTCCCAGATGAACACATCTTGTATACGACTACTCGCACTTGGAAAATGTTCTTTGATGGTTCCCGCATGCAAAATGGATCAGGTGCTGGAGTATTATTTGTTTCTCCACATGGGTACAATATTCCAAAGTCTTACAAACTTTTATTCCCATGTATGAATAATACTGCAGAATATGAAGCTTTAACCAATGGCTTGAGAATGGCTATAGAATGGAACATCACAGAGTTACATGTCTTTGGGGATTCCCAGTTAATCATCAACCAAGTCAATGAGGAGTATCAAACCAAGGATGATAAATTGATACCCTACAAAAAGATGGTTGACTCATTAAAATGTTACTTTACCTTTGTGACGTTTCAACAGATCCCTAGGATAGAGAACAAAGCTGTAGACGCCATGGCCACATTAGCTTCACTTCTTCAGTTGGAGACACATGAATCAAGATTTGAATTCCTGGTGGAAGAGCTACACCATCCCATCTTTGACTCGTCTAAAATCCATGTCATTTGTACCATTGTCACACATGAGTCTTCCCGATATGGTGCTATCTATTCATATCTTCGTGATGGCATCATCCCCGACACATTCAACTATTTTGAATGTTGAAACCTCATCCGTAACACCTCTCACCACACCCTTATTTCTGGTGATTTATATAGGAGGGGTTTAGATGGGATGCTCCTTAGGTGCTTGGAAAAGGATGAATCCAACCAAGCGTTAGTTGACATCCACGAGGGCATTTGTGGTGGACATTCTAATGGTCTTGCCATGGCTCGAAGGTTGCTTAGGGCAAGATATTATTGGCCCACAATGCAGATAGATGCAGTAGCCTTTGCTAAGTCATGTGAAAAATGTCAGAAACATGGAAACCTGATTCATGCTCCAGGTAGGGAGCTGATCCCTTCTGTTTCTCATTGGTCATTTCAGCACTAGGCCTTTGATCTGGTTGGGCAGATTCATCCCAACTCATCAGGTGGACATAAGTCCATTATTACTACCATTGACTACTTCACAAAATGGGTGGAAGCTGTGCCACTTTCTGTTGCTTCAGGGAAGACTATCTCTTTGTTCATCTTGAATCATATTATTTGTCGATTTGGAGTGCCTTCTGAGATTATCACTGATAACGGAGGTCAATTCAAGAATAAGGACCTAAAGCATTTATGCAAAAAGTTTAAAATCAAGCAACATTGGTCCTCCATCTATTTTCCATAGGGAAACAGACAGGCATAAGCCTCTAATAAAACCATTCTTAAAATTCTTCATAAGACAGTGCACAAGAATGGTAGGGATTGACACTTACAAATCAATCCAGCACTATGGGCTTACAGAACAAGCATTCACACACCTACAGGAGCCACTCCTTTTTCTCTTACTTATGGTGCTGAAGCAGTATTGCCTTTAGAAGTCGAGATACCATCACTTAGAGTCTCACTCAAAAGTTTGATTACAGATGAGGATTACCGCGCAATGAGGTTACAGGAACTATAACTTCTAGATGAGAAGCGTAAGGCTTCCTTTGATCATATGAGAGTGTATCAGAAGCATATGTCCAAGGCATTCAACAAGAAGGTTCACCCTAGAGAATTTCAAATAGGTGATCTTGTTTTGTGAGAGAACCCTAAGAACGAACAGAACAGAGAACAAAAGGGCAAGTTTGAACCTAACTGGCTTGGACCATATGTCATCACAGCTACTTTTGGTACCGGTGCGTATTTACTGTCAGATCCCGACGGAGAACAGCTCCCAGATCCCATCAACATTGTGCACCTCAAGAAGTTCTATCCTTGATGCCCGTTTCTGTTTGGGGGCATCCTTTGTACATATTTATTGATCCTGAAAAAAATACCAAAAAAATTTGATATATGATGCTGAAAAAATCCTAAAAAGTATAAAAAGTCCTAAAAAAATACAAAAAAAAAAAAAAAAATTCAAAATGCAAAAATTCAAAAAAATAGAAAAAGTGCCTTGGTGAAAACCTGGAAACAGGCGCCTTGGTAGCAAAAATACAAAAAAATGAAAATGACAAAAAAAGAATCCAAGTGGTGAAAACTAAGAAATAGGCGCTACTTGAGGCCTTTTGAACTCCTATTTGTTAGCATGCGTCCTCGACACTGAGCCTTTCCATCATGTCTTGACCCTATTTGACTTGGTCTGGAATTAGTCTTTATCTTTGTCTAAGGGGCATAACTGTTAGCATAGGTCCTTTAGGTGCGTTTGTCTCTTGGGGCATTTCACAACAGGTGTTTTTCAACACCACCCCAAAATAGTGTTTTTCAACACTACCCTTGCGTCAAGTGTTTCTTAACACTTATCAGATGTCTTACCCAACAGTCTAAGTATGATGCAATATTTCTCATTTGCAGATGTGATAACCAGAGTTTGACTCTATGACCAACACACACGCACTTAAACAATCAACTCGCTTGAGATATGTTGACTTTATTTTCTTTGTGTGCTGTCTATGAGGATTTCTTTGATGAGTGGTCTCTCCTTGAGAAGTTTTCGATGATGCATAGCTAGAAGACTAAGGGCATGAGAACATATTTTATTTCTTTATTTGCTTGTGGGTATAGTTTGTTGATCCTAACTGTCATGAGCATTTATGCTAGTCCTACTTGACACTATGGATTAACAAGGTATTATCCTTGACTGTTTTATGCGAGTGCATGCTTCTAGCTATCCTGATTTTCATGTGTCTTGATACAAGCATAATCTCACCATATCAAACTTAGGTAATCTCACTGCATTAGTCATCTTGACCTACATGTCTTTGATGCCTAGGTGAGATTCCCACATTTCTATCTGATAAAGATCATATTCATATCCACATAGTTATGCTAGTGTGCATTGTATGATCTTACGATGCTACCAATAACGCTCGATGATGATAATTAGATGTCTATCGGTGTTGTGACCTTGCAAGTCAACCACTGTCATAGTAGTTTGCATTTTTAGGGTCATGATAGTCTAGTTTTGCATTTCTTGCATATGGAGAGAGTTCTCCTTTTCATCTTACGTGGACCTATCAGTCGACTGCGCTCACCTTTCCTTCTTCTTGATCATGTCTTTCACTCCTTGTCTTTTTCATCTCGAACCTGTTCCTGTTCATCACAAGGGGTTAATCATATCATCATATCTATATCACAACTGTCATTTTCAGAAACATGAGTCTATATCATACACATGAGAATTAAACATACATCTATGAGAGAGAACATACATAAGCCTGCACATAAGCATTTTTGAGCAAAATGATAAGATAATATACATAAACTGATACATCCATCACAAGAGAGACATAAACACATGATACAATCAAACATCCAGTAATCTCATATATACATCAATGTCATGATACAATATACAATATGGGATCCCATAATCTGGATCAATGTCTCAAGATATGTCTAAACATCTATCAACCTAACCCTAGGACTCGCTACCACCCTCGTGAGGAGCTCGTGGTGGTGGAGGAGGCATGGCTCTCCTATCGAGTACCGCATCTGATACCCCTGCCCTCTGAGAATATGATGGTGCTCTCTCACCCTCTGGAATGGCCTAAAGGTAGAGTCTATGATAATATGCTGCTCTCGCTGACTCCCGTCGAATCTCTAGCACATCTACCTGTGCCATCGCCTCACAGCGTGCTATCTCTGCCCTGAGATCTGCTATCTATTGATCTCGCTCTGCTCTTAAATCTAGTAATTGTTGGTCTCTCACTGCTATAGTAATCCAAAGCTGCTACATCTCAGCCTCGAGAACCTGTATCCTTGCTCTCAGATCATCTCCACCCGCAGGTTGGTCCTGCTGTGCCTCTGCCTGCCGGTGAGCTGGTCTCGCCTCATCCTCAGGCGTCGTTGATCTCTATCCCCATGACCATTTCTGGCCACCTGATCTCGATCCCTCTCCTCTCTCCATCCTCCTCCCTCTCCCCCTCCCACCATCTCCTCCATCCCCTCCGTCCCCTCCGTCTCCTCCATCCCCCTCGTCATCTCCTCCGTCTCCTCCCTGTGCTGGTACCTATGCATCTGGTATCAAAAATTGAGGGAATGGCACCCTCCGCTGCTCTACCCTGTATGCTGCATCGGCCCCTGCATCTGCCACATCTAGGAAATACTCCTAGGGCTCACTCCTGATACTCGCTGTCTCTGCGACAGCCTGCTGATAGTCTAACATGGGTATCCACCCATGACCCTCCTCATCCCTAGCCCTGGCATATGTAGTAGTCTCTGTCGAGACTCGCTACTACCTCCCAAACTACCGCCACACCTGAGTGATACAAAATCTCTCCACTATCTCAGCATATCGACCTACTAGTGGCCAAGTGCACATCATATAGCTTAGCTCATCGACTGCATCTCCCCAGACCTCCACCTCCTTGTATGGCCTCCATGTGAAAGAGGCTATCTCATCTAGGATCCTCCTATAATATGTCACATCCTTAGTATGGGCATGTGATATGAATCCTAGGTACCTGTATATAAAGGGGTACCTCCTCTCCCTTGGCTGAACTCTGGGGCGCACCACAGCGATGTGCTCCCAAGCCCACACCTATACCAGGATGGCACCGCAAGCCCAAGTCTGACCGTCCCTATATATGATCTCATGTAGCTCGTGATACATCTCTGCTAATATGGTAAGACCCCATGCCATCTGATGAGGCCTGCCTACCAAATCCACCAGTAATCTAGCCCATCCAAGCAGGAAACCCTTCTGACTGCGGTCAGTCATCAGGATCTGTGAAATGATAGACACCACTATGCATGGCACTGGATAATCTCTGTCGAAGTCATCTATCAGCCTCTCCCAGCTGACATGCCTGTCCAGAATCGTAACATCATGGAACATCTCCTGGATCAGTCAGTGCCCCTCAGTGGCATCCTGATCATAGTACACCTGTGCCAACAAATAAATCATGTCAGTTTTCATCATATGAAAATATTACATCTATGATTATATCTCAAAACATGATTATACTCATAGGCTCGCCATGGCATGGCACTCGTAGGATCCTGTAGACATCCTCCAGAGTAATGGATGCCTCTTTGGTAGGTAGGTGGAAGGTGTTGTGCTCACTATGTCATCTCTCGGTAAGAGCAGTCAACAACCCATGGTCAGCTTTGATGTAAGGATATCTCAATAAATACCGAAATCTCATGGCCCTGATATCAGCATTGCTCAGATCATCCAGATCTTGGACACACCGCAACCCAGTCACCTTCGGTGCTCTGATGATCAGCACCGGGAAGACCTCTTGCAAGCCAAAAAACCAAGCCAGTTGTTAGCACATATCATCACGGATGTCTAAAAATTAGTATAAAACATCTCTAAAATGTAACATTGTCTGGACCCATGTCATTTTTGCTCAAAAATACGTCAAATATCAAATTTCTAACTTGGGCGATACTATTTTTTTGGAGAAGTATCGCGCAATACTTCTCCCTATAGCGGGGCGATATACCTTAGGCCGCGCGATACTTCGCCCAGTATCATGCGATATTTCACCCAGTATCGTGCGATACTGGTGCCTATGGTCGCGTGATACTTTGGGGACCCGTGAAGTATCACGCGACACTTCTCCCTAAAGGGTGTGATACTTCTAAAGTATCGCGCGATATTTCACTCGACTCAAAAAATTTGAAATTTTAAAAATTTGAAAAACGGGCTAAAAAGGTATTAAATGCAAAAAATGACTCAAAAAGCTCAAGTTTTTCGAAAACATACCGGGGCAGGATAGTGTGGTGGCCGGTTGTGCAACCGGGCGCACTCGAATCGATGCCTGTGGATGGGAACTCCTGCTTGCTGGGCCATTTTCTCTCTCTAAAGCTCTCAAGATTCTCAAATCACTATAAGATAAATAATTTTTGAAAATGACATTTTCACCCCTTTTATAGAATTTTGACTTTTGACCAATTTTCAAAACATCTCAGAATTATGTAAAAATTGCACCCCTAGCTAATTTCGATGTCCTGGATCCATTTTTGAACTTGAAATCAAAATCTGAGGTCATCTTGATAGTCAAAATTGCATTTCAATTTTCCCCTTCTTCTGCATAGTTGGCTAACTCTTTTGAGGCCTAATCCTTCGATCTTTGTTGGGGCATCGTCATTTCTTCATTTCCATGTCTTCCAAACTTCTAGTCTTTCATTCAATTCACTCATTTCTCATGTTTGACTGCATCTTTCTCAGTCAGGCTAGGGCATGTTTTAATGGTTAACCTATTGACCTTTACATTCGATTGTGATTTCATTCTAATTTGATCAAATCTTTCCTTAATTGCTGTCTCTCCTCTACCTGATTTCGATTTCGATTCCGAGGGGGTAGTATTTATGGGATTCTCATCTCCGATTCCTTGATTTTTCTGATTCAGACATCTTTTGTGAGCTTTTGCTCAAATTTGAGATTCTTATCTCTTACTTTGAATGTGATCCCGAATCGACCTCATGTTCAAAGGCCGTTGTTTATGCTTTGTTCGGATGTGATCCCAAATCGACCTCACATCTGAGTTGTTTTGTGATCCCAAATCGATCTCACATTTCAATTCTTCTTTGACTGCATGTGTTCCCAAATCGATCACACATTAGTCAAAGAGGGGAAAATGTATGCACCCAAAAATGGTCGCCTAGACTTGGGCCCCAGTTATTCAATTTATCAATCCTGAATCAATTTTATCAATAATCAATATTTTCAACAATATCAATCTCTTGATCAAGTCTTGATTTCGATCATATATTGGATTTTTATCCTTGGGCTAACCATTTATCCTAAGTCTTTATTTAATTAAAAGGAATATTTTCTCCCCTTTTGATTAAATAAAAAGCCCCACTTTTCCTCTTATCCTAAGTTGCACAAATAAAACATTATTCTTATTTCACAAAAAGGAAAAAAGTATTTTTTGTCTCACATGAGGCTCAAAAGTCAACACTTCACTCTCATTGGAGGATACTTGTGCACATGGATTGCTCCTCTTTCAACCTCTACCGCCGATTAAGACTTTTTGCCTCTTAATCTCAATGGTCCATTCCTTTGCATTTCTTATAAAAGGAAAGCTCTCTCCTCCATTTTCATATCATGTTTTGAATACTAATCTTATGCTGCAGGAATTCTTAGAGACTTTTGGAGCTTTTGGAAACCCTATTGTTCTTAGTCTTTCACTCTTGCATTTTAGCTTCATTTCATAGCTTAGTTTCCTTTGATGCAATAGATTAGTCTCACATAGTCTAAATAGGAAGGTTGTAATCCTTTGCATTTCCTTTCAATAGCTTAATTTGTACTTTCATTTCCATAGAATAGTTTGCATTCTCATTTAGATTTGCATTGCATACTTTGATTTTATTGAAGATATTGGCACTCTTGCCCTTGTCTTCATTGTGAATCTCTCATTTTATGGTTGACTAGCAAGGTCACAAGCTTGTAGCTCTAGCTAAGAGCAAATACTTCATAGTCCCTTGCAACTCCATGCATAGAGAGCTATGAGCCACTTTGTGAGGCCTCATTCTTGAGCAACCTTGCATGTAATGGTTCATAGAAGTGCACCATTTTAGTGTGTACACCAAGTGTTTTAAAATTGTTATTATTTACAATGTAATTGTAGTTTACTTATACATAACTCATTTTGGACTGATAATCCCATGGTATTTTTGTAGGAAATGATGTTTTTTATGAAACTCTTTTTGAAATGACATTGAACCTATTTGGGCCCACCATACATAAATGGTACGTAGCTTCATAATATTGGTACAATATTTTTCTTATCTTCCATTTATTGTACTATATTAAAGTTATGATATCTAACAATTTTGTTTTTTCAAAAAAGGTGGAATGATCAAGATGTTGACTTAAAAAATCAGCTCATTAAATCTTTAGAGTACCTCTTTGGAAATAAAACTTTTGACAGAGTCATGATTCTTAAAAGAGCATCCAAACATATAAAGACTGTGAGGGACCAATATAGAAGGGCTCTAAGGGATAACCCAAAGTACAAGCGTCCTCCTATGATTCCACTAATGGAGTGGAATGAAATAATGGAAGATGCAAAAGAGAAAAGGCTAAAGGGTAGTGGAATTCAACCATAAGATGACAAAAGAAGGTATGTCATGATAGTATTAAGTAGAATGTAATCATGCACTAATTAGTGATCTTTGTAAATATATAATCTAACATGTTTCAAACTTTTCATAGACTACAAGACACATCAAAAGCCGCACAAATGAGATTAACAAAGGTTGGCCAACACAAACTTGGCTCTAGTGGCTATATGAAACTTCACTCTCGACTTGTAAGTAGCAGCATTGGAATTTCATATCAAATTTTTATATATAAGGTTGAAAATAATTCTGTTTAATCAAATCATACATGTAAAAGTGACGATATTAAACAAAAAATATAGGGCATGAAATTCAATGTAGAGCCCACAAATGAAGATAAGAGAATAGCCTTGAAGGAAGGCTATGCACTCATGGCTGCACGCCTACACCAAGAATCCCAAATCCATAATGAAGAATCTGCTGCACCAGATGAGACACAGGTAAATTGGTCAAATGAAAAGTAAATCAAATTGAATAGTTAATTTCAAACATAACTTGATTGTTTCATGATAACAATGTGCATGACATTTCATTACAGCCTTCAAATCCTACCACAGAACCTGGGCGTGATGAAGGCCATGATGTGCATCACAGTGTTGGAGGTATTAATTTTCTATTGGAAATAAATTACGTAATTATTAATAGAATTTAACATCTTTAATTGCAATTGGCTGTGTAACCTTTTTTTGAATATTTTAGAGCATGTTGAGCATGTTGAGGTGGCAGAAGATCAAAATGTTATTGTACATGATGATGTGGCATTTTCAGGTAAAGAAAAATGCATGTTATGTTCTACTGGTTAATGAAATACATGTAACAATAAAAAAAAAGTATGTGAATTTAACCCATTTACTTGTTATTGCAGCAAACCCCCCTTTAGTGCAGCAGTGTCATCCTCCTCGAGACATGAGGAAGCATAATAATTTGAGATCACAACCACAAGAGGAGGAAGATAATATTGATGCTCCTGTCAGCCTTTACCTAAATAAGAAATCTAAGAATTAAAAACCCAAAAAAGAAATGATTTCTTAAAAATGCTCTTTGATAAAACTTGTTTGATTAACTTTGTTGGATAATGAAAGAATGTTGTTTTAAGTAATTATCTATGAATGTTGTGTATTAATATTTAATTATACGTCATGTTAATGAATATTGTTATGTGTTAATGAATTATTGATTAGTGTTGTGTATTAATGAATGTTATGTGATTGTATTGATTGGATGTTATAGTTCATAAATGGATGAATGAAGTGTGTAATTAGATGTTAATGGGGAATTTAGATTGATGTTAGGGGGAGGGGGGGTGAGGCCAGATGAGATTCCACCTTCACATGGTTGGCCTTGTTAAGTAGAGAATATTAAAGTATTCTCGAAACCAAATGAAGCTCAAACTAACATACCTTCATTATTTAATCAATTTCATTCGTTCTAGGTCTTTCCTCATAATTGCATTTTGAATGTGTCATTGTTAGGCAACTATCAAATAAAAAACTAGAAGGGCCAATATTCAACTTCTCATTGTCATTGTCTGGCATGATTCGGCTTCATTTTGTGTAAGTATTCTCGTATTGAATGCGTCAACCTCTCTTGGCCTAATATGGATTATTTCATTGGTTTGTGTTTTTGAGTAGGGGAAGTGTTAAATTAGATATCAGTTGGATCTATAAGTAGCATAGATATTCTATAGCTAATAGCCTAATACACCCACATGAATAAATTTACTTGTTGTCCCCTTAGGATTTACTTAAGAAAATAGTCCTTATGTGCTAAAAAATCAGTTGTTTTAGTGTTGCAATTGTAGATGATTGTATGCATGAAGTCAATGACAAGAACTGAACATTAAGAAATAGAGAAATAACACAAGATAATACTACAGAGAAGTGCAATGTGGTGAAAACTCTTGCACAACAAGGTTGTACATGTTGAAGATTTAAATGTCTATCTGTTTAGGTCTTTGCAAATGATGACTTGATGCAGTTAAGTATCAAGCACCCAGTGAAGGGTGGCTAATCCAAGAAGTTATGCATGCACAATGATGATATCTTAAAAGCATAATTACAACTTGGAATAACAACATTCCATTTCTTCATTGGTCAAATCTATTACAATCTTTTTAATGATGGTTCTCTTTATGATGTTTGTAATTTTTTGGATTTTCATTTGACCATCCTCTGTTGTTATTAATTGACTTATCTTGTGCACACTATGCTCATCCAATGCCCCGGTGTGCCAAATGTTTAGTTGGATTCCACAAACATTGTATAAAATTTTTTTGTCATTGTTTCTCTAGTAAATCTATTTGTGTCCATTGAGTCCTATTATTCCCTTGAAGGTTTTATTGGGTAATATAAGTTGTGGAACTTTGTTGGTTGACTTTGTTTTTGAAATGGTGTGGGAACTATTTTAAACATGGCCATTGCTCTTGGAAGGGTTTACATTTCTTATAAGTTTTTTTGTAACTTTTAAGATCTATGATAATGCTTGTCATCCTTATATGGCAGGCAAATGAATCCAAGAAGGAAGCTTTCAGGAAATTTTTGGAGTCAAGCGGTGTGCTTGATACACTCACAAAAGGTCTGTGACAATTCTTCTTATATGATGAAATGCTGAATCTAGAAAATTAATTTGTGAATTTGCATCTATTGGTGAGATAATATATTAATATTGGCAGTTCCTCTTATATGATGAAATGCTGATTTTAGAAAATTAGTTTGTGAATTTGCATCCATTATTTTTGGACGCCTGAATGTTATGTTTGCCTTGTGAGGATTCAAATTAATTTGATTGGTATGATCTTTAAAATGGTGTAGTAGTCTTTTAGATTAATGTGATTTGTATTATCATAGAATATCTCTGCTCTTATAAACTACCTTGTTTCCATGTATGATTTACAGTTATTTGTTCCTGTGTTCCAAAGATGAATCTAGATGATATCTTTGAGAAAAAGAACGAGGTTGCTAAAGTTGTTGAAGAACTTGAAAAGGTTAATATATTCATATCAGTTTCATTTATTTATTGATGTGTATTGTCAATTGATTATTGTAAAATATCTCTTAAATATCAAACAAGATGAAATTTGACTGCAGTATGATTCAATCGTTCATTTCTATGCTTATAGGCTATGTCAAACTATGGATATGAGATAGTTCAAACACTTATTGTGGATATAGAGGCTGATGTGCATGCCAAGAAAGCAATGAATGAAATAAATGCAGGCAAGACTTTTACATCCGATACTAAATGTCCTTTTTACCATGATATTGTTGGAGATTGCTAGCATATACTTTTGCATTTTGTAAATGGGTTGAAGGTATTCATTTATTTAAGAAAACCCAACTCATTATCCTCAACTTTGTTCATATTTTTGTTCTATATCTATTTAGTTTATTTACCCAAAATTTCTCTCAATTTCACCATCATTCATTTCATTATTTTATATCAACTGCAAGAATGAGGGTGGCAACACAAGAAAAAGAAGAGGCAGAGAAAATTTTACAAATCAAAAGAGCAAAAGCTTTCCTTATTTGTCAGTATGCATCAACACTTCCTTTTATATTATATATGTATATTTTATAGATTTGTACATTTATAATTTTAAAAGTTGTATGTAATATACATTGGGAGATAATATATTGATATTGGCAGTTCTTCTTATATGATAAAATGTTGAATCTAGAAAATTAATTTGTGAATTTGCATTTATTTGTGAGATAATATATTAATATTGGTAGTTCCTCTTATATGATGAAATGCTGATTTTAGAAAATTAGTTTGTGAATTTGCATCCATTGTTTTTGGATGCCTGAATGTTATGTTTGCCTTGTGAGGATTCAAATTAATTTGATTGATATGATCTTTGAAATGGTGTAGTAGTCTTTTAGATTAATTTGATTTGTATTATCATATAATATCTCTACTCTTATAAGCTTTCAGGAAATATTTGGAGTCAAGCGGCATACTCAATACCCTCAAAATAAAACATCTATGCTCTTATAAACTTTGAAATTGCAAAATAAATTCTCCTTGAGGCATACTTCTCTAAATTATTACATCTAATTTAGAACAAGTACCCTAAAAAAGTTCTTAGGCCCACACAAGACACCCACCAAAATATAGACCATCAATTTATAGAACCCTTGCAAGATATCCCAAGGAACGATAGGTAGCTTAGTAAGTCCTCGGCTAAAGGGCTGATAAACTAAATAAAGTTTCAAACATATGAATAGATAAAACTCATACAAGCAAAAGCTAGAGCCAAATTGAATAGCATTGGCTATTTGTCAGCGGAAGGTCCCTGCTAGAATAGACACATTTGTCACTTCATTAAGATGACAATTGTGTACTAAGTTTCCTAACTGTATAAGTCATCATCATCTTTATTATCTGTTGTAGCAAATACATCCGGAGCACCAACAGAAGCACCAGGAAATTAAAATTCAAAATCAAAGCCTCGAGATTGTTGTAGTGTTTGTGCAAAGGCTTGATACTTCTGAATATCAGCATCACTGACACTTCTTCAGGCATATTTCATTGACTCCTCAAAATGAGCAGCCTTTATTTCAGCTACCTCATCACTATCATCCTCATCCATTTCCTTGGGGTTCTCACTTCTTTTTCTTTCACGTTCAATATTATCCTGTAAAAGTGCAGAGGAAAGAGAACATGAAAATTTGAAATAATAAGATACAAGTTGAGGAAAATTGAATCAAAAAATATAAAATTCTAACAAACCAGTTCAAAAAAAACCATTAATAAATTCATAACCAAATCTAGTTTGCAAAACCCACCACAATTGAAACTCACCTTCTCAATATTTTCTCTAATAGCATACTTGCAAGCCCGCTGAAAATCTCTATAATATCTCATCAATAAATATAATGGACGGGCATTCTTCTCGGCCTCCTCAAAAGCCTTCCGGAGATTGCTTTCACTTTCTCCAGCCAACTTTGACACGATCTCAGGTCCATTGATACAGAAAAAGAAGGCACCGGTTTCATTTTCCACAAGCAACAAAATGAGTGTGGACACCTAAAGATAAATATCTAGACTAATCACCGATCAAGATGCCGTTGGTGATCAGTCTGGATATTTATCTTCAATTTTTTTTAAACACTATGTATTTCGTCAAACTTTCGACTCATAGTCATCGAAAGTCTCGCATAGTTTGGTCTAAAAATCACCCATTCTGTGTTGAAATGTGGCATCATGGGTTTGGCATCCTAGTCGAAGCCGCTAAATATTTTCATCGAAAGTCTAGCCTAGTTTGGTCTAAAAATCAACCAATCTGTGTCGAAATGTGGCATCGTGGGTTTGGCATCTTGGTCTAACGTGCGATGAAATGTGGTCAAAATATGATGTTGCAAGTTTGGCATCCTGGTTGGAGCGACCAAAGGTTTTGACCAATATTAATCTATATTGGTCGAAAGATCGACCAATATACCAACACTTGCCAATGTTATTTTCGGCCTAGATTGCTCTCATTTTCGACCAATATTGGCATCGATTATTCTACGGTTGTAGAAATGCATCGATATTTCGATGTAGATAATAGCGACAAACCAATTGGTTGACTATTCGACTGAGTTGGGTAGAAACTTCGACCAATAGTGCATTGAAAAATGGTGCAAAATGTACTAGTGTGTTAAATCATGAGCAAGTTAATACCTTATTATTAAACCACTCAATGAAGATGGGCGTAAAGAGAAAGCAAGAAATTAATAAACTATTTCTATAGGGCGTATTGACTTATACATGTTGATCCATGTCACTATGCAGGATCCTTGTCAAAGGGGTTAACTTTCCTGCATATGTGAATCATTTATGTTAAGTTAGCTAAAAATTACATGATACGTATGCTACAAATTATGTAGAAGACAACATGAACAAATTACCTTTACCTTATATATATGGAATGCAATATCATCAACAAAAGGGGTGACAATGTGTGTAATCAATTGCATGTTTTAAAAAATGGTGACAATCAAACAAAATATATACATGTAATCAACAACAATTAATTGAGCATCTGACTTCTGGAGGGATTATCTACTCGCATGAACAATTTGTTGATGATACGATTCTAATGGGAGAATCTTCTGTGAAGGAAGCAAGGAATATGAAAAAAGTAATAAATGTGTATGCTAATGCTACTGGTCAAATCATAAACTGGGAGAAGAGTGCCCTATTTTTCTTCAATACCCCTGAGTCTAGAATGAATAGAATTTCTGCTATCCTTGGATGCAAGATAGGAAGCCTGTCGACTTCTTATCTTGGCTTGCCTTTGTGCTCAAAATCAGATGCTAATTTTTGGAATGAAATTCTTGACAGATTTCAGATGAAATTGGCGGGTTGGAAAGGGGTGATCCTCAGTCAAGCTGGGAAAGTTCAATTGTTGAAATCTACTTTACAAAATCTGCTGGTCTATGCTCTAAGCTTATTCAAGATACCTCAAAAATTTGATGACTTAATAGAGAAGATCTAGAAAAGGTTCCTATGGTCAGGAGTGGAAGAGAAAAAGAGACTTAGTCTTGTGGCCTGGGAGAAGATTTGTAGGTCTTAAAAGATGGGGGGTCTGGGAATAAGGAGTATCAATTACACTAATAAAGCTCTCTTAGCAAAGCAATGCTGGAGAATATTTGAAGAGGAGAAAGAATGGAATTTGATAATGAAAAGGAAATACCATCTAAATAATCTTGAAGGCATTCTCCAATCTCAAAATGACATCTAGGGATCTTTTGTTTGGAATAGTATTAGTAAAGGTAAGAATCTCATTTGCAAAGGTGCTATTTGGAAGCTGGGAAATGGGAGGAAAATTCATTTTTGGAATGATAAATGGATGTTAGAGAAGCCCCTAATAGAGAATGACAATTGGGGGAATGCTATACAAGATTGTGAAAACACAATAGGAGAACTGGTTTATGATTACTAGAAAAATGAAGAGTGGATAGACTTGGGGTAGAAGGATATCAGATTTAAAGATCTAAAAAAACAACTAAACAACTGGTTTATAAGAGAAAATGAAGAAGACAAAATTATCTGGGGCCCGACAACATCTAGAAAGTTCTTTTTTGCTTCTGCTTCATTGCTTCTCCTCCCTAATGAGGCTCAGCCTTTGTGGGCGCAGGTATGGATTAAGGACCTTACTCCTAAAATTAACATATTTTTCTGGTTGCTTGTTCAAAATAAAATCCTCACACAGGATAACCTCTTGAGAAGAGGATTTCAAATGCCTAATAGATGTGCCCTGTGCTGTCAAGAAGCTGAGGATTGTAACCACCTTATGATCCATTGTTCTTTCACTAGAGAGGTGTGGGACTCCACTATGTCTTCCCTTGATTTCAGTTGGGTGAAACCTAACTCTATCTAGGAGTTCTTTCAGCAGTGGCAGAGTCCTTTTAATGACCATAATGTAAGGATTATCTGGAAATTTGTCCTCCCCCACTTCACCTGGCTTATCTGGAAGGAGAGGAACAACATAATATTTAGAGAGAAAAAGACTCCTCCCTTAGTGGTTGTGAATTTTGTTGCTAGAAGTATTATGGAAAACTTCAGAAGTTTGGGAAGGAAAGATAATTGTCTTTGGGACCCTTATCTTGAGAAGAACAATAAGATCTCATGAGAGAGATTAACGAAGAGCCAGTCCTAGAATCCTAGGGATAATGTTATATGGACTGCACCTCCAGAAGGTTGGGTTAAAGGGAACTTTGATGGCTCGGTGAAAGATAATCCTGGAAGGGCCGGAGGTGGGGGGATATTAAGAGATAATGCTAGAAATTGCTTAGGAGTGATTGTTGTCCCTCTAGGAATTCAAACTAGCCATGTGGCAAAGGCAGAGGCGGCTCTATATTTGGTTATAATGGTGAAAGATTTAGGTTGCATGAAATTATGGTTGGAAGGGGACTCTCTAAATATAATTAATGCCATAAAAGGGAACTTTGTCAGTTCATGGATGATAGAACACATCATCAACAAAATTAAACATTTAATGAACTCCTTTGAGGATTTCCATGTCACTCACGTATATTGTGAAGGAAATAAATCAGCGGACAAGTTGGCTAACGAAGGTACTTTTTTTACGTCATCCAAAAGTGGAGAGGGAAAGTGAATCTCAACAGTGAGATTTACAGTCTAATCAAGTATGACATAATTAATCACCATGAAGGATACATCACTTAAGTTAATGATGAATAGGATGAATCATTTACCGAGGTGGCTTGCATGTAAGCTAAAGTGTGGGAGCATTACTCCACAGAAAATAAGGCATGGACAAAGGGTTAATTTCGATAACAAAAAAAGCATTGTGAACTTGAGAAGTAAGGAGGAGAAGTCTGGAAAGAAGTTGAACCAGTACATGAAAAATAAGAAAATTATGGGAGGTGGTCTGAAGAGGGAGGAACCCTCTGACTGTGATAAATGGAAACAGGACAGAGATGTGTGGAAGAAGCTGAAAAAAGGGGGAGTTACCCAGTTTATGAAGAAGCTTCATGGTCACAAAAAAAGAATCACGGCTTTGTTTGCGGAGGGCTAGAACAATGGTAAGGTGTTTCTTTGGGGCAAGTTGTTCAAGCTTTCTATTTCTAGCATAGCAGAAATTACTGGCTTACCTGCTGATGGTACCCATTTTCATAGAGGCAATAATAAGCTAGGAACTAAAGCCTATGCTATTTTTCCCAAAACTGTTGATGAGAAAGCCCTAATGACTAAGGGGAAGGGGGACTATGTGGACATTTCTAACATTGACGAATTCTGGGCTAAAATTTTGAAGGCCATGATTGAATACTTTACTCTGGATGGGCGGTATTAAAATATATATAATTTCCATTTCGTGTTTGCTAACCACTTCAAGCACAAAAGGAGAATCTCTTTTCCTTTTTACCTATTAAGCTCTTTGAATAGCAACATTACAGGGCACAAAAAGAAGGCTTCTAATCTAGTGCTACATGAAGGCTTGATTCTCCTCATCTCTGAGCACATTAGGGATAACATTCCGAACCCTATCCCTAAAAAAATCAAGGAGAAAAGAAAGGCAAAGGTTGAGAAGGAACCTAAGACTAGCAAGAAAAGAAAGATAAAAAAAGGAAAAATTTCTGCTGCTTCTGAAGATAAGGATACAACAGAGAAGGAGACTATGCTCAATCCCCAATTGTGTGGGAAGGGTGTTCTAGTGGAAGATAGTGAGAAGGAGACAGAAGAGGAAGAGAAAAGCAATGAGAAAGAGGAAGATTATGGAAGCTATCATGAAGAGGAAATGAACAAGTGGCTGGAGGAGGGGAATGAAGACAAGGAGGAGACCAACTATGATGAAGGAGAAGACAAGGAGGAAGTGGATGAGGAAGAAGAAGGAACCCATGGTGACTCCTTGGAAGAAAAATCAAAAGATACCCTTGTTATTTTGGAGGGTGTTGAGAAAGAGGAGGTTGGAACTCACACTGTGGAGGAGGTCATTTCTTCTTAGAATGATCCTCTGGAGAATAAAATGAATGAAGCCAAGCCTGAGATGGGGGAAGGTAAATCCAGAGAGGAGGTTAATAAAGTGGACAATGTTTCTTCAAAGGGTTTTACAGGTGGCCAAGAAATTGAAGGAAAGGAGACTGGTTTCTTTCCTTCTGCTAGTGATATCGGAGAGGAGAACTCTAATAGAGGGGAGCATGGAAAGGATGAGATGGCCATGCTAGAGAAAGCCAATAACAAAGAGGATTCTGGTACCCTTCAGAAGGAAAACTGTATACTTGAGGAGGAGAAGAACATAGAGGAGAACTAGGAGGAGAACAGGGACTGGAAGAAGGAAATGCAAGAAATGGAGATCCATATTCAGGATATGGAAAAAACTATGAATAACATGAAGACCAAGATGGGAAGAATGGAAAATGAGCTTTTTGATAAGGTTAAATTGCAAAAATCATAAAATGGCTTAAAAATCAATAAAATGCACTAAATCATCAAAATGGATTAAATCAATAAAATGGACATAATTGAATAAAGTTGAGCAAAATCAATTAAAACAAAGGAATTATTAAATAATGTTGTTAAATGATTAAATCAAAGCTTAAAAGGGCCAAAAACACTATATAATTGATTTTAATCAATTAATTGTATAGTTGTTTTAATCAAAAATCAAAATGAACCTATTACCCTTGCATGGCTAAATTTAATTAATTAATTGAATTTAATAAATCCTATTTTCTTTCAACAAAGTGATTGACCAATGAGAATTGAGGACAAAAAGACATAAATCACTCAAACATTTAAATTGTCCAAAGATTTGAAACCATTTAAAGGCTTGTCCCCTCATTTGTCCCCCCATTTATGAACAAAGCAAAGTTTTTGACTCAACTAAGGGATAACCATGATTACTTCACTCCACCCCCTACCCTTGGACATTTACTATAAATATGGAGCATTTTGGAGAGTATTTCCATCTTAGAATTTTATTTGCAAAGCATTGTTATTAAAGGCATTTGAATAGCATTCTAAGAGCAATTTGAGCATTTAGAGCAATTATCATTGTAGTTTGTCAATTTGAGCTAGATTAAACATGGAATCATCGTAGAAGCATTGTAAAAGCATAATAGCAGCATAATTTCTTATTTTAGAGGTGTCACTAGTGAGGATCTAAGCTAAGAGCTTCATTTACCACTTCTTTCTAGAGAACCATGGGATAATATAGATTGTAGTTTTATTTTAAAATAGATTTGCATTGTATTTAGTTTAAATTGATGCTATTAGATCTTAATTCCATGAAGGTGTTAAACTCACACACACAAATGGTGCCCATCGTGGGGCTCTAGGCCTCATTTTATCTTTTATCATCATTTTCATCTTCATTTGCATGCTTGTTTTGTATATTTTTCGTGTTTATTTTGCATAAAACAGGTAAAGTCATGCCTACGGAGGATTCAAACATGCCTGTAGACAGTCTTTTGTCGCCTAACAGCTCTAAACTATTGTTGATTAACTGGAGACTTACGCCTAAGCTCATAAAGCATTCAGCCTTTGCTTTGTAAAGTCACACCTGTGACTCAGGGAGTATCGCTTAACCTTTATTTACTATCGCTTCAGTTTACGCTTTGCTTCGCATGTTACAGTTTCAGTCATGCTTTGGAAAAGAAAGTTATCGCTTACTGCTGTTAATATGTCACTTAGCATGAATTATTTTATGTAATTTTAAGTTCTCTTTACGCCTCTAGATAAACTGTTCACGCCTGTGTAACTTTGAGTAATGCTTGAGCCGCTGCAAAGTGACGCTCGCTATTATCAAAGTTACGCTTGTCAGCAGTTTGTTCACGCCTATTAGTTGGATGATGTCGCTTGCTACCTATTATTTGTATTCATTGGTTAATTGATTAAATCACTCATTTAACTCTCTATTTTTGGTGTTTTGACAATAAATGAATAGGCATCCGAAAGTCCAGAAGCTAGAAACTCGATTTAATCAAGAAGAGAAGGTGCTTGCTAAAAAGATCAAAAGGGAGAATCAAGCACATATCAAAGCTATCCTTGAATCAACACAAGAAGAAGACAATCAGGTATACCAAAGATACCTTACTATGATTGAAGCTTATAAACATAAATATGTCTCTTTAAATTGGATTTTCAGTCCTTAATTTCAAGTTTTTGCATGGAAATTTGTAATTAGAGTGCTCAAATTCATTACATAAAGCTTAGCTTTGTCAATTCAATTTTGGTTTCCCCTCACTTTGATTGTTAGTGTTGACTAACTTGCTGGAGTATAAGCACATGGAAAGGAGCTATTGCCAAGGTGAGTAAAAAAATGACAAAATACTCTCAAAAATGCCCCTAGCTTTATGCTAGCTACAAGGAGAGGTATTGCTCTATTCAAGCTTGCACTTGATTAGATTGTGGCATTCCTTTTAAACATAGCTTAATTAAAAACGGGAAATGAACCAAACACTTCTATTTCTAAGAATCTCTATGTAATGAGATTGAAAAAGAACCTTATTGCTTGAAGTGTTTGAGGAACTAAAGGGAAAGTTAGGGATATGCTCTTCACCTTTTAGGTGAACCAAATTCCCAAACACTTAACCTTAATTCCATTTTCTTGCTTTCCATGAACATGTTATTTAAAATAGAGATTTAGTGGGCTTGCCTCCCGAGTTTGCCTTAACGAGGTCGGTGAGAGGGACAGCCCAAAGTGGGATACACTTGCTTTTGCCACGGGAATCCAACCCACTCTAAAATGAAACGCATGTATCCTTAATGGGGTGCATGATAAATGGATTTTGATTTTACAACCTTCCTCTAGTAGTCTTAACAGATTGCACAAAATCGTACTTCGGTGCGTGTGGGAAGCCTCCTTGGAGGATTGAGAGATTGAAGTCTATTTGAATGAAATATTTATTAAAACCTAGTTAAAATAGAAAAGCCACCTTTTTAGAGCCATGTTTACAAGACAATTTGACTTTAGGTAGGTTGTTTGGAATCTATTCTTGTGCTATACTTGTGAAAACATTTGAGAATATACACATTAGATTGTTTTTAGAGACATTGATGTGTGTGCTGCGTTTGTTTTTAATTTTCAAACAAGAAATTTTCAAAAAATTTGATCTCAAACGTTTAAAGAATTCAAAATTTTACAACCTAGTCAAAGAAGTGTCACCTGGGAACAAAAAAATCATGCCTATCAGAGGTTTAGTCATGCCCATGACTAGTGTAAAAATGCGTAGACAGAGAAAAATCACGCCTGGAAATTTTTTAAACCCGCCTATAAAAATTGGAAACTCACCTATCAACAGGAAAGTGCCGCCTGTACATCTACAGAGTGCCGCCTTACAACAAACCAGTACACGTGTATAAAACTTTCAGTCATGCCTACACTTGGTTCAATGATGCCCAGAAATCTAAAAGGGCAAATAGAGAGTACTTGCAGGGTGGATCAAAAAATTTTAAGAACATATTTGAGTACCCTTTTCCGTGTTCTTACTGCTTAGGCTTTCAGTTTGGTCAAAAATCCTGTTCTACATATTTTTCAAAATTTTGCAAAGGATTAGACCCCAAGTAGTATCAATTCTTCTTCTCCAAGGTTCATGCTTGCTTTCACTAGATCTTACTACGTTAAACAAACCTTGCAAGTAGATGGGACCTATTTGAGACAAGATCTCCCTTACCCAGGAGACGAGTCTACCACTCCTAGAGTACCCCAAAAATCACCCGAACAAGAAGTAGAAGACAACATGATGTATTATGGTAGTTTGGGTGGTAAACATAATAGTGGTATTGATCTCACTAACCAAGGTGATGCCAATAATGGAGGCATTGGCATAAATAACCAAGGCAATACCAATAATGGAGGAGCAAATCAAAATGCTCAAGGTATAGACAACACTCACACTAGAACTAACACCGAAGCAATGACAGAAGATGCCACAGACGAAAAGGTTAGTGAGGCTATCTAATGTCCCTATTTCTGAAAGCTCATGGAAAAGGAAATGGATAGAGATAGAGAAAAGTACTTTCTAGACTTAGCACAAAAAGGCCTCAAACTTCCCCGTGACTATGATGTTAACCAACTTAAACTATCAGAAGTTGAGGAGAGTACCTTAGACATCATGAATAAGTAGTTCAAGATGTTTCAAATGCAACTGGATACTATTAAACAAAGTGGATCTCCCAAGCCTTTCTCCATCGAAGCATTGTGTCCATTCCCATTTGATAAAAGCTTGGTCATGGTGCCATTCCCAATCAATGTGGTGTTCCCTAAATATGACAAGTATGAGGAAAAATCAGATCCCCAAGACCACTTACGTGAGTTTTGTGCATTGAGCTTAGAGTTTATGCATGATACAACCTATTTAATGAGACTATTCCCACGAAGCTTAGGAGGCATGGCTATGGAGTGGTTTTCTAAATTACCCTCCAGCGTTAAGACCTTTGAAGAGTTAGCTTCGAAATTCATGGCCCATTACTCATATAACATCAAGCATGAGGTCATGATGATAAAATTATGCAACACTAAACAAAAGGATGGAGAGGCATTCCTCACTTTTCTACAAAGATGGAGGACAGTTTTTGCAAGATATCCTAGGAGCGTTCCTGAAAAAGAGAAGATGGATATCTTCATAAATAGTTTAAGCAATGAGTTGAACTACCGATTATGAATGCAATGTCCCAAGACCTTCCAAGATTTAATTGAAAATGGAGTCACAATGGAGGAAGTGTTGGTCAAAAGTGGAGAACTAAAATTGTACAAGGATAATAAGAACAACTCCAACAACAATAACTCCAACAATGGCAACAATCAGAAGAATAATTGGTTCAATAGTAATAGTCGGTATAAGAACAACAATAAGGGAATTTGTAATGATGGTGTGGTGGAGTCTAGCAACTTGAAGGTGGTCCCATTTTCTCTTACAAGGACACCTAATCAGGTGAATAATACTAATCAGACATCCAATGCACCTTCCAATAACAACAATGCCAATAAGGGCAACCAAGGAAATAATGCAAGAAATAATAAATTTGATAAATATTTGGTGCCCACTCCTCAAGGAACTTCACACCCTTGGGTGAACCCCTCGAAAGGGCATTAAAGACTCTCATGGCTAATAATGTCATTACTTTACCTAGCATTCAGCCTTATGAGCCAAATAACAAGCCTAGTTGGTGGAGTGCCAATAGCCATTGTGAGTACCACAAAATTCGAGGGCACACAACAAATGAATGTCTGCAACTAAAGAATATAGTGCAAGACTTAATTGATAATGGCACGCTCACCATTGATGGACCTCAAAATAATGAAGATCATACAACATTCAAACAACCTTTCTACAAACATGATAAAGGGGAGTCATCTAATGGTAAGAAACAAAGCACCAATAATCTTAACTTTTCACCACCTTATGATAACATTGTGAATGCTATAATAATTAATGAATAGACCCAAAAAGAGGCATCAAATGTCATTACAAGAGGGCAGAATTATAGAATGACCCTACAAGGAGCTGCTCCTAAAGTTATTAGCACTCCACAGTCCAATATCATGGTCAAACAACCTTCTACAGTAGCAAAACCTTATAGCTTGGTTGATCAGTTGCAAAGAACTCCAGCGCAAATCTCTATCTTGGAATTGTTGAAGTTATCCCGAAACCATAAGGATATTTTGGAAAAAGCTCTAATAGAGACAAACGTTCCTACTAACTTAGAAGAAGAAAAGTTCCAAAATATGGTGGGTCATCTTGTGGCACCTCATTGTCTCTCATTTTCAGACCAAGATGACATGTCTATAACCCATCCTCAAAATCTACCATTGCATATAGAGGTCCTAATAGAAAGGCATAGAGTCAAAAGAGCCTTCATTGATGGAGGAGCTGGCCTTAATATTTGTACATTAAGTCTTATTAAATCCTTAGGGTTGTCTGAGTCTTGCATTGACCCTATGAAAAAAATCACTATCAAAGCTTATGATGAAGCCAAAAGGGCCTCTAAAGGCATGATCGTATTGCCCATACAAGTGGGACCCATCAAGAGGGACACCAATTGCCAAGTATTGGACATGAAGTTAACTTATAATATTTTGTTGGGGAGACCATGGATTCACAAGATGCAAGCAGTCCCATCCACGTACCACCAATGCATCAAATTTTTGTATATGGGTGAAGAAATCACGGTTGGAGGGGACTCAAACCCATTCCAATATTGCAATGCACTAAAACCCCTTCATGAGCTATATATTCCACATAACTAGGAAGGAATCATTTAAAGAGCCACCATTGAAGATACCAAAATGGATGATCCGGTCATAACATTAAATGCTACTCAAAACCCTCCTCAAGCTAGCTCAATGACATCAACTAAGGGAAAGGAAAAGATGAGCTACGAGGGTCCAATTATTAATGAGGGTTCATATCAAACTCCTAAATCAGAGATAGTACCCTATAAACCTACTAGAGAAGAAAAAGATGAAGCTAAAAAGGAAAACTACAAGAAAATGGATAAGATGATGGAGGCATTTGACAAACAGTGCAAAATTAGTTCAAAAGGAGTAGGGGAATACTCTATTTCCCTATTTGACATGCCCACATCTCCAAGGACACATGGAAAACCAGCTAAAGAACACTTACCTCATAAGTACAACTCTTACTTCGTAAGAGAAAGTGACAAAGCAACATTTGACAAAGAGGAGAATGAAGTCCTTCAATGGCTTTATCATGATGAGGAAGATATTTCAAACATTCCCATGGAAAGAATCCAGTATGTTAATATACAAACCGAGCAATATGGGAAAGGGTTTGAGATAATGCAAAAGATGGGATACAAGGGAAGAGGACCCTTAGGCCAAAGGAATAGAGGATTACTAGAACCCATTGAACCTACTTGGAGGGCGAAAGAAGATAAATCTAGAGTAGGCTACCAATACAAAGGCGAAAGCTCAAGCCCAATGCAAGATTTTTATCCTCAAATAAATGCCTTAGAATCCAATGGAGATAGTGATGACTCCCAAGATTATGAGTGGGATACCTTATCGGATGAATCATGTCAAGATAAGGAGGTGATTGCAATACATACTTATGCAAAAATCCCAAGGCAAGAAATTCAAATCAATGAAGAACCTAATATCCAAGATATTAACATAGGGCATACACATACCAATCAAGCATGGATAGAGACATTTTGGATGCCTTCTGAGGAGGGAAATTCAAATGTTAGTTTTAATCCACTTGTGGCTTTTCCCACGTTGTTTCCTATAGAAGTCGAAGAGGACTCAAGTGAAGGGGATTTTGACCCTTCTTCCATGGACCATCTCGAGGAAGCGCACATCATAGATCTAAATGATACAATGTATGAACCCTCAAATGAAGTCATGTCCATAAACCCTATAGATGACATTTTACCCAATGAATCCTTACTTTTGATGCATCCAAACCTCATTGATTGGGACCAAATCGAGCCAAATGACTCACTTTATTTTCCAAATGACCAAGCAATGAGCCAATACCTTAATGCGGTTGAACCCTCTTTCACCAATGAATTCGATACGGACATGATGAGAATAGCAGGGGTCCATTCTCTTAGTCAAAATAAAAAATGAAAAAAAAATAAAAAAATGAAAAGTTCTAGTGATGAAAACCACTATGTGGCACCACTAGAACCAAAAAAAATAAAGATAAAAGACGTTTCCTATGGTGAAAACCCAACTGTGGCACCAAAGGAAGAGAGATTGGATACCTTGCCTGAACATGAGGAAGAAAGGTCACCTATTCTTATAGAACCAACAGAAAAGGTCAACATTAGAGCTACAAATTTATCGAGATTCTCAACTTATCATCAATCAAGTCAACAATGAATATAACACCAAAGATGAAAATTTGATGCCATATAAGACTATGATTGATGGATGGAAGAAATACTTTGCCTTGATCACTTTTGAGCAAATTCCTAGAGAGAAAAATAGAGCAGCTGATGCCATGGCTACCTTGGCTTCCTTGTTACAAAAACCAGATCAAAATGAGAAGTATGAGTTCTTGGTGGAAGAGTTGGTGAAACCGGCATTCAACCTTCCCGAAACCCAAATTGTGGCCCTATTACATGGACATGACTCCCCTTGGTATGGACCTATATACACATATCTCAAAGATCAAGTGCTACCCTTAGACCAAATCCGAGCTCAAAAACACAACTTCATACGCCAAGCCGCCCGTTACCTAATCCTTTCAGAAACATTGTATCGTAAAGGTCTTGATGGGATGTTACTTAGATGTCTAGAGGAAGAAGAGTCTAAGTTAGCTTTACACGAGGTTCACGACGGCATTTGCGGGTCACACTCAAGTGGTCTAAACCTAGCTAAGAAAATCCTTCGCTTAGGGTATTTCTAGAAGACATTAGAAAAGGATGCTTGCCATTTTGTAAAGATATGTAGAAAATGTCAATATCATGGTGACATGATACATGCATCGGCATAGGAATTACACCCATTTGTTACACCATGGCCTTCTACCAATGGGGATTTGATCTAATTGGTGTCATTTACCCACCTTCTTCAAATGGGCACAAATACATCATAATCGCAATGGAATATTTCACTAAGTGGGTAGAAGTAGTTCCTTTGATAATGGCTACAGGTAAACAAATTTCCATGTTTATCTTGAATCACATCATTTGCCGATATGGTATTCGGCATGCCATAATAACAGATAATGGAAAACAATTCAAAAACAAGGATGTTGATGAACTTTGTGCAACATTTCATATCACGCACCATTCCTCATCAATTTATTACCCTCAAGGCAATGGGCAAGCTAAAGCCATGAATAAGAATATCTTGAAAATCTTGAAGAGGTCGATCAATAAATCAAGAAGGGATTGGCATGTGCAAATTAATCCAGCATTGTGGGCCTATAGAACTAGCATAAGAACCCTTACGGGAGCCACGCCATTCTCATTAGTCTATGGGGACGAAGCAGTTCTACCATTAGAGGTTGAAATACCATCTCTATGAGTGTCATTACAAGGATTGATCATAGATGAAGACTATAGAGTCGCTAGACTTCAACAATTGAAGTTACTTGAAGAACATCAAACACAAGCTTATGAGCACCTGAAAGTGTATCAAAATAGAATCTCGAGAAACTATAACAAACATATCAAACCAAGAGTCTTTTAGGTAGGAGACTTAGTGTTGTGAGAAAACTCAAAGAATCAGGTTGAAAGAGAGAAGAAAGGCAAATGAGAAGCTAATTGGCTTGGCCCATTCATCATAGTATCTTCATTTGGCACAGGAACCTATAAGTTATTAGATTGTGAAGGAGAGGAACTCCAAGAACCCATCAACAGTATTCATCTCAAAAGGTTCTACACATGAGTCAGACGAAAGAGTATAAAGAGTATCAGATGAGAAAGCATCATATTTATTGTACATAGTTCAAAAGAGATTTTGAAAATTCCAAAAAACATGGAAAAACACAAAAGATAAAAAACATTCAAATAAGATGTTATCTTGGTGAAAACCTAGCAAATAGGCACCTTGATGATAAAAAAAAAAGCAAAAGAAAAAAATGAGAAAAAGAAAAATACAAAAAAAATTGGAAAAAGAAAAAGTGCCTTGGTGAAAACCTAGCAAATAGGCACCTTGGTAGCAAAAAAAGAGAAAAGCTTTAAAAAGAGAAAAGAAAAAAAAAAGAGCTTGATCTATCCAAAGGGTGAAAACTTGGTAAACAAGCGCCTTTTGTTCCCTTAAGTGTGTCTTTCCTAGTCACATGTGTACATATTGCATTTCCCACATCCCATTTGTAAACTTTCATTGCATCTGTCATTTGTACATAGTCATAATAAAGCTTTCAAGCATATTGTTGCATTTCCTCTAGCCCTAAGTTTGTCACATGATCACATTTATCACTTGGGGGCAGGAAAGGATTGGAATTTTGGTACCATATGGATTCAATAAGTGCTACAATCAATCATGTTAGAGAGGAATTTATCAGAGTTCCAGAGAGAGCAATTTTCATGAACCTTGATGGATATAATTGTTCACCACCCAAGTATTTGATCCTACAACTTGATCCATGAACCTTCATTGACTTTATTATTTAGGATTAAAAATTGACAAAACATCTTAAAGATCAGAATGCTTGAAAATACTTTTTGAAAATCATGAAACATGGCAAAACACTTAAAGCTTTCTTTTGATAAATTTTTAGGAAATTGACTTTTTATCACCTCTTTTAGCTAATTGATGATGTTTTGACTAAATGGGCCATGATAGAGACGTGATATTTTCTTGCCTTTGAGTGACTGTTTTGAGGAAGATTCATCCACTTATGAGAATTCATCTAATGACATGGGCATCAAAGAACCATTGAGGACTATCTCATAAGAGGAAGGATTAACCTTTTCTTGTTTACGCAAACGGATCCCTTGGCTATTTAGATCTTCCATATCTTAATACCAAAAATCCACTTGCAACATTGAATTCGTTGACACCGGTATTCAAACTCCCATAGTTTGGTCATCCAACTAGTGAGGGTTGTACCAGTTTCAAAATGAGGTTACCAAACAGCAATAAAAAGCGATATTCATATCATCATGATGTGGTCAGTGATGATTGTACTAGCTTTCCGGTCCCAAAAATGCTCAATGATGAAAATTTATCCTCGTGGCATTTATTTGCTAAAAGCTAGTGACACTTAGGTTGCATTATCACGTTAGATTAATTGCATGGCACTATCATGTTTAGATGAATTGCATCGCATTATCATGTTAGATTAATTGCATGGCACTGTCATGTTTAGATTAATTGCATCGCATTATCATGGAAAGTTAATTGCAGTTATTTATGGTCAATTTCCAAGGATAAAAGGGGAGGCACATCAATAAAACACTTGAGTTGTTCAAACATCAAAGAAATGGGGGAGATTAAATTCAAACATTCATCATAATCCTTGATTTAAAAAAAAACAAAACAACGCAAGTGAGATTATCTTTGCATTCATGTATAGCATTAATCATTATTCATTACTCATATATCAAAAGAAACGAAAAGAAATCATGTCCCATACATCATGCATTCATAAAAATAAGAGTTAGCATTGCATTCATCTAAATACTTAAAAATTGAAAACATAGGAACATACATGTGCATTTCCATCAAAACATTTTGCATCCATACATTGCAAAACAAAAAAGCATCTCATCAAAATCCATACATCATTGCACTCATTTATTTATATCATAAAATAAGATAACTGCATCCATAGCATAAAATCATAAATGCATAACACATCATATAGCTGCATAAAAGATAATCTCATAAATCAACTCATCAAGACGATCCAAGGAGTATATCATCATATATCATAAAAAAAGTGTTCATCAATGATCCATCAAATCAGTACATCAAGTATATCAAGGTACAATATCATCAAAAGGGGTACATCAAAAGTTTCAATCAGTCAAATAACTAAAATATGAAATAGAGGACATCAATGATGGATGAATCTGTCAGCAGACAATCACAATCTTGTGGCACCTGGATCTCTACCATCTGATGAAGGAGGAGGAGCCTGAGAAGTGCTCGCTCTGTCCTGTCTCGACACTACCATAGCTGATACAAACTGTTGTAATAAGGAAGCAACCTGATCCAATTGCCCTAAACAGTGGACATGTATGTCCTCAATATCTGGATATCTCGAGATAATGAATCAATGTGACCATCCTGTCCACCCTGTCCATGATCCTGTGGCTAAGGAGCTGGTGGAGGCATTTGTGGAGCCTGATCCTATTGTACCTAATCCTGAGGGGCACTGTCATCCTGTAGTGCCAAAGCTACTCACTGCAATTGCACTAAAGGATCTAAACCTCCAGGAATCTACCTAGCAACATCAATATGAGCCTATCTCTGAGCTCTCTGTTGTCTATGAGCTCTATCCTGCCTAACTACTACTCTAGGATGAACCGTCAGGACTGCATCAACCTATATATCTCTGACATCACCTCGACCGTGTCTATCACCATGAGGATCTCTACGTCCTCATCCTCTCCTATGTCTACCACCACCACCAATGGCACCACCACCATCACGTTGTCCAGGAATAGGCTCTACTGGATTGGTAAACCGAGGAAACATGTTCCGAGCCCACCAATCTACATACTCATGTGACATCCTAGCATCTGCAATACTTGTCAGCATCTCCCATCTTCACACAGTCATGCCCATAATTTGATCTAAGGCAAACTGGTAGTCAATGCAAGGACCCCACATAGATATCTCTACCTGTACTCGGGCATATAGTGCATTGCCCTGAGGCATAACCTGTGTCCTACCATACTATCTCAAAACTCTACCAAAGCAGAAGCACTCAATAGTAGTGGTAGTGTACCCAATCATCCAATGAGGGGCGAACATATAAGATAACTCATCCTCATCCTCTCTCCATCGATCACAACCAAGATACGGACGCCACTGAACCTGATCAATATCATCTATTTGTTGGCGCCAGTAGTCCAGATGACCCAAATGACGCAGAGTAACCATTCTTGTATATAGAAAAGCATAAGGATAACCCCGGGGCCGTCTCCTATTAGAAATAGGCATAGTATGGGAAGATGCTCCCATATCCATAAGTAAAGAACAATAGCACCAGTTGACAATGATGCACTCACCCGATAGACCACCTCATGTAGATCATGATAAATCTGGGCAAGGATGCAAGAACCCTAATCGAACCATCGAGGATGTGCAAGCAAGTCCTCCAAAATCCTGCCCCAACCAACAGAAAAATCATGACCACGTCGGTCAAGAAGAAGTAAACCATTGATCAGAGCACCAAGAATGGCTGGTAATCTCAAAAAAGAAGCAAACTGAGGCCATGTGATCGTATCACCATCACCTATAGTGTTGTCCCTGAACACTCGTCGGCAGATAGTAGAATCATAAATAGAGTCATAGTATACCAACTCTCCTCTGCAAGGAATCTGTAACAATTGATACATGTCCTCCGGCATGATCGTCATCTCTCCATATGGTAAATGAAAGGTGTTGTGGTCAGAGTGCCATCACTCTGCCACTGCAGTCAGTAACCCATGGTTTATTTGAAATCATGGGAGATCAAGTAGAAAACTCAAACCGCATCACTCAATAACTCGATACTCAGCAACTGTAAGTGACTGACCTAAGTCAATAATCCAAGATACAACCAAACAGATGTATAAAGTAGGAAAGTGAGCCTGTTGGCAAAACAAAAGGGAATCATATTTGTATGTCATATTAAGGAATTATCTCAAGTCAATCTTGTCAAAAGTATCAAAGTAATCACACCCAGAACCATTTGTTCATGTCTCTGTATCCTGAGAACGAACTAAGCAATATCAAAATCATATCGGTTTTCACACTGATTGATTTATCCTATCCATAACTATCCTATCTGGATTGACTAATCATATTTCATGATATTACTATTCTGATATCCTAAACCAATTATTTTGTTAAAAAGCAACAAACCTAATCTAATCATTCCAATCGGTCCTCAAAAGTTATCAAATTTGGCATCAAAAGCAATCAGGTATACGTGCAAATTTTTCAAAATTCACCAAGCGTGATTTTCATCATCCCAGGTGACAATCTATCTTAGGCAATAACCAAAATAGGTTAAGCGACATTATTATGGTGTTAGGCGATAGTTTACTTGCTAAGCGACAGCGAATCATGTAACGCGATAGCATAACCTAGCCTAGGCGACAACAAATTTGTTAGGCTTCGTATACGTGAAAACCTAAATGGAAAGGGGCATTTTAACATAGCCTTAAGCATGAGTATTTTGCTGATAGGTGAGATTGAAAATTTCCTAGGTGGTAGTAAAATACACAGACGTGATAGAGGAAAGCGCGAAGGTGACATTAAACTAGTCTATGCGGCATTACAACACTTCTAGGTGAGATTTTGCATATTCAATGCAACGATGAAACAAGGAAATTGCCATAAATGGTAATAAATGCACCATAAATGTAAAGATGGAGTTGGGAATGACTTACCAAAGGTCCATACTCAGGTGGCCTCGCATATCTCCGGCACCTCTCGAATCTATGCTCCTGAATCGACACAACCATCTCAAAATTCACCAGAGGATCAGAGCAAAATTACTAAAGAGGAAAAGTAAAAATGAATAGTATAACCAGGGTTATCAACCTATTTAAGGTATTTTGACCTAATTTTGGAGGTGAAAATGGAGGTGAACCTATATTGAGTAATCAAAACAAACTGGGGCATATTCTTAAAATCATGGCATATAATCAAATATTCAAAAATGAAAACATATTCTCAATCAATCATCATAAATCTTTTTCAAAATCAAGAAATTAATATGTTTTAATTTCTGAGGGGGCATTAGGGTATTAAAATTGAAGTAGCAATCAAACATCAAGGAATCAGTGGGGCATCAAAAAAATTTTGGTTCATTATCAGAGGCAGCAATCAATCAATATCAGTGGCATATCAGTGAATTAGCGAGCAAGACTTCAAGGAATCTTTGAATCAATGTTCTTTGTACATCAATTCAAAGAGGGGCATTTGTAGACACATAAAATTGGACAAGTTCTTTTTAAATTGCAAAAATCATAAAATGGCTTAAAAATCAATAAAATGCACTAAATCATCAAAATGGATTAAATCAATAAAATGGACATAATTGAATAAAGTTGAGCAAAATCAATTAAAATAAAAGAATTATTAAATAATGATGTTAAATGATTAAATCAAAGCTTAAAAGGGCCAAAACACTATATAATTGATTTTAATCAATTAATTGTATAGTTGTTTTAATCAAAAATCAAAATGAACCTATTACCCTTGCATGGCTAAATTTAATTAATTAATTGAATTTAATAAATCCTATTTTCTTTCAACAAAGTGATTGACCAATGAGAATTGAGGACAAAAAGACATAAATCACTCAAACATTTAAATTGTCCAAAGATTTGAAACCATTTAAAGGCTTGTCCCCTCATTTGTCCCCCCATTTATGAACAAAGCAAAGTTTTTGACTCAACTAAGGGATAACCATGATTACTTCACTCCACCCCCTACCCTTGGACATTTACTATAAATATGGAGCATTTTGGAGAGTATTTCCATCTTAGAATTTTATTTGCAAAGCATTGTTATTATAGGCATTTGAATAGCATTCTAAGAGCAATTTGAGCATTTAGAGCAATTATCATTGTAGTTTGTCAATTTGAGCTAGATTAAGCATGGAATCATCATAGAAGCATTGTAAAAGCATAATAGTAGCATAATTTCTCATTTTAGAGGTGTCACTAGTGAGGATCTAAGCTGAGAGCTTCATTTACCACTTCTTTCTAGAGAACCATGGGATAATATAGATTGTAGTTTCATTTTAAAATAGATTTACATTTTATTTAGTTTAAATTGATGCTATTAGATCTTAATTCCATGAAGGTGTTAAACTCACACACATAGGTACTGCTGAGTTGAAAAAGAAAGTTAAAGAAAAGATGAAAAATTTAGAGACTAAAATTAATTACCATGACAACATGATAAGAGGTGTCCTGAATCATAGCAATGAAGGTCTGAAGGTGACAGTAATGAACCTGAAATGTTGCATAATCATCTGGAAAGAAACATGCTGGAAAGAACCACAATAACTATTGAAGAGGAAACTGGAAATACAGGGTCGGGGATGAGAACTAGAGGTCGCACTCAGAGAAAGGTTCCTGAAAAACCTATAGAGCTGAAGGAACTGCAAGATACCATCCAGAAGATGGAAGATCTCCAGAAGAAGGTAGAGGAAATGATTAAAGAATATTAGCTTGTTCTGGCCGGTAGATATTTTGCTGTAGGTTTCATCTCTTATTTTTTCTTTTGAACTGTATGTCTTTTATTCGCTATTGTGGTTTTCCAGCAGGGGTTCCTTTTTGTTTTGCGTTAATGCTCTATCTTATGTTGTTTTAAACTCTGGTTTCGAGTCCATGTAAAACCTGATTTTACCTTAATCAAAAACAATTAATTGAGCATCATAAGCAATACATTGGTAATCATAAATCACATATGTTGTAATCATTAGAATTGAACATAATGAATTAATTATACCATGCCATTAGAGTTGAATACATTAATAAATTAATATTAAATATATATACTAATCAATATAAATATATACAAATAATTAAATCACATACCTTGTACATTTCAATCATCATCATTCGTCATTGTCATCGTCATCATCATTTTCATCATCATCGCCATCGCCATTGCCATCACCATCACCATCATCATTGTCATCGCTATCGTAAGCTCCCAGTAGTGCTTAGGCAAATTTGCATGTTCATCACCTGTGCATATAAGAGTTGATCAGAGAAGGTATATTCACAGGTGAAAAACATGTAGATTTGACCAAGCAATATTGAGAGCTAGACCCAACAACAAATGGACTTGTGATGATTTTCACAATAGTACATGTGTTGCAGGGTAAGCTCCTAGTAGTGCTTAGGCAAATCTACATGTTCATCACCTATGCATATGAAGTGGCTCTAATGGCAGATACAGTCACTGAACAACCATTTTGTCAACTCTAATTTTGTCAACACAGAGGGACATTTATCGTAGCCATAGAAACTTGTTTATGTTTAAATGGAATACACTAAGGAGTACCATCAGAAATATTAACTGTTTACAATCATGAATAGTAAACCTAAATCAGATAGCTCATTTTTTTATCATCATGTGTAGACTCGCAATATCAACAAATGTGTAGTTTCAAAACTGTCCATTTCTCTGTGTATATGAAAAATGAATGAAATATCAAGCTGAAATAAAACATTGAACAAAATAGTATTCCACATAGAGTGAATGAAATATACCATCAAAAGAAGGTGAAATCAACAATTGGAACAAACTTGGACATGGGCAAAGTCAAATTCAAGGCCTAATTTATCAAGAACAACAAACAATGCGGAACCCCACAATCAAAAACATGAAACCTAATAAAAAACACTACAAAACTTGATTGGGACAATGGAATTTACAAAGTAAGGAAAGGTGAGATGATCAATCAAATAATCAAAAAAATAAACACGCTTTGTCAACAATATTCAAAATCCTGTCACCAAGCACAAACATAGGAAATCAAAAAGGGACAAAAGACAAGAAATGAGAAAAATCATTAGGACTATAGAAAAATCATTAAGACCATAGAAAATCAAGTTCTAGAAATGGATGGTTCTGATGCTTTTCCATTAGAACAATTGAGCATTCATCATTTGGTATATGAGCATGTTAAAAACATGTAGATTTGACCAAGCAATACTGGGAACTAGACCCGAGAGCAAATGGACTTGTGATGATTTTCACAATAGTACATGTGTTTTTGGGTAAGCTCCCACTAGTGCTTAGGCAAATCTGCATTTTCATCACTTGTGCATATGAAGTGGCTCTAATGTCAGATAAATTCATTGAATAGCCATTTTGTCAACACAATGCGGAACCCCACAATCAAAAACATGAAACCTAATAAAAAATACTGCAAAACTTGATTGGGACAATGGAATTTACAAAGGAAAGGTGAGAGGATCAATCAAATAATAAAAAAAAGAAACACGATTTGTCAACAATGTTCAAAATCATTAGGACTATAGAAAAATCATTAAGACTATAGAAAATCAAGTTCTAGAAATGGACGGTTCTGATGCATTTCCATTACAACAATTGAGCATTCATCATTTTGTACTTCTTGGTGTATTCCATTTAAGCATATTAGGCACAAATTATTTCATTTATATATACTCAAAGATTTTCCATTAATGATTTGGGGAATGCAATCATGTAAAATACAAACTAATATTTTTATTGTGTTATGTAAAACACAACCATGTAAAACTTGTGCATATACAACGTTCACCTGTGCATATACAACGTTCACCTGTGCATATCAGAGTTTATCAGAAAAGGTATATGCATAGGTGACAAACATGCCAATTTGATCAAGCATTACTGGGAACTAGGCCCTGCAACAAATCAGCTTGTGATGATTTTACCAATAGTACATTTGTTGTAGGCTAAGCTCCCAGTAGTGCTTAGGAAAATCTACATGTTCATCACCTATGCATATACCTTCTCTGGTGGGGGGAGTCTAATGTTGTATAGTATGTCGTTGTCATTGTATATGGGATCATGGGTAGTATCATGAAATAAGTTGGTGTTTTGGGGTGTTTAAGTTCTTGAAAAGGTCATAGTCAATGTAAGAAGGATCTTTGGGTGATAACTTGTTGTAATGTCCCCAAGTAAATTTAACTAATTTATGTATAAAAGGACCTATGTTTAATAATATAGTTGAATTGAATTATGTTAACTTAATTCATGCAATAATAAAAAATAACATCTACATATGAATTAATAGAACAAATGACAATTAATATATGAATTGAGAAGTGTAATTATGGTAATTGGGTAATTGTGGTAATTATTGTAATTACCATGATTATTCTTAGGTTGGAAGGGAAAAAAAGGTGGCAATCAAGCAAACTTGAACTTGAATTTGGAAAAAAATGAGCCCTCAACCACAAGAACATTTTTGCAATTGCAAACTAGTCTTTGAACATGAAAGATACCAAAACAACATGTTGAGGGACTTCATAAGTTACTCAAACACAAGACCAACTAGTCCTTCTCTAGGATCATTCCCTTTGACCCAATGCAAGCTCCACAAAATCAGAGTGCACAAAAGACTTATGAAGCCACCACCCACTCTACACCATTGAAAAAATATTCAATGTCCCTCAATAAGTCATTGGAATCATCCAGGCAAGTTAAACAACTCAAAAATCCCAAATTGGGTGCTTTCTAGGCCTATTCTCCTAATAGCCTTGCCAAACCAGTTTTCCTAGGATTTCACAAAACTTTCCCAAAACACTATGGAAACTAAGGGCATATTGGAATACCATTTTTAGAGCTACATAACATATCCAAAATCCATATGCAATTCCTTTGGACCATCTATACAAACAATTGTTGGTGTACAAGCTTTTACCCCTCCAATAGGTCTCCAAATACAAAGCAACTCTTATTTTCACATCCACCCCAACTTCCTAACCCATACAAAGAGTCTAGATACCATCCCAATCCAAGGATTTTCAACTTTTCAAGATGATCCAATAATTTTTAACATCCCAACAACAAAACCCTCCATTTAAGGTATACAAACCTAGGGATTTCTCAAAATGACCAATCTTATCACTTCCCAACTAAACTAATGGTTCAAACACCTTTACATAAATATATTATGACCATCCATGCCATAAAACAAGGTCCTCATGTGGACAAATGCTTCAATCTATGATTGTCCCAAGGGCAAGTGACCCTTACAAGGCTCCTTCCAAGCAATCAATGTTCTCAAACTCAACTCCCGTGTTCATCCTACAAACAAATAGATTGGAAAACACATATTACATAAAATCACACCCTTCCACATTCCATACCATCCATGGAAGTGAGGGATCATACAAATCCATCATTGCTTCAAAGAAATTCACTATTGCTCACAGTCACTGTTATAGAACAGTCATCCCAAAACATGGATTAAACACTTTAAAAACTCCATAAAACCATTCAAATCAACATAGGAATGAGTAATCCACACTACTCTAACCCATTCACATCCATATTGCATTGAGAGAAGAGTTTCAAAACACTAAAAAGTAGACGGTGTCTACATGGTAGAGATAGTGCTAGTGTTTGTGATGAAAACACTACAAGGATTCACACAATTCAACTAGATACAATGTCATTTCTTCAACTATATTGTGTAACAACACCTAAAAGGTTTCTCGAGAGGAAACTACCTTTGAAAATTAGGTCTCACAATGGCCCTTAATCACCCCCAATATCTTTTCAATATTAAAATTGAATTAACATTTACTAACTCCTCACAACACCTTCAGATGAAAATCAAGTGGATCAACTTCATTGACTAATTACAAAAACTTTATCAAAAAAATTCCAATGCAAACTTACCTAATATCTGATCACAAGAGGGAATTTTCCCAATCCTTGGCGGACTCACAGAACACTAGTGCAACACATCACCCTCATATTCATAATGTATCTCAATCATACATTCAAGGACAAAATTCATTTGAACTGTAATAACAACAAAAACAACAAAATTTTAATCAACAATAAGGTTTGTTAGGTTCTTTATGACTTTTGAGTTCCTAAGGTTGACACTCTAGTTCGTTAATGGGTTATCACTACATAATCTTCTAGAAATTTATTTATTACCATAATTATACTTATGGTAAGTGAGTAGAAGATAAAACAAACCTTTACATCAATATATTATGACCATCCATGCCATAAAACAAGGTCCTCATGTGGACAAATGCTTCAATCCATGACTATCCCAAGGGCAAGTGACCCTTACAAGGCTCCTTCCAAGCAATTAGTGTTCTCAAACTCAACTCCCTCATTCATCCTACAAACAAACACATTGGAAAACACATATTACATAAAAGCACACCCTTCCACATTCCATACCATCCATGTAAGTGAGGGATCACACAAATCCATCATTGCTTCAAAGTAATTCACTATTGCTCACAGTCACTGTTCTGGAACAGTCATCCCAAAACAGGGATTAAACTCTTTTAAAACTCCACAAAACCATTCAAATCAACATAGGAATGAGTAATCCACACTACTCTAACCCATTCACATCCATATTGCATTGAGAGAAGAGTTTCAAAACACCAAAAAGTAGATTGTGTCTACACAGAAGAGACAGTGCCAGTTATATGGAATTTACATTTTATTGATCAGTACATATTATACATTGTTTGTTTGATCTTCTACTCACTTACCATAAGTGTAATTATGGTAATAAATAAACAAATAAGGTGAATATAAGAAAATATATTTATAAAAATAACTAACAAACATGTTTGAAAACGTGTCAAATGACCTGAAATAAGAGACTTACTTTTATACAAGATTATACCACTCATCAATGTCTATATAAAATTAGTATTAATTTATAAACTTCATTGATACACTTCCCTCATATCAAATACACTTGAAACTAAGAGGCTAAAAGTTGTTTAAGCTGATATAAAATCACCCATAAACAATTTTAAAACACATTATTTTCCTTTATTGAAAAAATCAAATATTAAACTTTTATCTTTTTTTAAGATATAATTGAAATAGTTTAACAAAACATAAAATATCTCAAATCAAAATGAATAATTTGTGAAAATATTTACATAGATGTAATAAATAAGAAAATAATATGAATATGAGAAAACATATAAATAGATATATAGATATTTATATACAGAAGTAAATGATAAATATGTAAAAAGATATGTAATAAAGAAATAAATAACACAAAATTAGAGACTTACTTTTCCATTATTCCTATATAAAAATGGCATTAACGTGCAATCTTCACTCTTCCAATTTCCTCATATAAAATACACCCAAAATTAGGAGTGCTAAAATTTGTTTAAACCAATACAAAATCATCTATGAACAACTCTTTCCATTCAATGAAAAATCCAAATATTAAACCCTTATCTATTCTTTTTAGATATATTTGAAACCAAATCATCATGTTTTTTATCCCTATCCTTGGCAGGTAGTGGGGTGAAGCACAACTTGATTGAAATGACACCAATCCCATCACAATCCAATCTTGAATGAAGAACAATCATGTTCAAGAATAATACTTACATTGCCCATGTTCACAGACTCACAAAAGTACACAAACATCTATGTACTGTGTGTTTGAATTGCACAAAGTTTGAATGAGGGAGAAAAGAAAAATGGGAAGCCAAGGGATGGAAAATGCTCGTGACTTGCCAACTATTGGTTAGTTTCTCTACATGATGTTGATGGTTTAACTAATAAAGGTTTAAGATGTGCTTATGTCATCTTTCATAAATTTGACCAAAAAATGATGTTTTTCTTATCATGCAATGATGTTAACAACGAGTTATCTGAATACAAAAATGAAGAGCTTAGCAGTAAATTTTATCATCTGATTTGGAAGATGACTTTTAGTCTTCTATTGATTTTTCTATTAGTTATTCTAATGTAACTTTTATTTTGTGTTACATCCCCTATAAATGGTTCCACATTTTCCATATGACCCTATTAGGGAAGTTACATCTATAACATGTAGCTATCCTATAATACGTAGAAAAATCACCATTTCATTGTGCTTTCATGAAACACTTATAATTCCTTGTCTATGCTTCCACATTTTTCATACACATGCACTAGGGCAGTTGTAACTACAACATTTGACAAAAAATTTGTCTTGTAAGTTTTAATGCATGTCCATACCCATTCTAAAGCTCCCATTTAAGAAGCAGCAAGGAGAATGCTAGTAATAACTGTATAATCACTCTATGTCAGGTTTGGTTTTACACCCACCAATTATGTTTTCTTGAATCTTTCTAAATACCTTTCAATCGAGTGTTCTTATTGGCTCATATTGTTGTGTTTGTGTTTGGGATCGATGTTGTTTATCCATAGCGGTGGCATGGGGTTTATATATGCCTCTTGGCTATGTACAGTGTAGGGCTTTGCACAATAGTGGGATGAAGATACCCATAACAGAGGTCTTAGAGGGATGAAGATCATAAAGTGACAATTCGTGAAGGAGCATATGGAAGGAATCACAAAATGCAGTGCTTCCTAGAGATTTACGAGCAGATCAAACTATACAATTATCATATCATGGTAAATTACAGAATCAACTAAAACAAGAGAATACATAAGATAGGTTGAGTACGGGAATGAATCAAAGGGTTTTATTGTTTGCCAGAACTTATAGGTGGTGTCGAGAGATGCGTAGGTGGTGTCGAGAGATGCCCTCCTTCCCTCCTTCATCTCTACTTTGCGGAGTAACAAAATAAAATAAAATGAAGCCGTCTTTTTAAAAAAATTTATATACCTGTGTTGGTCCTAATTACGACGACATATCATGGTTTTTGTAATTCCGACGAACACGAGAATGGATTAAAAAAAATCAAAATTTTCCTTTTATAAACTGACCAGGCAAAACCATTTTAATGCTTGGTCGAAAATGTGGGTCAAATGTACTAGTGTTAATATTTCTCTATTGTAATATCTTGAGGTATTATTTATAGCAATATTATTTTTAAATATATTCTCCTAAGTTTACATATATGTTTACCTTACTTTTGAAAACTTATAATTTTCTTCACATAAATCATTAAAACCAATATTACATGTTGGGTTATAAAAAGAAGATAGACTACTTATTTGAATATTTTTCTCTAATTTATTAAACCCAAAATTTTCCTATGATTAAACATTAACACTTTATGTATTTTAACTTGAAATTACATAAAACTAAATTTAGCAATGAAATTGTAGATGGAAGATGAGTTTTAGAGCTTCTTCTTGTATTTATAATTATAGTTTGAGTTATATTAAGAGAGGTTGTAATAAGAACAAAAAAAATACATCTTTACAATTTATACATTAAAAAAGTAATTCAAATTACAAATTAGGATAACAAACAAAGAAAAAATTGTTAACCTTTATTTCACATTAAATGAGATTAAATCATGTTACCATAAACCGCTATATTGATAACCATAATTCAAATATAATATTGCCCCTTAATAATAAAAATATCTACTACACAATCACAATAGCAAATGAAAGGGTGGGGATTAACCTAAGCCACAGGGTTGGTGATAGTTGCCCCACCTATTCTATAAAATATAATTCTTACTTCTAATGAAATCTACAAATAACACAAGTTTAACATCATTGAAGATTTCCCACCAATAAGTCTTGAACACAACCTTTATCAATACCTCTCCTTTAGTGAAAAGGGTTGCATGCTTCATCATGAGATCTATGGGATTTCTATCTATTGATCTCCATAGATCTGTAGGTTTTTTTCCTTTGGTGTGGACACTTCGACAAAGAGTGGTCTTGGAATTTTTTGGTTAGGGTTTTTTTTTCCATATATTTCATAATAATCCTTTTGTTAAAACTTTGAAACCTTAATACCTCCAAAAATATTGTCAAAAATTTGCATTAAATGTTAAGCTCTCATGATTGGTATGCTAAGATCTATGGGATTTTTTTCCCTTGACCTCCATGGATCTGTTATCCTTAGATGTAGACACTTGGACAACAAGTGCCATTGGAACTTTTTTTATTAGGGTTTGTGTATTTTTTCATATATTTCATAATAACCCTTTTGTTTAGACTTTGAAACATTAATACATTAAAAAAGAGTGTCAAATTTTGTATTAATTCTAATATATCATGATTAGTATGTGGAAAAAAGAACCCATGCCTAAAAAATGCTATTTTCCATCAAATCGTGTTTGATTTCATGCCACATGCCCTTGGATGTACACAATAAATATAAGAAATATTATAACTAGCGGTTGTCATTGCACCAAAAGATCGACCTATTAATGCTCGATACAACCACTAGACTTATAGAAGAGACATGAGGCTATTAAACCATGTCACGAACCACCACTGTGTTGGCAACACCAAGGAGACCAAGGGTGAAACCAGGCTTTCTCACCATTGTAACAATCCCCCTAGCACAAGCACGGGGTTCAAACCTATGACCAAGCTCTGATACCACTTGTTACAACTAGCGGTTATCGTTGCACCAAAAGGTTGACCTATTAATGTCTGATACAACCACTAGACTCATAGAAGGCACATGAAGTTGTTAAACCATGTCACAAACCACTGTTACGCTGGAAACACCAAGGAGATCAAGGACACAATCAATCTTGCTCACCATTGTAATAAGAAAATGGTGTCTTGTAGATACACTTTATAATAATGGTAATAGGTCCCATAAGGTTTGAATAATTAATTATTTCATAATGGCATCCAAGGCCACATCTTCATTTGTAGTAATAGAGGTACATGTGGGTCTATGTCCACATTATTTAATGGTTCTTTTATGCCTATGAAAGGCCTTATAGAAGATGTGTAACCCAACTAAACATTAATGGAGGTTTGGTCATGTAGGAATGTAGGTAAGGTGAACAATGACAAGGGAGGGAGTGTCCATGTTTTTGAGTCACAAATACATCATGAATCTTACCACTAGTTAGAGATCAAAGTTTAGGCATTAAGTACGATAGTAAGGACAAGTCCAAAATTCATCAAGGAAAGTGAGAAAAGAGGTTCAAAGGAAATGGGAGATGGGACATACAAATTTTATATCTTGATAGGAGAAGATAATGAAGGAAATAGGTGTATGTGAGGTATTTAGAGATGGATAATTTTGAACAATCTAATATGCACAAGGGAAAATAAAAATTTGGAAGAAAGACATGTCAAGTTAGGAGTTTCAAAAGTCTAGTGAGGACCAAAGAAAGGTGAAACTTAGATGAGAAAACATGACTAGAAAAGTAACCATAAAAATTTGATGATTGGAAAATATTTAGAAGATTGGGGATACCTTTTTACTCAGGGGCTTTAGGGACATTATACGAAAAAGGGGAGCAAAGAAGATAAAGAACATCACCAAAATTGGACTAAAGAATATGTGGGAAATAGGAAATAAGGAATTTGGTCCATAACATAGATTCTTGTTGAAAGGGAACATGCCAGGTCTAGAAGTGGAAGGAAGGATGTGCTTAGGAAAATTAAGAACTATTTCTTCTTACTCTTATTGTGTTTCTTTTTTATTTATTCTAGTGTCTCCCTCACTACTTATTTTACCCCATTTTCCAAATATATTGCCTTTTCATTTTTTCTTCGCATTATCCTTTTATTGAAGAATTTTTAAGTAGCCTTTATGATTATCATCTAACCTTCTCATTTATTCTATCATTTAAGAGAGAAGGGTTTCCACCCTTTTCTTTTAATAAAGGTCCATTACCTATATTTGGGTTAGCTTGGTTCTTTATTACATTGATAGATTAACAAAAACTATTTATACTGCCTACTTACATATTCTTCATTTCTACCATCTCTTCTCTTTTGCAAGTAATTTTTTCTACTAATTCTCCTAGTAAAACTCTAATTATCTCTTTCAAAGTGTTGGGGTACTTGAAATATACTCTAGCAAGGCTCATTTAACCATTTGTTTATTTATTTTACATACTTGCTGATAGGTTTATATTATTTGTAGGATCATTCATGGTGTAAGTAGTGGCCTATACAACTCTCTAGCATCCACCAACTCCTCGTTTTGTTCTTCATTATCTTATATTATTTTGTAAATTTTGAATTTTTTTAATCAAGATATTCTCCTTCCCACTTTGTTCTTGTTCCCTGAAACCTATATCTCTTTCTTGAGTATACATTTTTTAACTTTTTGTATCCTTTTTGTTTATACCCCTTCTTCCTCTTTGTAGTTATTTTCCATAGGTCATTTGCAACTTCTCTTGTAGGTGGTTGATGGTTGGTCTTATAGTCATTTTATATAGTTTTCATAAACTTTGTTCAAGACTTTTCATACATTAAACTATGTACATGATGTTGGAAACTTGATGTTTTAGTATGCTATAAAACATATATACTATACTCTCATGCTTTTACACACACACACACACACACACATGTATATCAAATATAAATACAAAACACACATACATACACATGCACATGCACATACACATACACATGCACATGCACATGCACATACACATACATATACATATACATATGTGTGTGTGTGTGTGTGCATCTACATGCACGTTCATGTGTGTGTGTGTGTCTATGTATATGTATATGCATATGTATATATTTTGTATATATTCATATGCATGTACATACACATACACATACACATACACATACACATACACATATACATCTACATGTACATACACATACACATACACATACACATATACATATACATACACATACACATACACATACACATACACATACACATATACCTATATGTATATAAATATATACACACACGCACATATAATCTAATAGTATGATTATGTGGCCAATTATGGGAGTAAGTGTGATGATAACATGTGTAGATGTTTTGAATGTGGTTATTTGCATACTAACTAGCTTTTGTAGCATTCAGGTATAATGAACTAGTTTGTCTCTTGCAACTTCAAACTGTCAAAATTCCTATGACCATGTGAGGGAGAAGAGTTGAACTAGTCCAAGAAGTTGAGGTGTTCTTGTTGACTTGTCAAGAGATAAAGGTGGTGAAGATTTGTTCCATTATAGTTTGTTGTTGATAACAAACTAATTATTGTTCTTGGTATCGTGTATAGAGTTGGTAGTTATGTTTTATTTGTTAAAGTTATATAGTCATAATAGGATTGACCCATGTGGTTGTTGATCCTTATGGTTTATTAAATATTTTTCCTAGATTTAAGGAGTTAGTCATCTAGGTAGTTGAATAGTTTAGGTTGTCATGAGCTCTATATAATGAAGCTTCATTCATATAATGGTTAATATTGTTTTGAATATATTTATGTTGTCTAGTTGAATATATCTTTGATTGTAATCACTATTATCATGTATCCATGAATATATTAATTACTATTTCAATCTCTAACTTTTCTTGATCATATTTTGAGTATACTTAGGGGGGGCACTTGAGGTACACTTCCTTGACATTTTTTTTATGTTAGTAGAGTAGTTAATTCAATTTGTAGTTAATAACTAGATTTTATTGAACAATATTATTGAGCCCAGTGTTATTCCTACAACATTGAGTAGTTTCAATGAATTGATGGTATAGTGAATTTTGTACATTCCTAGCACAATAATTTTCATATCTTTTAGTTATTATTTATCATTTCACTAGATTAGAAGTTGGTTAATTCATTCCATAACAATAGTTTCTAATGTGTTGATTAAAGTTTTGTGAAGTAATGATTAGCTCTTTTCTCATGAATTACTTTCTAGTAAGATAGGTGACAATCTAAGTAACAACATGATGCATATATTGTGTTGGTCCATTTCAAGTTCACAACCCTAGATTAACAACTAAATGTGTCCAATATCCATGAGGGTTTTCTTGGTTATATAAGTTATCTCTAGATCTACACGTTGCATAACCAATTATCACAAGCAAGGATAAATGAACTCTATAGTGATTGTGACCCTTTTCTATCCAAACGTGTTTGACACAAAATGAAAGGTAATTTAGTGGATTTGGTGATTTTACATCAAGGCTCATACACTTTGATCTTATTTGGTAAGACATGCAATATGAAGTCTCTAGTAACAATCAACAAAATCCTAGGTGGGCTAGGGGTAAACACTCTATGTGAGGCACTATCCCTGTTATAAGTATGTGGAATTAACTTAGAGATTAAGTATTAGTCAAATAAGAATACTATACTTATAATATTTAATCATTTTATGAATTTTGTATGGCATACTCCCATCTCTATGTATTTATATTATTTATCTACTAAATCTCCATACCAAATATGTTTCAGATGGAGATTTATAAATTAAAAGTTTGAAATGATAAGGGTGGTTATTATCAAAGATGAAAAAATAGTTCTTCCATGTATGATGCCTCATCTCCTAATATTTAGGATCCTATCTATACATCATGTTGAAAAGTAAGATTTTATGAAATGAGTCCAAAAGATCTACCTATTCATTACGTTGTGCTCTAAAGTGTCATTAAATGTTCTAAACCAAGTTCTAAATTACACAACACGTATATGATGATACATGAGAATATACATATGGTTGTAATACCCCAAAAATGGGCTATAAGTTCATTAACCTCCTATATCGACACATGGAACAAGATCGACATCAAAGTCCTAACCTAAGCCACATCTGAACATCATCGAATCCTAATTGATTATCTCAAATTCTGCATCGGGGAATATTCCTAGCAATGTTCATATTTATCTTAATTATCTTTAATTTAATAGCTATTTGGCGATAAATCCTATTTATCCTAAAGTTTGATTAATTGAATATTCTCAATATTTAATTAATTAGATTTAATGCTGCCACTTAATTATTTAATTGAATTTAATTATATTTATTCCTAATTATTATTATTTAAATTTTACAATAAATCAAAATTCTTATCATTAATTGATTAAATTCTTATTTAATTAATTAAAGCAAGTTGTCATATTTAATGATATTATTTTTTAATAAAAGTTTGATTTAATAATTGATTAACCCATAAATCAATTGTTTTATTTTTAAAATCAGTTAAGTTGGAAATAAATCACTTTATTTATTTATTTATTTAATTCATAATTATTATGCACATTCAAAAAGCAGTTAAACTTGAAATTAGAAAATCAATTCAAGTTGTTTTAAAAATAAACTCAACTCTGATTTGAGTTTAAAAGTTGTTTTTGCATGCTTTTGTATGATTTGGTGAATTAATTATCTTTTATTCATTGATAACTCAAAAATCAACCTGAGTTTATCTGAGTGATTTATGGCTTTTTCCATGCATCCCCAAAGCCCTGGATTTCTATAAAATCAAGGCTCAGCTCTCCATAATCATATCTCAGAATTTGCAAACTTATGCTGGCGAATTGGTATCTAAAGAATTGAAGCCTCTTTGCGAATCAACAACTTTGTGAGATCATTCATATTTTAGCATATCATTGTTAGATTAATTGTATTGCATATCAGTTTTTCATATAGATTAGATTCATATCAAATTTCTCATATTAGTGCATCTAAAATAAAAAAAAATAGATTAATTTGCATCCAATTCATATCTAGATTTTGCATTCAAATCCTTCGTTTAGGTGTCGTCAAGGTCACTGATCTCGGTCCAATCTGAGAATACATACTCGCATCTATTAGAAGGCAGTAAATCACCTGTTTAGTTTAGTTTTCAATTACTTGCACGATTTCAATTTTAGCTAACCTCTAATGTTTTATTGAAGTGTTGTGTCTATAGCTAGGTACAAAATTCACACACACAATGGTCTATAACATAAATAAAGTTGTTGGTTGCAATGTGTGGAATGATTCTTCACACAATATAGATGGTGTGCCAAAAGGTTTATTCATGAGCTAGATTATGTACAGTTGATTTGTGTGACATGGTTTTAGAGATTGCATAAGAGACATGTGGAGAAGGGAGCTATGTATAAATCAATATACTTGGGATTGAATTTCTACTCAATGACCTATAGTTAAAAATGAATATATGCATCATTGATCCTATATCCTATAGTAAAGAAAGAGTAGATATTTAATTTTCATGGTGGACTTAAAGGAATAATAACCTTGTATCACCCCTTAGAGAAAGCTCCATGCATAATGGAAGGATGTACTTCTTTTGTTTCCTCATTTCTCTATTTATGTTTCATAATACAACATCATAAATTGTAACCCTTTATAACTTCACACGTTTTTCTGGACTCTTATTTTAGTGTGCTCTATTTTAGTCCATTTGAAGTCTATTTATGGCCTTATCACAACCAAATTGTCTTCATATGCTCATGATTTGACCAAATGTTAAGTCTTGGGCTTGCACACTCTACATCTACCCTTAGTTCGCCCTCTAGTTAATTGCATGTATGTTTTGGCACCTAGAATGGATTTGTTTATTTGGGAGGGCTTAATTTTGATATCATGTGGAATAGTTATACCCAATTTCCCAAAACAAGTCAAAAATTGCACAAGGGAGCAATAGGTGCATGTTGATGTCATAGAAATAATATTCTCTAGAATATTCTAGTGGCTAGAAATAAGTCACCTCTATAGGAATGTGTTTTCTTCTACTAGAATATAACCTATCAAAAGAATAAAATATTAAAAAAATGTTGTGCATGTGAAGGGTATCAAGAAAGGGAATATTTTATAGGTATCAACCTTTCATGTGAAGGAGGTGAAACCAAGGTCAATGCAAGCATGTGTTGGGGCACCCCAAGGAAGGAGGTATAATGTTTCATGGTAAGCCCAACATGGTATCAGAGTGTGGATTCAACAAACCCATTCTCAAGCTTTGAGGGTTTCTTTTCTCAAAATTGTTACGTGGTCACCAGAGCCACCTTTTTCATGGATCTAAAAGTGGTTAATTTTTAGAATCTACTAATTAGTTCATCTCAGAGAAAAATAATTTCCAGGTTCATTTCACAACCACAAATAACCATCTAGGTAGCACTTATTTTTCCAAGATTCATTATATTTTGTGACAAAAAGAAAAGCAAAAAATAAAAATAAAAATATCAAAAAAGGAAAAAAGAGATTCTCTGTAACTTTGTTTTTGCAATTAAATAAAAAAGATTTGTGGGTATCTTTCTGAGCCCCGAAAGACCACTTAGATATCTATTGGATTTTTCATCTAGTGAGTGAATTTTGTAAAAAAACAAGTTGCAAAGATTGTGTTTGTTGGTTGTCATTGGCTAAATTTAGCATGTTTTTATTTTGTCCTTAACTTTTGTTTATGATGCCTATTATACAAAAATGAGATATCATTTGAAAGGTAATTCAAAGGGCTATGTAGTGATGCTAGTGAATTTTTAGATTTTTCTCTCAATTTTTTTTAAAGCCCATTGAAGTCAATTGTGGTATTTTCACTCTTGATCTATTATCTTTTTTTATTTCCTCCATTCTTTTGTTATTCTTGTTGTATTGGAATGGTATCAAAGCTCTTAAAATCCATACATGCACTTTTTCCAAATTTCTCCCTAGGTATATTTTATTATGTTTTTTGTCTTTTCACTATCTAGTCAATTACTTTGATATTTTGATACCTGAAATGGATTTATTTGTTTGAGAGGGCTTAGTTAATTGATTTGAATCATATTGGAATAAACAACCTTGTTTGTTCTTTGCTTTTTTATTATTTGAATGTGATTTTAATTGTTTTTATAATATAATCAATGGCAATAATAGTGCAGATAAAGAGATAATAATGGAACATCTTTTCCATTAAGAAAAAGACTAATATTCATAAATATAACAACTAAAAATTCTAGATTTAATAAAATAACAACCACCCAAATCATACAAATATGCTACATATCTAAATCCAATATACCCAAAAAAAGAAGTAATGGTTTTGCTTGAGTTGCTCACAAAAATTGATGCAGGAGCATATTGGGTTCATCACAATCTTGCATCAACCAAAAAAAGTTTCTTTGCTTTTTTTATTGTTTACCGATTAGAGAGATGATGTTGACCTATCATTCATTTGTTCAAGATAATGTGTACAGTTGTACAGTCTTATTTGAGACCTATCTAGGATCATCTTCCTATGATCGCACCTCTTGATGTTCGTGGATGCTCGAGATTTGATCCATTTCCTATCCTTGGATAACGTGTTCATTTCTTTCTTGGACCTATTTGGACATTCGATGTGTGGTTGTTAATCTTCAATTTTTTACTATTGTGATTATAGTGTGTGATTCATGGATGTCTCGTGGATCGTTTCCTATGACCGTGCTCCTTGTGGTTTCCTTTACATGGATCTTTGTTTCCTTTTCTTGGGGAATGTAATTCTTTCTAGGATGACCTTTAGAGGTGTTATGTATATGTAACAACTCGATGTATCTTGAGAAATAGTTTAGTTAGATTGCTAGCTGGTTCATGTAGCCTAAATCTAAGACTTGATATATCAGTATTAGGATTTGAGATTTATTTCTTTATATGTGGCCAATATTGGGAAGGCCTAATAATATGGCATGTATGTTGTTTGATCTCTAAGTGATACATTGGATCATGCATTCTCTCTCTATTGTGTGTTGTTACTTCCTTGTGTAATCTTAGCTGCAAGGTTGGGCATCTCTTTTGGAGGTCTGACTGGTCTTGACTGTGTCAAGTGGTATCAAAGAAAGGTTTTGTTTGTAGCAAGCCCTGGTTGAATTGGTTGTAGGGTGGCAGATTACGGTTTGGCCTAAAGTTGTAGAGGGTTGTGAAGATGGTTTGAGGAAGGAGAGATGTTGATTCTATTGTGTTGGATATGTTGAGACAAATTTTTGCTAGGCTTGAAGTTGTTGAGACAACCCAAAGAAGAGGAAGACCTATTGAGGATGTTAGTGAAGATGAAGCTGAAGAGGTATAAAGAGCTGAAAAATTTCATGTTCTTGAACAAGTCAAGGAAAGATTCCTGAGATCTTTGACAAGTGTGAATGTAAAACCACACTTAAATCCTCTTGAATATAATGGCAAGTTGGATTCAGATGAATTGTTGGACTGGACCTCTGAGATGTAGAAATATATTGAATATGAAGGTACACTGGTAGATAAGAAGGTGAAGTTTTCTAGTATAAAATTGAAAGTACATGCCTCCTTATGGTGGGAATATTTACAACTTGATTGACAAAGATGAGGAAAATAAAAGATCAAGATATGGGATAAGATGATAAACAAATTGAAGGGTAAATTCTTATCGGGTGATTATCAAGTTAGTTTGTTGAGAAGAATCCAAAATTTGAAACAAAGGGATACTATTGTAAGGGAATATACTAAGGAATTCTAAAGATTGGATATCAGATTTGGACATATGGATGATGAAGTTGAAAGGGTTACAAGATACCTTAACAGATTAAGAACGTCTATACAAGATGAAATCAGTGTGGTGAACATGAATACCATTGAAGATGACTATCAATTTGCATTAAAGGCATATGAGAAGCTAAACAAAAGGCATGAGAAAGGAAGAGAGGTAGAGGTGGTAGATTTTATAGAGGAAGAGGCAGATCTTATGGAGAAAGTAGCAGATTATATGAGGATAAGGAAAATCAAGATAAAGGAAAGTCAAAGTGGAAAAGTTAAAGTTCTTACCAAGGAAGAGGAGGTTATAAAAGAGGTAGTTACCCCAGAGATAATGATCATAAGAGAGAAGACAAAACTTGGGTTAAGGGCACTTGTTACAAGTGTGGTGAAGGACATAGAGCATTTGAATGTAAGAAGATTGGTAGTAGTAGCAGGAATGCACTTGTGCGGGAAGATTCACCTAATTCATTGAACCAACCAGAAGGTGGTGAAAATTTGATGATTAGGGGAGCTTTGTGGAATCAAGGAACTAATGAGGACCCTTTGAGGAAAGTCTTATTCAAAACCAAATGTAAAGTTGTTGGAAAGTGTTGCAAGGTGATCATTGACAATGAAAGTTTAGAGAATTTGGCATTAGAAGAGTTGGTTACAAAATTTCAGTTACCAAGGATGAATCACCCTAAGCCATATCAGATTGCTTGGATTAAGGATGAGCATAAAATTTTGGTAAGTGAACAATGTCTTGTCAAATTTAAGATTGGGAACTATCATGATGAATTTCTTTGTGATATTATCCCCATGGATTGTTGTCACATCTTGTTGGGTAGACCATGGCAGTATGATAGACAAGCTATACATGATGGTAGATTGAATAGTATACTATTGTAGCAAATGGGAAGAAACAATGTTTGTTACCTCTGATAGAAGAATTTAAGAGTGAGAATTTCACTAATATTAGAGTTTTCTTGCTTGAAGGAAAATAATTCATAAAAGGTTTGAAGAAGAATGATGTGTGCTATGCCTTGGCTCCTAATAAATTGGTTGTGAAGATAGAAGATGATTCACTGATTGAGGTTAAAGAGTTTTTGACAAATTTTCAAGATATCATTTCAGATAATGTACCTAATGGGTTACCTCATGTTAGAAGCATAAATCATTGCATGGATATGATAACATGAGCTATCTTACCTAATAAGGCACCTCACCGGTTGACATGTATAGAGAATCAAGAATTGAATGGAAAAATTAAGGAATTGTTACAAAAGGGTTTGATCAAAGAAAGTTTGAGTCCGTGTGTAGTACCAACTGTATTGGCACCTAAGAAGAATGGAGAGTGTACTGATTCAAGAGCTATAAATAGGATCATAGTGAGATATTGATTTCCATTTCCTAGGATGGATGATATCATGGATTCTTTGAGTGGAGCAAAGTACTTTACTAAGGTAGATTTGAAGAGTAGCTATCATCAGATCTGTAAAGAAAATAACAAGAGCAAGGAAATGAAATTAATCCAAGAGAGATAGTTAAAGAAGAATATGTTGTTGGGATAGGAAAGATATAGTACTGAGAGGGGAGGGGTGAATAAGTACCCTCTAAAACTTTCAACTTGACAATATGCAATAGTAGTACTTAACTAATCGACTGAGTCCATTGTTTGCAACATACATTCAAATAACATGTAAATGTAAAATGCATGTAAACAAAACAATAAATCATACATGAAATTGTTAACTCATGAATCAAGTATTTTGGTTACGTAGAAACCCTTGTTAGAAGGTAAAAACTGCGGTGGGGATGACACCCACAAATTCTTCACTACTGCAGTAAATAAAGTATGTTGATTAAGGCTACAATTGTTGATCACTTCTGATGATCTTACCCTATTAGGAGTAACATAAGATCGACTAGATCTACCTTGTCAAAGGATTTTAGCAACACAAATTATGTGTGCACTCGTTTAAGAGATTTACATAAGACAGTTAAGTCTACTCTGTCAAGAGATTTAAAACCTGCTACAATGGTCAAATTGATAACAGTAGAATATCTGTAAATGACAACTTATGCTTGTCTGAATCAGATTTATGAAATAACATTCAAATATCACCTCAATGTGATGAATTCAATCTTATGTTTTGCTCGATAGCCTTGTATGTTTCTGATAAATTGATACTGTCTCTAAATAACTTCTTTGTCATATAAACCCTTGTCTAATTTCTGATGTCATGTGTGCAGCTACTGCTTCATGATCTCATATCATGCATTGATAAAAATGACATCTTTTACAATTATATATCAAAGTGATTTGACCTAATTAGGGTTACAACATCTTAGAAAACCTAAGATCAATGATATACAAAAATAACCTAGATCTAACTATTACATAGGAATCATCACAAAATTAAATGATTACATCCACATTAAATGTGTCTCGATATTGGTAAACCATTTATAGATCCATGTAAACCATTTGCATAGAGATATGTGTCATTTATGATTACTATGTTGTTTCCTGAATAACTCGATAAACACTGCATTCACTATTCAGTGAATAATTGATGCTCGGTGTGTAGAACGATTGGTGATTACTAGCTCGGTACTCAATAATTCCTGACACTTCGTAAACATGCTCGGTTAAACCTTTATACTTATAGCTTTATGTTCTTTCTTGTATCTGCTCAGTGTGAAGGCTTTGTAAGTTTAACATACTGACTTATTTTACTCCTTATTCCAACCTTTACCGACTAAATAACTTAGATTATCGATTGAACTCATTTGATACTAATGAAAATACTTAATGCTCAAATATAGATAACAATCTCCCCCTTTGACATTAGTATCAAAAGCTTATGTATATGTACCGAATAACTCAAAAATTTACTAACTATATACATAAACTCTCTTTAAAATTCTACAAGACTCCCCCTTTGTGCATTCTCCTGGTGGTGTGAAGTACATAGTGGCATATACATGATTTACCCCTTTTTGAAATTAATTGAAAAGCAAAAATGTACTTACAGCTTGTCAAAAATATGCTTGTGGGTTTTCTGCAATGAAGACGAGGTTTTCCCATTCCTCTTTCAAGTTGTCAAGAGTAATGTGCTCTAGACCGACTTGTGCATGCATATCAAAATATTTTCCAAAACTGATATCTTTGAGGTAGCTGCTAAGGCTTTAGCCTTCTCAATGTGTCTCTCCATGATTTTCAGGTGTGGAAGCAGCTCGACAACTCGGTGACCTTGTTACTTATGGTGTCTTCCTGCTTCCTCAAGTCTGATTTCAACCACCTCAGTTCTTGAACTTTCATTATATGCTTGTGAAAAACATTAGGCTTGGTTAGAGATGCATTTGCACTGACCAAGATCTCTTCATCTAGTTTGTTAATCTTTTCACTGACCTCAGCAATGAATTGGTCTACAATGCATAACTTAAACAAAATTTGTACAATTCTCTGAGTAATAGATTAAAGCTTGGTTATTACCTCAGGTAACTTCACTTTATTAATAGCCACTTCTTGACTGATTTTCTCTGCTAATTTCATTTGAATCTTTGCTTCATCCCTTTCTTCAATTCTCTTTTCAGCATCAATATCAAGGGCATTTATATGATTTGTTAGAGATGCAAGTTGATCTAAAAAGGGAGTATCCTCATTTATTGTGATCTCAGGAACAACTTGTTGAAGGATGTCTCTAACATCTTCTAGAATATGCTTTCTTTTACTCTCATTCCTTAGTTTTTCTTGTGATGCCTTCCTCGTGCACAACTCCCCATATTTTCTTAGTTTTTTGGGGTCCAATTGTCTTGGGTCACATTTCAAGATCTCTATAATCTCATCTAATGTGGCTGGTCCTTTTCCATGATTCTTTTTCTTTTTCTTCTTCTTCTTCTCTTATGGGGATGTTTTAACAAAGAGAACTAGAGCTTTAGTTTCTAGGTTTGTCTATTCATGCTTGATTGACACACTTTCTTCTTTTTGTTTCTTGGTGACCGGTGTCTCGATCGATTGTGTTGGTGCTTCATTTGTGGTGTCGGTGTTTGTAGTTTTTGCCAACTTGGGGTCCTCTGGTACTTGTGTCTCAGCCTATGTATCCTTAGGTGCATTTGGCTCTGTTGTACCTTGTTCACTTGATCCTTGCTACCTTTTTGTTTTTTTCTATTGCTTGGGGGTTGAGCCTTCAAGTTCCTTTTGAGAAATTATATCAACTACTTGTACTAGAATAGGAAGGTCACCCGGTATTGTACTTGTTGCCTCGATAAGTGTTATCTCTTTAGTTTTTTCTGTAGAAATGGTAATATCCTCATCATCCTTAACATCATTAGGATCACCATTTCTAATGTCTTCAATAAGAATATCATTAGTCCCTATTATTGTAACCTTCTCGGGAGGATCCTGGTATACTTCTCTATAACCTATTGGATAAAAATCTATGGCTATGGTGGTGTCTGGTACCTCAGTGTCAGATAGCTCTATAGGGTCCTTTCCATCCAAATTAGCATCATCTGAGTGTAAGCCTTTACCTTTTCCCTTGTTCTTCTTCTTGGGTATCACCACCAGTGCTAACTTGTCAACTTCAGCTCGGGATTTGATAATAGAAGTCCATAATAATTAACTATTCATATCTACTTCTGCAAGTTTTCCATCTAAAATGTTTAGGGATCTGCCTTTAACCAAAAATCTCTTACAATATTGTTTCATCATCTCTTTTATCTCGAGAGCTGATAATGTGGGCATTGCCAATATCAAGGAGTGTTCCCTCATCTTCTTTTCTGTACTCAAGGCATATGTCCATCTAGTGGATACTTTCTCATATAGACTTTTAGGTACATATTTAGAGAATTCAATTGGTACCTTTTTGAATTTTATCATCATTTGGATGATGGCCTCTTCTATCTTATTTTGGTTCTTGGTTGACATATGTACAAACCAACTTAATTTGGGGCAACTGAGACCTCCAGTCTCTATTATTGCTTCTGCTAGCTCATCAACAAATTGATCTTTATGTACAACTACCTTGAATTGATCCTGATCTTCCTCTTCTTCATCATCAATGTCATCTTTTTCCCTTATAAGATTTATCCTCTTCTTTGGTGCCTCGGAGATGACTTGTGCACCTCTCTTCTTCTTTTGGTAAGTCTTTGTAGGAGTGTGCCTTGATATTTTCAGAACTCCTTTCTTCAAAGGTAGTGAAGCAACAGTGGTAGATCTTGTTCTTGCCCGTGTTATTACTTCTGCTTGCTTCTTCGTTGGAGTGGTCTTAACTGGTGTATACTCTATGTCTTTCTCTAACTTGATTGCCTCTTCATCATATGTAGTGTCAACTAGGATTAAATGACCCTTGGTTGCTACCTCAACCAGAATATTCTCATATGCATCAACATCATCTGCATCTTCTCCAAATTGTTTCACTAATTTATCCATCATTTTTCTAGATTTCTTTGTAACTTTGCCAATGACTAGATTCATTTTTATTCTCTATTTGGCCTCCTCATAGGTTCAAAACCTAGTAGCCTATGAATCTTTAGGCTCTTCCAGTAAGGCCTTGATTGACCTACACGCACAGTCAATATCTATATCGTAGCCCATTGGTTCTAACCATTTTGTTCTTGGCTTAATTGCTTTAATCAATGTATAGTTGGTGTCTACTAGGAAACAAATTTCATGCTCAAACTCCTCAACCAACTGTCTCGGTATCCTGCTTCTTAAATTCATTCTATCTTTAAATTGTTCAAAATAAACATCAATTATACTCACAAAATTATGTCCTAAACTTTGTATCAAATCATTGACTTGTAGAGTAACTGGCTTATCAGTAGTCCAATCAACATTACTGATGGAGGGGAAAAAGTTTTGCACATAGAAAAATATGCAAAGTAGCAACGAGCCAAACTTACATGTATTTGATTTTTCTGACTGAATGGTTCTCATGTTCTCTTCTAATTGCTTCAGCAATAACTCGACAAGGGCTAACTGAAATCCCTTCTTCACAATTTTGTAAGCTATGTCCACAGCTCCACATGGTACACTATTAGGTCTGCTTGATTGAAAGATTTTTTACCCTTAACATATGCACTGAACCTAGTTTCGAGATCAACAATGGTGTTGACTTTCATTCCTCTACTATCCCATTCAGCTGTAGTAGCTTTCGCTATCTCAGTTCTCAGTGCACTCCTTAGTTCTTTCACCTTGTAAGTTATAATAACTGAAAACTATGTGAATAATGTCCCTAGTGATCTTAACAGGTTCATCCAACCATAATTTTCCATCATGTACATGACTCAAAACTATCCCGATCCATTCATTCTTGAAAACTTTCAGGAAATGTAGGGCATTTAACAAACCCTTCACTTTCAAATGTTCGTGATTCTTTTTAGTTTCCTGTCAACACTTAACTCTTGAAATGTGGATATGAGCTCAAAATCACCAATCTCACCAATTTTACAGTGTATATAGGCGCAGATGTCTTCAACCAGCAAAACCCTAGGCCGTATGCTCGAAAAAGCTCTAATTTTGTCGGTCTGCGAAGCAACTTCAAGATGAAGTTTGTACTTCATCTCATCACATGTTGTAGATATAATTAGCTTAACATCCTCCTTAGCTATAGTATTATATTTTTTGACTTTTGATGCGGATGCCATTGTTCTTCAATTTAGGGCTTCAAAAAATAGCAACAAAATAGCTCAGTGAAGATAGAACTTACTTGTAATTGTGATAAATCTATTCAGAAACCTTCAAATCTTTGTTCAACTGCTCTAGAAATCCTTCACTCAAATTCTCTCTTAAAATCTCTCAGCTCTTCATGTTTGTAATGTGAAAAATAAACTAAGTCCATCGTGTATTTATAACATTTTTCAAATTCCCGCTTAAACTTTTTGCAATAAATGCTCAACCTAACACGGCTCGATAAGAACATTCACAATCGGTGTATATTTCAAAATATCCAAAGCTTAGTTAACACAAAAGATATCACTCAATTAATACAATGATTCGGTTAACCTTGCTAATAGTTACCGACTAGCAACTTTTCACTCGGTCTAGCTTATACCGACTATATTCATTTAAGGCTCAAAACATATAAAACCATAGTGCATCTTGTTTCATGCAGATTTGGTATGTGAACACTAGATATAAGGAACTATATGTAAGATATAACCGATTAGAATTTTCAGTTCCATACATACCTTTTCAACTTAGGTGGAAGTGGTAATGTCACCCAATCCAAAGGATGAGGTGTCACCAAATGTATTGCTTGACTCAACATTATTACTTGACGCTTTTCTCCACATAGTATTTCTTATCCTCATGATATCCTCAATTGTGTTTCCATTCTCATAATTTTGTGTTTCTAGTGCTTGGTCTCTACAATATTTACTTAGGTGACCGACCTTGTGACAATGTAAACATGCCATACCAGTGTTTGTCCAATTACGAGATCCTCCTCTCTTGTTCTTCCTCATGTAGTTAGCTTCTATATGTCCATACCTTCCAAATGTTGTGCAATTAACCCATGTGTTGTAATCCCAAGTATAAGCATTACCTTGTCTTCTCGGTTGATAGGTCTTGTTTTGTCCTTTCAATGTCTAGACTTGCTTCATCTTAGTCCTGCATTCTTGTGATATATGTCCATGCATGTTGCAAGTGCGACAATGTTTCTCCATGTAGGGTTTTTTAGGAATCCTATTCAACTTAGATCTGCACTCATGTGCCTGATGTCCATACTTGTTACAACTATAATAGTAACCATTAAACTTAGGAGTGGATTTAGGAATACCTTTAGCTTTGTTCATGCAAACATTAGATGTGTGGTCTAGTTTTCCACAATGATAACATGATAACTTCTTTAGTATTTGATTTGTGTAGGAATTCATATATTCAAGTTGTCTTGATGATTCTCCTTGCTTGGTGTAGCCTAATCCAGTGGTACTTCAAAGTCCTCTTTGACTAATTAGAAATTCAACAATTTTCTTAGAATTGTCTTCATCTTTCTTAATCATTTCATTATGGTGTTGTTGCATTTTGACTTCGTTTTTTAATCTCTCATTTTCTTCTTTGATTCACCAATATCTTCTAGTTTCCTTGTAAGCTCACTGTTCACTCAGTTAACTTCCTAACTTATAACAAACATCTGATTAGAAATTTCAAAGTGATGCTCGATAAGTCTTAGTATCTCAGATTTATTCTCTTGTAGCTTCTGATTCATTTGTCTTATGTCTTCAACAACCAAGTTTCTTTCTTGTTCGACTTGCCTAACATTGATCATGACACCAAACATTCTCACCATTTGTGTTTCTTATCCAATCTACAAAGCTTTAACTTGTTCAATAAGTTGTAGATTATTTTTAGATAAATCAGAAATTACTCCTTCAGATATGTCAGATATACTGCCTGATCCAGATCCAGAATTATCAAATGGATCATCAATATCTTCTTCATGATACTCAATTTCATTGTATTGAATATCCATATCCTTTCTCTGAATCAGTAACTTCTTCAATTCATCTCTAGCTTGCTTGTATTGTTCAATGAAGATTTGCATCTATATCTTTTGATTCTCAATAGTCTTGTCCAACCTATATCTCTCCATCCTGAGATCTTTGCCTCTTCAGTAGTTAAAGTTCCTTGATAAGAGATGTAGCTTTGATACCAATTGTTGGGATAGGAAAGATATAGTACTGAGAGGGGAGGGGTAAATCACTACCCTCTAAAACTTTCAATACTTGACAATATGCAATAGTAGTGCTTAACTAACCGTCTAAGTCCATTGTTTGCAACATACATTCAAATAACTTGTAAATTTAAAATGCATGTAAACAAAACAATAAATCATACATGAAATTTTTAACTCATGAATCAAGTATTTTGGTTAAGTAGAAACCCTTGTTAGAAGGTAAAAACTGTGGTGGGGATGACACCCACAAATTCTTCACTACTGCGATAAATAAAGTATGACGATTACAACTACAATTATTGATCACTTCTGATGATCTTACCCTATTAGGAGTAACATAAGATCGACTAGATCTACCTTGTCAAAGGACTTTAGCAACACAAATTATGTGTGTACTCAATTAAGAGATTTACATAAGATGGTTAAGTCTACCCTGTTAAGAGATTTAAAACCTGCTACAATGGTCAAATTGATAACAAGAGAATATCTATAAATGAAAACTTATGCTTGTATGAATTAGATATATGAAATAACATTCAAATATCACCTCAATGTGATGAATTCAATCTGTTCTCTTGCTCAGTAGCCTTGTATGTTTCTGATAAACTGATATTGTCTCTGAATAACTTCTTTGTCATATAAACCCTTGTTTGATTTATGATGTCTTATGTGTGGCTACTGCTTCATGATCTCATATCATGCATTGATCAAAATGACATCTTTTACAATTATATCAAAGTGATTTGACCTAATTAGGGTTACAACATCTTAGAAAACCTAAGATCAATGGTATACAAAAATAACTGAGATCTAACTGTTACATAGGAATCATCACAAAATTAAATGATTACATCCACATTAAATGTGTCTCAATCTTGGTAAACTGTTTATAGATCCGTGTAAACTAATTGCATAGAGATATGTGCCATTTCTGATTACTATGTTTTTTCCTAAATAACTCGGTTAACACTGTATTCACTATTCAGTGAATAATTGATGCTCGATGTGTAGAACACTCGGTGATTACTAGCTTAGTACTCAGTAATTCCTAATGCTCAGTAAACATGCTCGGTTAAACCTACATACTTATAGCTTTATGTTCTGCCTTGTATCTTCTCAGTGTGAAGGCTTTGTAAGTTCAATCGACTGACTTATTTAACTCCTTATTCCAACCTTTACCGCCTGAATAACTTAGATTACCGATTGAACTCATTTGATACTAATGACAATACTTAATGCTCAAATAGAGATAACAGATGTTACCATGAGAAAACCATGAACTAGGAGCAATCATCCAAAAGCTAACATAAGGAGACAAAAATATTTTTGAAAGGGAAAAAGAAAAGAAAACCCCTTATGATAGTATGAATATGGAAAATCCAGAGAGAGAGAGAGAGAGAGAGAGAGAGAGAGAGAATCCCATTTACAATAACTTCAAAGAGACAAAATAAGAGAGGAGAGTGTCTCTCTTATAAAGATGAGGAGAGGAGTTACTAAGTAACTCACCAATATATGAATGTCATCATCCATAATAGGTGTGTCCAAAGTGTCAAGATCCTCTTAAGGAGGATGAGATAATTTCTTTAATAAAGGAAATACAAGAAATGACATGTCCTCCCACTTGGACTAGAGGGCAAAATACATGTAGGGATTCCAAAGGAATCTCCTAAATAAATAAAAGGAGGATACCTTGGTTTATCCTCAAATAAATAAATAAATATAACCGAGGAAAGATTAACTATTCTAAAAGCCCCCTTTAATCTTTACTTGGGGAGTTTACATCAATGGTAATTAAACCCAAATATTTACAATGATATTGAAATTTCTCTTTAGAAAGAAGCTTTGTCAAAATATTTACAACTTGATCTTCCCCTTTGCAATAGATGAGTGACACTTGCTTGTCTTCAACTTGTTCTCTAATGAAGTGATGTTGGAGTGCAATATGCTTTGTCTTTCCATGAAAAATAGGATTCTTTTCCAAGGCAATGACACTTTGGTTGTCACAATATAGAGGTTTAGGTTCTTGTTGAGGTGGACCCAAATCTTCAAGGCTTCTTTAGAGGCATTAGTACATCCTTTATATTCAACTTCAGTGGAACATAGAGAAATGGAATGTTCTTTTTTAATTTTCCAAGAAATTGAACCTGAACCAACAAAGAAACAATAACCGCAAGTATATTTCCCATCATGGGGATCTCCATCTAGATCAGAATCATTAGCATCATAAAATAAACCTACATTAATATTGCCTTTAATATAACATAATATTCTTTTACCAACTTTGAAATGTATTTTTTGTGGTTTAGACATAAATCTAGAAACTAAACCAACACTAAAAGCTATATTAGGTCTAGTAAGAGTTAGATAATTCAAACTTCCTACTAGTTGTCTATAAAACGTAGCATCCACAAAAGGATTTTGCATGTCTAACATCAACTTAGTTCCTAACTCACATGGAATATAAACATGAGTAGCATCATTCATCTTAAATTTTTCTAGAAGATCTTTAGCATATTTAATTTGAGAAAGAAAAATACCCTTATGGGTTTGCCAAATTTGCATTCGCTAGAAATAATGTAAAATTCCTAAATCAGTCATTTGAAATTGTTGATTAGTTTGAAAATTAATATAAGAAATTGAAGAATTTGAACTAGAAGTGAGAATCAAATCATCCACATAAAGAATAATAATGACAATATCATCTTGAGTATGTTGAATATAAAGGTTAGGATCATTTTACTTCTAACAGAATCTTGAGAGATAAAGAAAGCATTGATTTTTGAATACTATTCCCTAGGTGATTGTTTTAATCCATAGATAGATTTATTCAATTTATAAACTAAATGAGCATTACCTTATTTAATAAAACTAGGGGGTTGAGACATATAGATTTCTTCATGTAAATCACCATTTAAAAAAGTAGTTTTAACATCCATTTGGTGTATAGGACAATTCTTTTTAGAAGCTAAAGCAATCAAAAGTTTGATTGTAGGCATCTTAGAAACATGAGTAAAGGTTTCATTGTAGTCTAATCCTTCAACTTTAGAAAAGCCTCTTGTTTCTAGCCTAAATGTAAACTTACTAATTTAATTATTAGCATTTAATTTTGTTTTGTATAACCATTTGCATGAAACCAAATTCTTACCATGAGGTAAAGGAACTAAATCCCAAGTGTTATTAGAAAGTAAAGTGTCATATTCCTCTTGCATGGATTTTTTCCAATGAGATTGTATGTTAGCTTGTGCAAATGTAGTAGGATCATTAGCATTCATAATAGAATTCATCAAAGCATAATTGCAAAAACTAATTCTCCTAGGTTTAAGACCACCCATTCTAGATATATAATCATCACCTTCATGAATTAAATATTTAAGCCATTTAGGATTTCTTTTAGAAGTAACAAAATCATCACTATGAGGAGTAGAGATATTAGTATCATCATGATTATCGCTAGAAGAAATAGAAATAGGTTCATTAGGAATAGGGTTTAGAGAAGGAGGCTAGTCCTTCACAACCACAATTTTGCATCCACTTATCTAAATCTTAAACACTGGAGCAATCATGAACTCCATTTTTTGCAATATAGACATCTCTTGCAACTTGAACTTTTTTAGTAGTAGGATTATAAAATCTATATCCTTTAGTGTGTTCATCATACCCAAAAAATATATAAGGAGAATATTTAGCATCTAAGTTTTGTCTGTTTTGTTGAGGTGTGTGAACATGAGCAATGGAACCAAAAATCCTTAAATTTTCCAAATTGGGTTTCCTACTTGACCACACTTCTTTGAGAGTTTTATCCTTAAAGCTTTAGTAGGAGTCCTATTAATAAGATAAGTAGAACATGACATAGCTTTAGCCCTAAACTTATAATCCATATTTTTATCATGCAACATACATCTAGCCATTTCAACAATGGTTATACACTTCCTTTCCACCACACCATTTTGTTGTGGCATATAAGGAATAATAAGCTCACGTTTAATTCCAAAGGATTTCAAATAAGAATGAAAAGAATTATTGACATATTCCTTCCCATTATCGGTTCTAAGGATTTTAATCTTAAAACTAGATTGTCTTTCAACAAACATTTGAAATTCAACAAATATATCTAGAACTTGATCCTTACTATGCAAAAAATAGATCCAAGTTCTTCTTCAAAAATCGTCCACAAAAGTAAGAGCATACTTAGAACCTTGAATGGAGTTATTCTCCATGGGACCCAAAAGGTCACTATGAATGAGGTGCAACTTATGATGTGCCTTCCAAGATTGACCAGAGGAAAAGGTTCCTTATGAATCTTGCCACTCATGCATCCATGACATATAATTTTGGAAGAAACAAAATGAGGCAATCCATCAACCATATTTGCTTTTTGCATCAAGGATATATAATCATAATTTAAGTGGCCAAGCCTTTCATGCCAAATATTAAAGTCCACATTAGCATGTAATGAGTGCCTTGAAGTGGAAAATTCATAAAATTTAAACAAATTATCATGATCCAATTTAGCATTAGCAACAACTTGGTTAGATTGAGGATCAATAACATAGCACATATCCTTATGAAATTCAACCTTATAATCTTGACATAACTTAGAAACTGAAAGAAGATTAGTTTTCAATTTAGGAACATAAAGAACATCATGCAATTTACCATTATGAACCAAAACATCACCAAAACCTTCAACTTTGCAACTATGATGATTATCTAATTGAATAGGAATATTTGAAGTATCAAGTTGTAATGAATCAAAAACTTATCTATGAGATGTAACATGTTGAGATGCACCACTATCAATGATCCACTCTAAAGGGTTAGAAACATTATAACTTACTGAAGAAGTATGACGAGATGAATTACCATTATTCTTCTATAATGAGATTTTTTATTAGTTTGATTCATAGGCTTCTTATCGTTTTATTTTTTAAAGCAATTGTCAGTCACATGACCATCTTTCCCACAATAGGTGCAATGGGGTTTTTTAATAGGACCATTCTTTTGATGGTTATTATTATGATTATTACTATGATTATTGTTATTATTATAACTATTATTGCGATTATTATTGTGATGATTATTGTTGTTATAATGAGGCCTAAAATGAGAATTGTTATTGTTATGATTATTAGATCTAAAGTTAGGATTTTGATTTTTAGCAACAAAAGCATGTTCATTAGATTTAAGAGTTCCAAATTGAATCAACTTAGCTTCCTCTTGATGCAATAAATCTTGAAAAAAGATATAGGTTAATTGAGTAGCTAAAGTAGGAATAGCTAATTGAGAATGCACATTAGTTATAAATTGTTGAAATTGCTTAGGAAGACATTTCTTTAAAATAATATGAATTAAACGGATATCATTAATAGTAACTCCTAAAGAATTTAACTGACTTCTAAATGAATCAAACTTTAATAAAAAATTATCCATGGTTTTGAAATCTGTATACCTGAGATCCTCCAATTGATCTTGGAGTTGAATCTTTCTAGAGTCAATCAGACTGTCATAGGTATTTTTTAGAATGTCCCATGTTGCACGTGTTGTAGTACAATTAGCAATAAGTACATATAATTCTAGACTAAGAGAAATGCCAATGAGGCCAAGGGCCTCCTCGTTTTTAGTGTTCCAAGCATCAATGTCATCTTGAGCTACAGTGGCAGTTGGATTAGAAGTCGCACCAGTAGCAATGTCTAACATGTGTTTAAATCAAAAAATAAATTAAATGTGTGTTTCCACGCATGGTAATTAGTACTATTCAATTTGATTTTAGGGATTAATGTAGACATGATAGAAAAAATAAAAGAGAAAAAAAGAAGTTAGGATTGGACAAAATCACCTAAAAAACAGTAATAAACAACCTTCAAATAGTCTTGAAATGAAATTTAACTTAATGTTAATTATGATTTGAATAGCTTAAAGTAAAAATTATTTTTTTGTTAAATCAAACAATAAAATTTTGAATTTAAATATAAAATAAATAGATGAAACAATAATTACTAGTGAATTTAAACTTTTAAACAAACATCCCTTATAGGGAAACTAATTAAACATTATAAAATAACAATTTAAATTTTATTGAGATGTAATTAGAATGAATTAAAACTATAGAATGAATTAAAACTATTAAATGAACTATTGAAGAATGAGGGATACAAGTTATTGAAAAAACAAATTAAATTAAACTATGTAAAACAAAGTATTTTAAAATTATATTGAAAAAAGTGTAAATAAACTAAATACTAATAATAAAATAATGTGATTTTAAATCATGTATTGAAATTAGTCAAACTAACTTTAAAAATAGTCAAACTAATATTCATACAAAGCTAAACTTAGCTAGCACTGATTCTATGCTAAGAATGATAGAGAATATGTCAGTAATAATGAATAAACGAATACAGAGAATTAAAAAATGCAGTCAAATAAATATGCAAAGAATGAGGTAGATGCAAGAAGATGTTACCAGTCAAAGAGTTACACAAGGGAGTACATTATAGATGATAGAGTTTACAGAGAGCAAAAAAAACAAAAAAAATTGTGCAACATGCAAGGCTCATGCAAAGGAGAATAAAGACCAGAAAAATGATCAAAGGCTCACACAAAGGATTGGTGAAATGCAAGGCAGATGCTAGAAGAGGCTAGAGTAACATGATAATTAGTTGGACATGAGTCACGCAAGGCGGAGGCAACCAAAAAACTTGTGAGGTTTGGAATAAAGTTGCGCAAGAAAGCTAGAACACCAAGAACTTGCTAAGGCAGCGAAAAAACTCGTGCAAGGGACATAGCATACAGTGATAAGGAAAGCTAAATTAAAACACATACATAAGAAATATTTTAAAAGCTAGATAAATGATCAGAGATATGAGTTAGAAAAAATAGAGATAAACGAAAGGATAACAAAGATACACCTGTAAGACAAATAAACTTGCATGCACAAAGAGATTAAGAAGAAATATGAGATATTAAACATTTGAATTCTACAAGAAAGAATGATCAATTCTTATTAAACACAATTAGTATAAACCCTACAAGAAATGTGAATGAAAAGAAGATAAACTTTGTGGTTGCTCGACAGAGGTTATCAAAATGAACTATAAATTGAAATGGGTTTGACAGTAAACCAACTAAACCAAAAAAAAATCAAACATAACTCTCTGGAGACAAGATGACTAAAGAGGGTTAGAGAAAATAATAACTAAATAAAATAATAAACCCTGCAACAAATAAATTAGTAAATGAAGCTCAAGCTTCTCTCTCACACAAGAGTCTCCAATGAGATGTGCTCCAAAGAATTGTAACCTTCAATACTACACTCAAACAAGGATTAGCAACCCAAGCTCTGATACAATGTAAAGAAAATAACAAGAGTGAGGAAATGAAATTAATCCAAGAGAGATAGTTAAAGAAGAAGATGTTACCATGAGAAAACCATGAACTAGGAGTAAGCATCCAAAAGCCAACATAAGGAGACAAGAAGATTTTTGAAAGGGGAAAAGAAAAGAAAAACCCCTTGTGATATTATGAATATGGAAGAGAGAGAGAGAGAGAGAGAGAGAGAGAGAGAGAGAGAGAGAGAGAGAGAGAGAGAGAGAGAGGCTCATTTACAATAACTTCATGGAGAGAAAATGAGAGAGGAGAGGAGTTACTAAGTAACTCACCAATCTATGAATGTCATCATCCATAATAGGTGTGTGCAAAGTGTCAAGATCCTCTTAAGGAGGATGAGCTAATTTTCTTAATAAAAGAAATACAAGAAATGACATGTCCTCCCACTTGGACTAGAGGACAAAATACATGTAGGGATTCCATATGAATATTCTAAATAAATAAAAGTAGGATACCTTGGTTTATCCTCAAATAAATAAATAAATACAACCAAGGAAAGATTAACTATCCTAATAAATTAAGTGTGAAGACATAAGATGATTCACCAATTGAGGTTAAAGAATTGTTGACAGAATTTCAAGATATCATTTCAGATAATGTACCTGATGGGTTACCTCATGTTAGAATTATCAATCATTTCATGGATCTGATACCGGGAGCAACTTACCTAATAAGGCACATCACTAGTTGACACCTGCAGAGAATGAAGAATTGAATAGACAAGTTCAATAATTTTTGCAGAAGGGTTTGATCAGAGAAATTTTGAGTTTGTGTGCAGTACCAATTGTGTTGGCACCTAAGGAGAATGGAGAATGTGTGTTGATTCAAGAACTATAAATAGGGTCATAGTGAGATATCGGTTTCTATTTCCTAGGATGGATTATACCATGGATTGTTTGAGTGGAGCAAAGTACTTTACCATGATAGATTTGAAGAGTGGCCATCATCAGATCAAAATTAAAGAAGGAGATGAATGAAAGACTTATTTTAAGACAAGAGAAGGTTTATATGAGTGGTTGGTTATGCATTTTGGTTTGACTAATCCACCAAGTACTTTTATGAGATTGATGAATGGGGTCTTGAAGAAACTCTTGGGTAATTTTGCAATTGTCTACTTGGATGATACTCTGATATTTAGTAAGAGTAAGGAAGATCATTTGTTGCATCTCAAACAAGTAATGCAAAGATTGAAAGAGGAAAAGTTGTTGCTTAACTTGAAAAAATGTTCTTTCATGAAGGAATAGATATTGTACTTGGGTTTTGTGATTTCAGATGAAGGTTTGAAGATGGATCCTGAGAAATTTGAAGCAATTTTGAAATGGCCTACACCTGTGAATCCTAGCAAAGTTAGATCTTTTCATGGATTGGTAAGTTTCTACTATAAGTTCATAAGTAATTTTAGTTCTATTTGTAATGCTATGATAGAGACAATGAGAGGAGATAAGAAAGATTTCAAGTGGACACATGGAGACAACATAAGTTTTGAGACCATAAAGAAGAAGGTAACTTAATTACCAGTACTAGCTTTACATGATTTCTCTAAAGTATTTCAAGTTGATCATGCTGCAAGTGGGAGTGCAACAGGAGAGGTGTGGAGTCAAGAAGGTAAACCTATTATTTTTTATAGTGAGAAATTGAATGATTCTAAGAGGAAGCATTTAGTCTATGATCAATAATTTTATGCTATTGTTCAAGCTTTGAAGAAGTGGAGACATTATTTGATACCTACAAATTTGTGTTGTTCACTGATCATAAAGTACTGTAGTATTTGGGTAGTCAAAATAAGTTGAATCAGATACATATGAAGTGGGTTGAATACTTGTAGAATTTTACTTTTGTGTTGAAGCATAGAAGTGGATTATCAAATAGGGTTGTAGATGCATTGAGTAGAAGAATAAGTTTATTGACTGGGATGAGAGTTGAGGTACTTGGTTTTGATGAATTGAAAATTTTGTATGAAACTGGTCCTAATTTTGCAGAACCTTGGAAAACATGTAAAGGAACTTATCACATATAATCAGATTAATTGGGTTGATTACTTCATTCAAGAAGGCATGTTATTCAAAGGTATTTAATTATGTATACCAAGAGGATCAATGAGGAAGAATCTCGTCAAGGAGAAACATAGTGGAGGACTTGAAGGACATTTTGGTATTGATAAAGCAGTGAGTCTAATTAAGAATAAATACTTTTGGCCTCAATGTATAAGGATGTTTAGAAATTTGTTAGAAGTTGCAAAATTTTCAAGTTGCTAAGGGTGTAAGTTAGAATACAGGGTTATACACACCTTTACCTATTCCTAGTAGACCTTGGGAAGACATTAGCATGGATTTTGTTCTTGGCTTACCAAAGACACAAAGAGGTAATGATTCTATATTTGTTGTGGTAGATAGATTTTCAAATATGTCACATTTAATTCCTTGTAAGAAAACATCAGATAAAGTGGGGTGATATTGACAGATATTATTTAGGAATGTCCTAGGTAATGGTTTGTTCTCCTTTGGTCAAGCCTCTCAGTGGATCGATCCAATGATGATAAATTTGACATAAAAAATAAAAAGAACAAATAAGTATGCAATATGTTTAGGATGATGATGATGCAAAGTTAACAATGCAATTTAGATGCTCAATGATGCTACCATAATGCTCTCATTTGAATGCTCCATGATGATCCTAAATGATTTCAAAATGAATAATGAATGTATTCAAATATAGCAATACAACACACAAGTTTATGCAAACATGTGCTAAATTATCTCACAAAGTCGAGTAGGAAAATGGTGCTCAAGTTTACATTTGAAAATAAAATTATGAGGTTCAAATATGCGTGCATTATAATGACTTATGCCAATTCTTTACTCATGTATTTGAACTAGGATAATAAATAGTGGATAGATAAATCAAAATTAGTTGTAAGGATGGGTGGTGATAAAATAGATCAAGAGAAGAGTGTGAGATGAATTCAAAGTAATATAATGCCATTTGTAGGCTTCTTATTGCCTAAAGAACAACCTGGTTGAAGTGGACCCAATACATAAGGGAAAATAGATTTGGTGTATGATTGTCATGAGGGAAATTCAATTCTATATTTGTCATCACAATCAATTATTTGTCGAAAGGTAAATTATGGTTGGGTGTATATATTTTCCACTTGTTTCTTTGGAATCCTCGTACAAATCTATATAAACCCACTTTAAATATGTTGCTTAGAGGTGTCCTAAAACTTTTAGCTTTCTTATTATGTTTATTTTTTAGTCTAGACCACATTTAACTTTTCTTAGTCTAGGTGGCAATGGTATATTAGCCAAAATTTATATATTATATCATGATTGACAGGAATCATATTAATTAATGATGAACAAAATTCGTCATTGTTTTAAAGCAACGAAGAAGACAGAGGAATGGGGATCCAGAGAGAATGGAAAGGAGCTCAAATGGGCAATTATATTTTCCAAATAGTAAGCATGGTGTTAACTTAATTGCCGATAAATACCGAAAGAAGAGAAAACAAATATAAATTCTAAAAGAATGATAGATGTCCATTATACGCCTTCATTCAGTAGGTGTTGTTTGTGGGAGAAGGGCATGGATGAACACATGGAGGATGGATCAACAGCTCCTGCAGCAGGGGGAAACATTGAAGTATCAGAGGCTTCGGAAGGCTTAAGGAGGAGGGTTTCCCTCAAGAGGAAAAACAGTGCGTCTTCGTCCACACCATCTAAGCGCCTCGCCAAAGACAGGTCTCCACTGCCACCCTTACACAATGGTGGAGTCAAAACTAGGCAGTCACCCATTAAAATGGCTGTTGCCCAACAGAAGGCACCCATTATATTACCCCCAGTTAAAAGTGATGATACCCAGATGGTTACTCTAGCTGCTAAGCCAGTGGTTGTTGGTGGAGATTCGAAGCAGGAGGATGAGAGAATGGATCAAGCAATTGCTGCTGTAGCTAGCATGGAGTTAAGTGAGGAGGTGCTTAAAGATGAGAACGCCCACATAGTGCCTACCCCTGCCGGTAAGCTTTGTTTTTTTGTTATAGGCCATTTTAGGGTAGACTTCGTACTGATACGGCTCTCCAATGGGCATCGCTGGTTTGTTGAATTGTATGTTGGGATTGTAAAAAATAGGGTTTATGTGCCAATTATTGGTCATGATTTCTAGTCCCATAGGACTTAAGGATATCCTCTTATGTGTACCAGGAAGAGGAAGTCTACGTAGTCGCTTCCTCTTTAACAAAAACCCATAGCGCACATTCACACCAACACAAACATTTAGAATCTGCATAATGACTATATCCATGCCCACATAGTAATAGCCATTCAAGATACATACATACACAAGTGGACGGTCCTACTTCATACTCACACCACCACATACACATAGTTGTGCATAATTACCGCATGCATTCTGCTGATATCTGTGTACAAAGAGCAGCTATTTCACATACATTTACACACATCTTAGCATATTTATTGAATCCTATATTCAAACAGTTTGCACTGAGGGCAGCTATTTCACTTGCATATATACACGCAGCTCTGCATGTTGATCACAACCTACTCCTACTTCGGAAAACAAACAGCATTTTGTGCAGTGACTGCATTCACACACATAGTAATATACATTTCACAATTACCCGCAGGCATACATTTTCGCTAAATTGATCACGGCATATATTTAAGCAACACATTCAGAGGTTCTGCATAGTGACAATTCCCACACCCAAATAGTTAAGGGAGATTGAAGAACCTGTACTTGATGCATATCAAATAGCGCAAAGTTTCTGCACCTTATCATAGAGTGTGCCTACCAGTGGATTATCTTGTACTTGCCATTTAATCACCACGTCATAGAAAATCTTTTTAATTGCCCATCGAACAATGCAGAGCTCTGCATATCGACTACATCCAATCTAAGTGCACACATTCAAGTAGAGTTCTCCATACGCTTGCAAAGCTCTGTTTTCAAATACAGACATACACAAAGAACTTTGTATTTTGAGTACAAAATTTTCACATCGACACACACAACAAGTGCAGTGCATTTGTCTTGCACTCACCAACATTGAGGACTTCTCAAACCCAAATTCCTTCATATTGGCCACACAGTCGCTTGTATCAATATTGGGAAAACCTTCTCTCAACCTCCACATCAATCCACATCCACATAGAGCTTGACACGATGACAGTCATGGTATGATCTTGGAGATATTCTCAGTTCTTGGGCTGTTATGCGGTTAAATTTTGACTGTGTTTGATGAGCAATTGACAACATTTGTCTTGAAGATGTAAATTTTGCATAAAATAGGCCCAGCGTTCAAATGTGATTGTGATTGGTCTCACTTCTAAATTGCTTACGCCTGCCTATCTGGTCTCTTTAAGTTTTAAAGTGCATGCACCTGACAATTGTGACCCTGGACATTGAAGACCTTTGTCACTTGCAGTAATTTCTCCAATCCAATAGTAAATGGATTCTAGTGTTAGCCTATTAGGATGCATTAATATATTTAAGAGCTAAAAAACCTATACATCATTATTTTTAATGTTGTTTTGAATGTATCTGGATTTACAAAATTCATTTTAGTTGTTTGGAGGAGCTTTAAATTTTTGTAGTTACTCTTTTATTGCAGGTTGGTTTTCCTGGACAAGGATACATACCTTGGAGAAGCGAGTCTTAGCTTCGTTTTTTAATGGGAAGTCTAAAACCCGGAACTCTGATATGTATTTAGAAATGCGGAATTCTATCATGAAACGATACCACAAGAATCCACATAAACAAATTGTTCTGACAGATTTGTCTGATATAGTTTCAGAAGACACTGATGCAGTTCGTGAGATCATGGACTTTTTGGACCACTGGGGCTTGATAAATTTTCGGCCTTTGCCAAGCTGCCAACAAGATGGTCCTATTGCCAAAGAAGATTTAGATTCTTCTACACAGAACACTAAAGATGAAATTGAAAAAACTGCATCGGCAGCTTCAGTATTAGAAAAAATGTATTGTTTTGAAAAGGTCAGTTCCAGGTCTCGGAAGAAGACTTCTGCAGCTACCACATCCGTTTCAATGCCAACCCCTGTTCTTACTGAAGCTGCAATTCCAGATGTTTTGGTTGGACCTCAAGGGCCTGCAGTTGAATATCATTGCAATTCTTGTCAAGCTGATTGCTCCACAAAACGTTACCACTGCCAGAAGCAGGTGTGTTGGTGAACATTTTTTAATTGTCTTTTTTTGAGAACTTTTTACTTACACCATGTCCTACGCTTTATGCATGCTCTCACAAAGTGTACAAGATGCTTATTTATCTTGTTTCTTCTCTTTAAAGGGGCAAAATGCCCTCCAACTTTAGGTGCTGTCTATCTTCTTGAGTTGTACACTGCTGATCATGATACATTAAGAAAGCTTTAAAGTTTAAACACAACTTACCACAGTTATAGTCTCTGAGAAATGGAATTATAAATTAAACATTGCATACGGGTCAAACTATTTTAAACTAGATTCTCCAGAGAACACCAAGATACACCTAACCTCTTGTGGATACAGCAGCACAAGCTTGAGGTATTAGGACATAAGAGGGAATAGGCAATCTTTGCCAATTTATAAACTATTTATAACTGCATGAACATGGAGTATGGCTTGGAGCTTCCCACAGACCAAATCTAATGTCTTCATAATCATGAAGTGATCTGTGAAACCTTACAGCCACATTCATCAAGGATATTACATGCTACCTGATTTAAAGGAATGCTAACTAATCGAGGATATATAGCTATTTCCTAAAGGCCCTGAAATAATGAGGCTTTAAAGTTCAAATCCCAACTCAAGCTAGCCCAGAAATGAAGCATGTTCCTCTAACAGATACTTCCAATAAAACTTCCTCCTTTCAAATCAAATATGTAAACATAACAATGGGATGTGTACATTTTTGGTGACCCTAAGAGGCTAAGACAAAAGGGTAGGGATCATGTTGAGGATGTAACACTGTATGTACACCAGATTTGTTGCGCATATGAAACAGTGTAGATGCTTTTCCATATGGTTAGTGTGAATCTGGATTGTTCTGTAGAGCACAGATAATTTGGTGAATAAACATGGGTCCTTTTTTAATAGTATAGTAATATTTTTGGAGTAAGAGATGGTAAAGCTGTGATCATTCTGTCATTTTTGGTTTTTTTAGCATTTCATGAAAAGCATCTGAGTGTAGATGCTTTTCCATATGGTTAGTGTGAATCTGGATTGTTCTGTAGAGCACAGATAATTTGGTGAATAAACATGGGTCCTTTTTTAATAGTATAGTAATATTTTTGGAGTAAGATGGTAAAGCTGTGATCATTCTGTCATTTTTGGTTTTTTTAGCATTTCAGGTCGCCTACTTCATAACACTTTTCAAGTTTTCTGAGTGACAAAAATGATAATGGCTACTATCATAGCTTGTAAGTGTTTGGTTCTTGCAACGAAGGGGCACAAAATTTGTAGAAGCTCATGCTTAGTGATGAATTTCATCAAAATCTTACCCATGTTTCTATTCTGTAGCATTTTGTGTAATTTTTAATTTTTAACATAAAATATTGAACTAAATCTTGAGCTAAAGTATAAATTTAAAATTTACAAAGACACTAAGAGTCTAATGCACATGTGTTTTTCAAGCCTGTACTATGTAACAAAATGCACCTAAATCTGAGTTGCATTTGCATTCTATTGCATTTTGTGTGGTGCTTATAAAAATCTGAAAAAATAATGCTCGAGCACAAACATAAGTAATATCTTCAGCCAACTCCATGTAGAATGCTTTAATATCTGCTCTGCTCTCTTGATAATGAGTGCTATTGTTAAAGGTTAAAATATCCCTTTTGGGATCAAGAGTATTTTTATTATATAATACAGTGTCTGGTAAGCTACATTATATGGCTGGAAAAAGCAAGAATTTGTCATCTTTTTACTGCTTATATGCAAATTTGTATTAACCATTTGTTGTTATGCCAGGCAGATTTTGATTTATGTTCAGAGTGTTTCAGTGCCGAGAAGTTTGGAGTAGGCATGGCATCAACAGATTTTATACTTATGGAACCTATGACTGAGAGAACAGGTGTTAGCGGTGGTAGTTGGACAGACCAAGAGACTTTGCTTCTTCTTGAAGCTTTAGAACTTTACGGTGACAACTGGAATGAAATTGCCGAACATGTGGCTACAAAATCCAAAGCTCAGTGTATTTTACATTTTATAAGGCTTCCAATAGAAGATCCTTTTTTGGAGGATAAGGACATGCCAGACACAATCATCCAGGGCAGCCTAGAAACAGTGTCAGGAAACAGGGATTTAACAATTGCCGCTTCTCAGAGCAATTCAGAAAGCCCAATTGCTAAAAGTTCTAGTAGTGAGGAGCTACCTGGGGTTTTTAAAAATGATGATGCTAAGTCAAAACAGGTAGATGAAGGTCAACCTTCGGAAACGATAATTGAAAATGATGCGGTTAAAGCAGTGATAGCTGCTTTCCAGGCTGTTGGTGCATTATCAGGTTCTGAGGAGTCACTTTCATTTGCAGAAGCTGGAAACCCTGTTATGGCATTGGTAAGATGAAAAATTTGTGTCCACAGAGATTTCTTTTGCTCACCCTGGATATATTATTGCTATATATATACTGCCAAATCCATCCTTCTGACCAATTTCTGGTTGTCCCTGGATGTTAGTGCATTTTTTTTTGTATTCATATTTTACTAAATGAAGAGAAGCTCATCTACTGTCTTGTTTGTAGGTGGCATTTCTTGCTGCCATGGTGGGACGAGAATTAGCTGCGGCTTCAGCTCAAAGTGCATTGAAGGCAATGCAGGACAATACACCTGCCATGCAACTTGCTGCTAAGTATTGTTTTAGGCTGGGAGATCCTTTAGTTGATAGCAGGGATGAGAACACAAATTCAAGGTAGGTAATGTGTTAACAGACACTAACAAGTTTGATGATAAGTGCTGTATGCTTTGTGATAACTTGATATCCATGTATGTAAGGTGAAGGAGTTGAAATGATAGCAGAGTTCTTGACGCCGTTGACAGGCCGGATGAACAGGAACTGGAAAACAAACCTGTCTCTATGGAGCATGGCAAAAGCCCAGACGTGGACCCCCCTAAAAAAGTAGACGAATCAGCTATGTCTGATGCTCTAAAAGAAACAGAAACTTTGGAAGCATCAGCTTCCTTTCAAGAGTCCCAAGTTGGAACTGGAAGTTCAAATTCGACAATGACAAATGGGGAAAATACAGGTTTTAATCTCTCATCTATACTAATACATGTACTATATATGTGTGGAGTTAACTTCATCTATATACTATGGCTATTAATTAGCCTATTCCTAATGATTGAGAACGATTATGTTTTTCTTATGGTATCTACTATCACTTGCATTACAGGAAAAGCTGATCCTGAACAAGCATGCAGTGCAAGTGGAGAAAAGACTGGTACCGGTCAATTAACTTTTAATAGCTTATCAATATAGCATATGTGATGTGGGTCATGAATTTCTGTTATTTGCTGACATTGAATGATATTTTTCTATGACATTTTTTCAGATAAAGCTGATCTTGAACAAGTTTGTAGCCCTAATGAGAAGAAATGTCCTGAGGATTCAATGGAGGTTGAAGATTCTCATGCTATGGACACAAAGAGAGATGATAACGAGAAGAAATGTCCTGAAAATTTAGTTGTTCTGGAAGATTCTCACTCTTTAGACAATCCGAAGTCTAAAACTGAGGAAAAATGTGTTGAGGGTTCACCTGATGCGGAAGATGCTGATTGCGTAGAAAAGATAAAGCGTGCTGCTATTACTGTGCTTTCTGGAGCTGCAGTGAAGGCCAAACTTCTTGCAGACCAGGAGGAGGAGCATATACAACAGCTTGTGACTCTAGTCATCAATAATGAGGTATTGACTCTGATTATTGATTATAGATCCTGTTTTTGAAAGTTTCTGTTATATTCATACTTCCAATTTTCTGCAGTTGAAGAAATTGGATATCAAACTGAGACACTTTCGGGAGCTTGAGAGTGCACTTGTTAAGGCACGAGAGCAGATTGAAAGGGAAAAACAAAGGTTACTCATGGAACAAGCAAATCTTGTGGCTGCTCGTTATGGCTTTGCTGGAGCACAACCAAGATCCAGTTCACTGCCTTCAGCAATTGGCAATCCACCTACAGTTGCATTGGGCCGATTTCCCTTGGGAGGGGGTTTGAGGTCTATTTTAAATACCAATGCCGGGACAGGAAGGCCACCTTTATTTACTTCCCCCCAAATTAGAAATGTCGCTCCTCCAGCAGTTCCATCAGTCAGTGCACCTGCAACAAGTTCTGCTGCTGGAGTTACCTGTCAAACTTCAGATCCTCGAGAAGCCATGCCACCACAGGGTGCAAGTTCACATTCTGGCTTCCAATAATGTCAGTCTTAATCATGTGTATTGTCTTCCAGTGAGTATTTGCTGAAGGAAATTTCATGATGAGTAAGTCCCTACTGTGACTAAAGGAGTTTTTGCAGAGCTCAGTTTCCTTTGTGTAAAAAATGTTATATAATTTGTGATTTCATTCCGATACCTTCTATGTCGTGCCTGAATGTAAGTTTATTTGTTTTATTTGCAGGTGATGATGTGTCATGATCGAATTATATTTGAAGTACAATCTGTACTGAATATAATTCTGCTCTACACATGAATGAATTTTAAGTAATTATTAAGCCTCACTTCTTTTCCAATACTATATTGCCCTGACCTTGTAATTCAACTCAATTTCTCATGAATATTGGCTATCCATTGCGAGGATTTACCAGCTGATTAATGCATTAGATATTTTAATTCTCTTGATTGAAATGTATGCATTTTGAGGATACAGATACTGAGACGCATCAAAGGAATAGATGAGGTTTTCCGATTCTCCACCATTATGGAATTCGAAGTGTTGGCCATTTATACTTAGGACCAAGCTCCAGTGAGCGATATGTAAAAACTGAATCCTTTGATATGGTAGAGATATTCAAGAGGGAGATCCACTACAATTACGTGTACCATTATTTAAAATTTTGTAGAGAACAACAGCTGTAAGCATTGAGCTCGTAACAAGGATTATTGATGATTTCCTTTTGTTAGGTTTATCGGCTTAATTTTCTTTGGCCTTCTTTTGTATATGCATCTGCAATGACTCTTTGCACCTGGAAATAGTAACTTGTATGAATTGAACCATACTAACCTGCATTGTCAGAGGGCTGCAGAGGGCTTGATTTCCTTTTTTTCAGGTGCTTCTGGTGATAGATCTTGGATCTAATGGGTATGCCAAGCTGAAATGCGAATGAAATCAGAAGTACTTTTATGGATTAGATGTTGCATGCATTGACAGTAAACATAAGGTTTGTGTTTTTCTTGATATAAGTGCATTCCTGTTGTCATCAGAAAGAATGCATATTTAATAATGCTTTCCTAAAAATATCATGTTCAAGACTGTTGCAAATACTCAACTCTCCTGTTCATTGCAGATGGGACAGAAGCTGAAATTGCATGTTCATGAATAACTCCTCCAGCTGTCACAGATTCAACTTTGTTGGCACTATTTAGTTTCATGCAATAAACTTATCAGTACAGTTTACCATGTTCAATGTACAAAGCAAGTCTTGTAAATGATCATGACTATTTTAGAGCAAGTCTTGTAAATGATTATGACTATTTTAGTTGATCTCATATTATTTTTGTTATCTGCTGATTCCTTCACTTGCATTTGCTTCCTTACCGGTTACTGGTGTTGATGTATGTTGCAAACATCAATGCCCCTCCATGTTCTTTTATGAATAAAAGCTCAGTGGCAGTCTTGTAATGGTTATGACTATTTTAGTTGATCTCATATTATTTTCGTTATCTCCTGATTCCCTTCACTTGCATTTACTTCCTTACCGTTACTGGTGGTGATGTACGTTGCAAACATCAATGCCCCTCAATGTTCTTTTTTGAATAAAAGCTCAATGGCATTATAATCAATGTTTGTGAGATTTCAGCATGCTGAGACATGGGGACAAGGTTTTGGGTATGGCAAAAAATTTCCCAAGTTTTCAGGATATCAGGGAATGGTTATTGAAAAAATCTCATCATTGGCAATGATAATTCTCCCTCTTTAGGTTTTTAGCATTTTTTTTCTTGAAAAGTTAATGTCACGTTTTTACAAACCAAATAGAGAACATCCCCTCCAAGTCCCCTAGTTCTTGGGACATCAAGGGCATTGGCGACATGACATGGACAAATAGGGATGTTTCCCCATGGAACACTGATTAAACTTAAAAACATGTGAAACTCATTTTATACAAATTCTGGTCGTATGATGTCGAATTTTGTTTAAACATTGTTGGATTGTATCAGACCATTAGAGAAAGCGTACCAATAGCTGTTATAGCTAACCTCATGCACAAATAGAACCTAAATTATACATTGGATATGCACTCATAGAGCCTAAATTATACATTGGATTTTGACGGTGTTTTTTTGGTTGTGTATGTGACTTACTAGTTAAAAAATATTTTATGGCTTCTGGGTATTAAGGCTCCCTGTAGAATTTGTTAAGTGCCAAAAGGTCAAAGCTTGGTCATATCAAAGTGTCACCCAATACCTACTTAAAGATGCCCAATAACTGTGCACTCAAAAGTACTTATGGACAAATGTCCCAGTAGTTGTGCACAAATGTCCCAGTAGTGGTGTAACCAAAGAAGCTGAAAAAGGTTCAGCTATTGGTGTGAAACTTATTAATGGGTTTTTAGTTATCACCTTTTGACTCCTTTAAAATTAGTAATTGGAAGATTGAGCATACAAAAAGTACACGGCTATGAGAACACGCTCATGCTGACTACCAGTACTCTTCCCTAGTATCTACAAGCAATGACCGTTACAAAACATTGAACACAAATCACGTAGAAAATAGAAGGTATCGACTTAAGAAATGTATCCTATTTCGAAGCTGCAATAATTAGTTGACAGAGATCTCAAAACTATTTTATCTTTCTTGTGGGATCAGCCTATAGTACGACATTCGCGCAGTTTTTGACATCTTTTATGCTAACACACCCAAATCAACAAAGCTCATTCGAAAGTCTGTTCTTTCCATCTAGTTGAAGATTTGAAGAAGCTAGGTGCATGTTTTTGATTCCTTACTTTCACCATTATTGCGTTGAAGGTTCTATGGAACATCATCAACAATTGCCCAAATATTTGCTAGAGTATGATAGTGGCTGAGATAGCTAACGAGCTTCGTAATGGTTTTGCTATTTACAAAGAAAACATGCTATCTTTTCCCCTTGCTGCGCAGGCGTGGAATTTGACGGTTGCCCTACCTGTCATGAATTTTTTATGACGGTTTGATCATTTCAGTGCCTTTTGTCTAACGTTTTGAGAAAAATATGAATTGTCCATTATTATTCATAATTAATGTCAAAATTTTAAATTTTATCATGACAAATTTCTGAATTCATTTTGTTTTTTTTAAATTAGGAATTTTTATATCTTACTTTACAGTTCATTAATAACTTAAAGTGTCATTTATTTGTATATATACCATGTCAATCCATATTTTCTTGCATATTTTGAAGTTGTCATATATGGTTGAAAAGTAACAGGCCTAATGGGCCATCAAACTCTAGACTACCTATTATATTGCAACCAATCAATTATACATTCCATAGTCTTCTTGCTTTGTTTATGTCACGCAATTTGGGTGTTGTATGACAATTATTAGGCATTGACCTTAATTTCAAGATTGTTCCCTAAGACAAAAAAAAAATATTTCTGCTTAATTATGTCCACACTCTTTTACCTAACAAAGACTATTGTCTCCTCAACTCCTAGTATCTTGGAGGACTTTTCATGTCTCCATGCCAATAGGGAACAGATATAGGATATTTTGGGCTTGCACAAGAAGGGGTGGTAGGATTAATTCAAGTTATCTAAATGGTTTTCCCTTGATATTAATAAGATTACTGTTAAGTTGAGAGCGTTGGTAGGATTTAGGAGAGATCTAAGAGCCCAACCGAATGGAGGGAGACGTATTCTAAGTTGGAGGTCATGGTTAATGAGATTTTTTAGTTGAGGAATGATTATGACAAAAGAATTAAAAGCTTAGAAGATAAAAGGGGTGTTAGGATGATTCAAGTTATCTAAATGTTTTTTCCTTTATATTAATAAGATTAATGTTTTTTTATTATTACAACAACTTAACAAGGGATTTGAACCTTACAAAAATCACAACACAACACCAAAGGTGCCAGTAGAAACAAAATACAAAAAAGGTCATGAAAGGACCATTGACAACAGACTAGCCCCTTGGCTAGTAACCCACATCAAGTGTGGGTAGACAACACAACTACAATATTGGATGGAGAAGAAGAGTTTGTAGAGTGATTCTTCCTTCGCCAACATACAACTATCCATGCAATACAATCAAAGGGGTCCCCACCACTAAGGGTAGAGTCTACATCATCACTAGGAACAATGTGCTGACATTGTTGGAACCTCAGAGAGAACCAACAACTTCAATAGGAGTAGAGTGCTGACCAACCTCAACAGTCCTGGTTTGGAGCATATCAGAAGTGACAATAGTCAAAGAAGAGTTCACATTGCCAAAGGGGGCTGACTCGACAACATGGGGCGGATCTATTGGAACGGAAGAGGTTGGAACATGAGGAGCATCATCCAAGGGGGCGTCGTCGACAGGGTCATCAAAGGAAGAGTTGGAGGCCAAGACAGTCAAATGATCATCATTTGCATCCTTCCACCAAGTGGAAACACCCTTACGACAAGAGAGAACAATCAGTGGCCAAATGACCAGTAGAGAAGCATTGCTTGCATCGAAAGGGAAGACCCTCAAAATCCTGTGATTGGGTCCAAGGCTTGTCCCTAACCATGAGAACCACAAAGATGTCAATGTTAACCAAAATATGAGCGAAGGTAGAACGACTCACCACAATAGTGGCCCATCCACCTTTAGGAAATGGCTAATAGAGTTGCCTATGACCTCAAAGAAACAATTCTCCCAAAAATGCAGTGGAACATTTGGGAGACAAACCCACTCTTGACACACATTGAGCGGTTCAGCAAGAGGGTTAAAGGAAGTTGACCAGGGTTTAGCCGAGAGAGAGAGTGGTGCCCCCACACCCATAGTTTGCTCAATATCAAATCATGTTCCTTATTAGTAGCAAAAGCAACAATAAAAAACCCTCTTGCACAAGGGAAGAGCTCGATGCTACCAGTAACTAACGGTCTCTAGGAATCAGACACCTAGTGATGCATATTAAGAAGAGAGGGCCAGCAACCAATAAATCTATAGATCAATCTACAATGCTGGTAGAACTCAACATTTTCCACCATCTCTAGGTCACACACCACTAGAGGAGAGGTCTTGGCACAAACAATCGGACGAGTTTTCACCTTTGGACCAATAGATATGGTAGCACAAGCATAGCTCTGCCCACTAGCAACAACAACGTTAGAGCTAGGAACCCTAACCCTCGCAACCCCAACATTGGAACACCCACCACCACCTGAACTAGGACAAGACCCCCCAAATCCAAGAGGGGCGAATTTGAAACCAACTCAAAGGCGCCATAGCATCCTCCAGCCCAATGGCCGCAGGGGAAGATGACTTGGGCGAATTCAAAATGCGTAGGGCAAGAAGCAATATTTTTCTTCCTAGCAACGACATTCACAAAGCATGGACAGTCGTTGCAGCCTTGCCAAACCCGTCAGAGAGCCCAAATGCAGGCCTAGGCCTTGCCAGACAATTTGGGCAGGATGCAACAATGACCAACATTTCAAAATGTAGAGCGACAAAGCAAAAAACTATTAATAGGATTAATGTTAAGTTGAGAGCATTGGTAGGATTTAGGATAGATCTAAGAGCCCAACTGAATGGAGGGAGATATATTCTAAGGTAGAGGTCATGGTTAATGAGATTTCTTAGTTGAGGAATGATTATGAGAAAAGAATTAAAAGCTTAGAAGATAAAGTGTACGAGGTTAATTAGAACTTAGAACAAGTGTTTTAGATCAACCACTATTCAAATTAGAACAACATGGAAAGGATTGGGATCTTGATTGTGAAACTTAAGGAGCTTAGAGAGGAGCAATTTTTTGATATCTCCCAAGGTTAAGAATGATGGCTAAAATCTCAAGGAGAAAGGTCAACATGTTATTGAACATGTCAAGAAAGGTCTGAGCTCATACACTAGGGGGAGAAAATCATTTGAAGAAGAGAAAAGGAGCTATTTGATTTGATAGACCTCCATAAGAATTGGATGGTATTGAGACTGTTCAAAAAATTGTCGTAGGGTTCTTGTTGTCTTTGTTTTTGTTGTTCAATGTTTTATTTATTTATTGTTGGTTGGTTGCTAATTTGCAATGTGTTATCTATTGATAATGTTTACTAAATAGAGTTGTAAGCCCCTTCAAATTTTGTTTTATCCTATACTAAAAAAGAAAGACCGTTTTAGTTTTTAGTTTTTGTTGGGCAAAGGATATAATAACCTAAAATTTCATGTTGTGTGTGATATTGTACCTCATACTATATAACAAGAAGATAGAGAAGAGTTTGAAATGAGAGATGAAAGGCAAGTGGAGCAAGAAGCATTGCAAAAGATTTAGAATACATTCTACTTGGAAAAGTTTAATGAAGATAATTTGAAGCTAAATAGTCTTAGTGGTGGCATTAGAAAACATCCAATAAACAATCTTAATCAAAGAGAGAAATTGAATACTACTTCTTACCTTATTAGCAACTAGAATCAAAATTAGCAAAGATCCACTATTCACAAGAAAACACTCCCAAAAAATTTATAAAACTTGTTAAAGGTATTTATGCAATGGAAACGTCTAAACAACAAACTAAAATGTACGTCTTATCAAGGGGACATACTTCTATTTTTTCTTTTCTTAATTGTCTTTATATGTAGTTTTTGAGATTTTGATAACTCCTTTTTAACTCCTCAATTTGGTGCCTAAGAAAGAGGTATAACTATTTGTGAGGGTTAGATTTTTTAAGAGCATTTAATTAATGGTAAATGACGATCACAAAAAGTTGGGTGTTGGATTTTAGACTTTCAACAACTATTTAATATGCATATTAATGATGTATAATACAAATCAGCAATAACATTGTTTCAAAACCACATAAATATAATAACATTGCTTAACCCAACTGCTTATTTCACCTCATGATTTGATATTTGGAACATTACATTCTCTAAACAAATTGAGTTTTGGAATTAAATTGCCTCACAAGTGAAGGAGTTCAAGAACCATAGATTTGCCACAACAAACAAAATGAAACAAAACTAAACTAAACTAAAAAACATAATTTAAGTGATAATTTTTTTTTGGTGATGCAAGATTACCCTACAACTTAGGATGCTCATGCATTAGGCATCCAAAGTAAGAAAATTTTGTGAGATTGGGCTTACAAAATGGAGTCGGATGATAGTAATACTTTTCTAAATTTGAAAAATAGCAATCACAAAAGTTGAAGTTGGATTTTAATCTTTCAACAACTATTTAATGTGCATATTAATGATGTACTTTTACAAATTAGAAATAACATAGTTTAAGTCACATAATAAAATAACATTGCATACACTCAACTCCTTATTTTGCCTCATGATTTGACCTTTAGAATATTACATTCCCTAACCAGATTGAACTTTGGAAATAAATTGCCTTAGAGTGTTGGAAAGTTTAAGAATTAGATTCTTGCACGCAATAAACAAAATGAAACAGAATCTACAAATTAGAAATTAACTGAAATCATCTTTTGGGTGATGCAACATTACCATACAACTCTAGATGCTCTTATATGACACTGTTAAGTTTTAGGATCGATTACAAATGTAGTAATATTATTGTCTTTCTATATTTTCCAAATGCATCGATCTCTTGGTTTTATACAAGGCAAAGACAAGAAGACATGTCTATTCATTTCAAGGGACATGTCTATTAATAATTAGTTACTATAAGATTAATATAACTTATATATTCATTTATATTAATACTATATATAGTAATATTAATACATATAACTATTACATATATATATTGATATAAATAATCATTCAATGTTCTAAGATAACAATGACTTTTATCTGAGTGAAGCTACATACTTTAACACTCCCTCTTAGCTAGGGAAGACAAAAGTCAGTAATATGTTTTTACAAAACATCAACTAAATAATATCAGTGATCTGTTTCAACATCACATGATGTATATCACTTTCAATAATTGTGATTTGTTTCAGCGTCACATGATGACTATCACAATATAAGTACCGGTGATACGTTTCAGCGTCACACGACGACTATCACCTTCAATATTTGTGATCTATTTCAGCGTCACATGACACTATCACAATAGCTAGGTACCGGTGATCTATTTCAGCGTCACATGACGACTATCACCTTTAGTACTGTGATCTGTTTCAGCATCACATGATGACTATCACAGTACGAGATCATGGTCATTTTAAGGAACTCAATCCACCATGTAATAATTCATTTATCATGATCTGTTTCAGCCATCACATGAGGTCTATCATGATAAAAGATAGTTATTGTAAGATCGTCACCTTTCAATAACATCAAAAAATACAAGTGATAATCACTTGGAAGTCGTCACTTCCTCATGATTTACACAGGGGGTAGGCCCATTAAAACATTCAGGATTCATTAGTATAATAATCAATTATATCAAGTTTACCTCATAAGTGCTTCACCATCAATAGTGAACTCCCTCTCGATCAACATGATCAAGATTGTCACAAGTTGACTGAACCATCTGCTCCCTCTGAAGATAAATAGCTCTTATAGTACTTATTAAAAATAAGAGAGAGACTAATATAATACGGAAGGATAATAATATAAGATCATTCCAATATAATATAGATAAATATCTAACTTTGCACATATATGCATTTGTTCCATCTTATATATATCTACTTTAATCTATATTTTCAACATATTATTTCCTTATTAATGCCACATAATAATCTAAGGTGACCAATTTCCCAATCTATATTCACTTATATTCATAAGAAATAAACAATTAATACTTACCTCCAACATTACCTTAACTTCTTCAACCCCTATGTACGTGGTCTATGGAAGAAGGTAATCCTTGTATTATGTGTTTGTTATGACTTTGAATATATCTTACTGGTGCCTCCACCTCCTAATCCACGTGGGTATCCAAAGTGTATTGATTACAGTTCGGCTTCCAGTTCTGCCCCAATAGATGTGATTATATGATGCCAACCAGACTCAACAAGCAATGATCACTTGGGGGATGGATTACTTCGATATGTGTTGATGGGATTACCGCCAAAAATAATCCTTTGACGAGTTCTTCACAAGAATGACAACCATCCTCAATGAATCCTTCTGCAGATAACACCCGAGTCACACCGCTCTCATTCACACCTTGCTTATTTGAAGGTATCATACATATAAAGTGTCTCTTCCCAATTTGTTGTGGATAGCTATATTGTTTTGAATGTCGATATGCATATCATAAGGGATATAACATCCACCTTGGTTTACGAACTGCTCCAAGAGCCAATGATAAGTGTCCCCTTTTAAATCCCCTAATTGCTTCGTTCGACACCCATGTCGTGCCCTATTTCAATGGTAATGGCATACATTTGCCTTTCCCACATTCGATGTTGATTCCCATACTAATCTGCTACCATTCTATTTTCCTATTCGCTCTCTTTGCAGACCATGCGTTCGATGTGGCAGAGTCCTCTTTGAATAGATAATTTTATTTATTTGTCCTCCTTTATTTTCGGTGTGTGCAATCTGCAGTAAGAGCCAATGATGACTCTCGCCAGTTATATTAATATAGTTGCTGTTCAAACTTACTTTAATCACTACTATATAAATTGATGATGCATATTTCCCTGTCATCTTCTACCTTTCTTTGACCCGACAATGCTGCGATGATTGTTTCTTCCTTTACATTTGCAGCTTGCTTTGATACCATGTTAAGTTTTACGATCGATTACAAATGTAGTAATATTATTGTCTTTCTATATTTTCCAAATGCATCGATCTCTTGGTTTTATACAAAGCAAAGACAAGAAGACATGTCTATTCATTTCAAGGGACATGTCTATTAATAATTAGTTACTATAAGATTAATATAACTTATATATTCATTTATATTAATAATATATATAGTAATATTAATACATATAACTATTACATATATATATTGATATAAGTAATCATTCAATGTTCTAAGATAACAATGACTTTTATCTAAGCGAAGCTACATACTTTAACAGACACTAAGGAAAAAAAATTGAGCTTGAGCTCACAAAATGGAGTTGATTGAAGGTACCATCTTGTAGATTGTATACAACGTACAATGAACTCCATTATCGTATCTAGATAAATTTTCATCTCCTCTTCCAACAAGTGATTGGTCTAATATCCTTCCTCCACTAAAATACATCTATTTCATTTCTTACAACATTTGCACACACTATATCATTATAAGTATAACAAGTCTTCATTTTTTTCTCCTCGCCCATTTCTTCCCCACTTTCCTCTTCCTGTAAATCAACAAAGTTAGCAATGCCTTCTCATGGTCTCTAATTGTTGCACCTTTCCACGCTCTCCTCACATACCTTCACCATTTTATTTGAAGAAAACATACCCTTAACATCATCTTTACAAAACAAAAATAAATAAATAAATAAATTCTCACCTTTGTTTTTCTCTCTTCCTCTATTGTTATAACTTTCTCTTCTACACATGTAATCTCCTTATTCTCCACCTTTATGCCTCCATTACAATATTTATCACCTCCGATTTCATATTTAACCTCGTCCATGCCTTGAAAAAGAAATGATTTAGTTGTAACCTCTTTCTTATCTTCTTTTGTTTCCTCTTGCACAATGATCTTTTCTTCTTCTCCAACTACTGCAACTCCAATTGTTCTTTTTCTTTATATCTTTAATAAGACAAATTTTTGTCATAACCTTTTTTGGATCATGAGACAATTTAAAATATATTTTTTATTCTTTATTTCTTTTCCACATTGTTTACTTGAAATTATACTCACCTTTGCATTTATTTTCTACCTCCTCTTCCTTGTCCAATGGATTCATAGTAAACTTCTTCCCATCTTTTACTATTTTGTAAGTATTTTCTTCAAAATCATGCATAGATTTTTGGTCAAATTGTCACATTCAACCAAATAGGACATGACATGTGTCTATGGGCATCACATTCGATACAAATTTTATTAGAGTTGATGAGTAAACAACCCACAGCTCCCAAGAACACTTGCATGCAAAAACCTGTCACAAAAAAAGAGAGAAGAAGCAAGAAGCTATGGAGGCCTGAACACATTGATCCACGAGAAAGAAGAAATCATTCTTGATGTGCAAAAATAAAAGTTGCAATTCAATAATGAATATTTGTTATGAATACAAAGGAGATCAATCCTTATAAAAGGAGATCTGAAACCCTAAAAGGGTAAAACCTAAGTTGCACAATAATAATTAATAAAATAATTAATTATTATATGCCTAAAGTTTAGCTTAAGTAAAAATAGGTAATAAGTGACTTACTAATTAAATCAAACATGATTTAATTAATTAGTAAACACTTTATTATTCTAACACCCCCCTTAAGATGAACTTTGGGAGAAGCTAAAAACCTAGAAAGAACTACTGAAAGCAAATGAGTCCTGACAACAAAAGGCCTAATTAGGTACCCAAGTACAAAAGAGTCTTTGTAAAGTGGAGAAATAGAGAAAACCATATGGGAAAAACTCGACTCCAAAAAGAGACAAAGACTAGTCTGAAGGACTGAAGAAGCCTCTAAAACTAGGAATGTTCCAAAAAATAGGAACAATGAAGAGCATGTAGAACATCACTGAAGAAAGAAGCTACAAACTCTGTCAAGAAGTAACTGATGATCTGAAGATCCTCCACTGAAATATGACCAGGTAGAAAAGACTGTAATCTGCATGAGTGCCCTCAAATGACACTATTCGAATCAGGAGGCAAACAAATGCAAACAACTGAAGTTGAAGATACAAAATACTGTAATCTGCACGAATGCCCTCAAATGACACTACTTGAATCAGGAGGTAAACAAAGACAAACACCTAAACTTGAAAATACAGATGGCATAAAAACACCAAAGTCTAAAGAGTTGATCAATCAAAGCTGGAAGAGTGCGTCCAAAAATAGGAAAGAAAGAGTGTCCATATGGTAAATGATCCATCTCATCGGAATGCATAGGTACCCAGCCACTGCATCCACCTAGTACATGAATCAAATACTAAATGCATAGCTCACACTATCGAACCAAGGAAGCAGTAGAACCAGCAGTAGAAACCCCCCATAATGGTGACAAGGGAGTAATGATAGGTACACTAAAAAGATGGCAAACAAAAGCAAACATCAAACCCCCCTAGCACTTTATAATGGAGTGCCAGTACATAGAGCACGAACATGTGCAAGATCCCATATATGCAATAGAATGACACTTTATCTCAGTGTGTGTGCATAAAAGAATGCTACAAAAGTGAATTATACATTTCTCAAAGAAGAGAGAAGGCTACTGAAATAAAAGAACAGCCTAAGATGATCCATCCCTCAAAAGGAAAAGATCCCATGACCTGAAACATCCAAGATATCCACGAGATTGTAAAAATGCAAGAATCTGAATAAAATGCACCTAGAGTAGAATCTAGAAAAATGACTCAAAATACTGGAAATCTTACAGAACAAGTTTTCCAACGATATATCGTTTGCCCAAAATGGAGTCCAAATGCGTAAGATAGAGCTTTCGGAGTGCAAAATCGAACATCTGGCTTTGACAGTAAAAAAATATCATCAAAAAATAAAAATAAAAAATTCTTACCTCCAGATCTGGATAGACCTCGGAACCAGCTTTTCGACGATATCTCATTTGCTCGATTTCGATACCGTATGCTCAAGTTATGAGCAAAAAAGCATAGGTATGTTGAAGGGCCCAAAAATGGTGTCCAGGGGTGCTGAAATGTGTTGACATCAGCACTTCATGGCATTAAAATTGATGACCATATGACTTTCACTGCAAAAAGGCCCTTGGTTGCCATATGACCAGGGGTTGAGGCTGCATCACCTATGGGCTTAAATTTGATGACCAAATGGCCGTCGCCACCCAAAAAAAATAAAAAATTTCTTTTTTGCAAAATCGCATGCGCACCTTGAGATGTGTACCAGGTTGTCTAACTTTTTGCTTTGATTTGCATGCCAAGGTATTTGATTTTTGTCTCGATTTGTGTCAAGGAGGTAAAAAAAATTTGCCTCAATTTACATGCCAAGGTGGTACATTTTTTGCCTCGATTTGCATACCAAGGTGGTATAATTTTTGCTTTGATTTGCATGTTAGGGTGTTACATTTTTTTACCTTGATTTATGTGCCAGGACCGTACGACCTGGTATGCAAAAAAAAAATTGTCTCAGAATGCAACGACGTCCAAATCAGACGTGCTTTATATGGAAATAGGGGTCCTCAAATGCTACGAACGCAACCGTGAGGTCCGTTTGGGCTAGAAATGCTCCAAAAAATAGTGACTACCTCAGGATCCATGTCGAGGCTGGTTGCAAAAAACATTTCTCACAGATTCCAACTTTGTCCAAATTGGAAAAAAATTATATGGATCTAAGGGTTCTTGGACGCTGTGAATGCAACCTTGAGGTCCGTTTGAAGCCAAAATTACTAGAAAAAGAGGTCCCCCAGATCTGACAGAGAACCCTCTAAAAATGCAGATCGGATGAACACAACCAAATCTCTCAAGAAGAGGACAAGGGCAAACAAATCTGAAGCTCTTATACCATATTGGAGTTGATGAGTAAACAACCCACAGCTCCCAAGAACACCTGCATGGAAACACCTGTCACAGAAAGAGATAGCAGAAGCAAGAAGCTATGGAGGCGTGAACACATTGATCCACGAGATAGGAGAAATCATTCTTGATGTGCAAAATCAAAATTTGCAATTCAATAATAAATATTTTTTAAGAATACAAAGGAGATCAATCCTTATAAAAGGAGATCTGAAACCCTAAAAGGGTAAAACCTAGGTTGCATAATAATAATTAATAAAGTAATTAATTATTATATGCCTAAAGTTTAGCTTAAGTAGAAAGAGGTAATAAGTGACTTTGTAATTAAATCAAACATGATTTAATTAATTAGTAAACACTTTATTACTCTAACAACTTTATCTTTGTAATTACCTATTTGAAAAGTCAACAATTATTGTCCACTTAACAAAATTTGATGACCTCTTTGTAGCCATGAAACTTTTTATGGATTGGGATGTTTTACTTTCCTCAAGTTCAACAATTTCACCACTTATGCCACCAAATTATTTGTACTAATGTTATCCACAATTACTTTGTAACACTTTCCACCTAATTTGTAAATTTTTTTGAACAAAGTTCTTCTTTGTATGGGTTCTCATTGTTCTTTTTTTGGCTTTAAAAGTATTCTTTTGACTAAAGACTCTCCTTTCATTGGTTTCATATTCTCTTCCTTTTCCTCTTCTTCAACCTCTATATAATATCTTCTTCTAGCATTAGTCTTTGCAACTCCTTGTCAAATTTGTGGGTATTCAAAGGCTCTATGGATAGCTTCTCTACAATTATAGCATGTGCCCAAAAACCTGCTTTCTATTCTAAAATTTCCTCTTCCTCATAAAGATTCTTCTTCTCCATTTGCTCCTTGTCTAATTTTTTTACTCCACTGGGATTTGGCTTCTTATTCATTGACTTGTTTAACTTTGTTGTTGCTTCTTTGTTCCTTATCTACAATAAATATTCCTTTACTTTTGTAATTATACTATTGCCTTCTTAGTATATTCTCTTCTTTCAATGGATATTAGTATGCCTATGCTTGTGTGTTTATTTTCAACATACTCATCTCATCTTGAATGTTGAATTTCAACCCATTTATGTATATGGCCACCTTTTCCTATCCATCTAATGTTGTCCCAATCTGATTAATAATCTCTCGGGATAATTTTTTCCATCAAGCTAGCCACTAGTTGACTTCACCTTGTTATTTTTTTACCACTATTTGCAACCCTCTCTCGCTACAATTCCCTCCACCATAGTGCAACATGTTCTTTGAGTTTTATTTATGCTAATTTTGTTCTCTATAGATGTTTCATCTACTACAAATCAAAGTAGTCCCCCCACTCACTTATCCAATCAATCAATTCATCAACATTTAATGTACCTAAAATATTAGGGACCTCCATTTGGTTACCTTCACTAATTTTTGTAAGGGCACTCAAGAATCATCCTTCCTAGCATTTATTAGCTTCTCATATCTCTATTTGTTCATGCACTAAGACTCTTCCTCCAAAATTTGCATAATCAAAGATCCACTACTCATCAATAAGAAAAGACTCTCAGGAAAATCTTAAAACTAGTAACCACCTAAATTATTTCATGCCAAAATCTCCAAGAAATCTTCTTTTGGACATTGTGAATGGTCAAAAAAACCTATAACACTTCAACTCTTGCCTCTTTTTTCACATCATGTACTCCGACATCACAACATTTTGATTATCTTTTTCTTCTTTCCTTGAGGAATACATTATCCAAGACCCAAAATAGGGACTAGGGGTTCCTCTTAAGGCACTCATAAAAAAAGTGGAAATATATAAATCTTACTAAAATTCACTTTTGTATCTCTTCTCGAGATTCATGTAACTCCTTAATTTGATGCCCAAGAAATAAGAATCACATAAACATATAAATTGTGAGAAATGAGAATCACCAAAAGTTAGGCATTGAAGTTCTAACTATTTATGTGTGTGTTAATAAAACACTTTACAAATCAACAATAACATGGTTTGAGAGCTGATGAATAAAATAACATTGCTAGACCCATCTCTTTTTTCACCTCATCAATTGGCATTTGGAACATTCAATTGTCCAACCAAATTGAATTTTGGAAATAAATTGTCACACATGTTAAAGTTCAAGAATATACACATTTGGATGCTCTTGCATCACAATGTAGGTCATGTAGCTCTATTATGAAGTGTAAAATCATGTTCATGTCAAATGAAATGTTAGATCAACTACAAATCAAGTAAATTGGGCTACCAAAAAGTTGACAATACATGATGGCCTCAACAAGTGGTGTTGATTACTTTTCCTCAAGCTTGATTCTAGATAGAAAGGGAGTTGATGTAGAAACACAATTAGTTGTATCAAAATGAGCTAAGAGATCAAGATGGTACATGGATTGTGCAAGAGTGATCCTAAAATTAAGATTGAATGATCTAGCTCCTAAAAAGGTAGTTCAAGAGACCCAAGTTGGTTATAATAATCTTGACCGAGCAATGATGGATGGATTCATGTGTACAACAATCAAAACATCAACATAGAGAACCAAAAATATTAAGGATCTATAATTTATTGAATATAAAAATCTTATTTTTAACCTTTCCAAGAAGGAAAGAACAACAAAATGAATTAAGAAATATATTTTTTTCAAGACCTTGTGTTGGAATAAGATAAATTCACAATTTTATTGAAAGATACAAGTACTTGATTGCATTGTTCTCACACCCAACATATGGAAGCTTTTCATTGTGATTTTTTCTTATTGTAAATACATGAAATAGGTTCCTGCACTAGCAAATGAATACAAATAACAACTACAAGCAATGAAGAATTAATTTCATTCCACAATTAAAAAAAATTGAATAAAAATATCACTACAAACTACTTGATCTCTTCATAGAGTCGAGAAAGATGATTAGCCTTTCCTATAACAATGAAACACTATCTTGGAGATCTCTAATGACAATAGAATTTGGAGTAAATACATCTAACTTGTTATTTTGTAGAGGGGTGATTTGGTAGATAAAGAGAATGTTGACAAACAAGTTAGGCACATAGAGAACATCCTCAAATTTACTAGTGTCAACATCACTCGCGCCTTTCTCAATGACATTTACAAAATAACCCTCCAATACATGAAATTATTTTCTGATAGAACTCATATGGTACAATAAACCCAAGTCACTAACACAATATGTAGAATATTGTTCCAAAGCAACAATAATAGTTGTTTTTGGTTTGACTAATTTGAAAGGAGTATAGATTTTTTGTGCAACAAAGGAGAGAAAGTTAATATTATTTTTTCAAAAGATGTTTTATGTCATTGATCTACTTCCCATGATATGAATTTTCCTATGACCAACTATTTTTATCAAGCACATGGTGACATTTCTTTCTTTTGGGAATTCCCCATGGACAAAGAAGACATATAGTCCATTTTAGAGGAGTACGCTTGACATTTATGTAGCTTCTTCTTGGACCTCCTATATTTCTTGTTGAATCATACACACTTTCTATTCCTTTGGTTTACAAACCGATAAGGCCCAACAAGTTATTATGACTTTAGGATACCCATATAATGTAGCTACCTTTCATGCCTCAACATCCTAGAGAAGGATGCTAATGACGGTATAATAAATGTTGATATCACAATCGACTTGTGAGTGTGAAAACTAGACACCAAATTTGCATATTAAAGTTAATGTTTGTTGAGGTCACTAAATAGTAATTAAATGTCCTTTCCTCTATACAACATTCTTTACATTGTTCTCTAAGGCCATTGAAATTTATGATATAATGCTAGATTTTGTCAAGCATTTTGGATTAACATCAAACCAATGTTGTTATGATAGCCTTAAATTTCATCAGTTTGGTTTAAAGACTTTTATTTTTTTCAAAAACTTCATATGAATTTGTACACACTTTAATACAAAATACAAGATCAAGGAAAATGTAACTATGAAGAAATCCAAGTGGTTTATTATGTTCAATAATCCATTGTATCATATCATTATCATCCTTAGATTCAACAATCTTTTGTACAATATAGAGAGCATACCCTCCTTGTATTAAGGCATTGCATGCATTTTAATGTCATGACATGCAATTATAAAGAGAGCAATATAAACTTAAAATGATCAATTTGTGAATCAAAATAAAGCACAAGAAAAAAAATACATGCCAAGAGAGCCCACCAATTTCACTCAATCAAATAATTCTCTCAATTTAAAAAATGTGGCTCTAATAATTTCTATCGATGTTACACATATTACACATTTATACATGGATGTTAACTTAAAAAATCAATAAAAAAATGAAATGGGGTTTTGAATATTTACCATTTGAGTGTTTTTATGCAATGGGAATTGCAATAGGAAATATTTGAGTGCCTTTATCTAGCTAAGCAAGATAGTCTTCGGTTTGTAAAGAAAAATATACACTGATTGATATTCACTCTAGGATACCTTGATAAAGATACCAATATACAACACCTAATTCTACACATATGTTAGGCTTTCCACATGTGAATAAGAATCTAATAAAATTGTACAACATTCACATGAACATATTTAGTTATCCATGAATTGAGTCATATGTTTCTTCTATTATTTTGATAAGATACCTTATGAAATATTCATAAAGGATTTTACTAGCATCCAAATGACTAACCAGTCAAAACTAACACTCAAATCATCAAACATGGCTAAGAAGATGAATTAGATATTTATAGATCCATACAATGCTTGATACATTCAAAAGATGTTGATTCTATCTTTGTCATTGCTCTAGGTTTATAATGTTGTATTACACCATTGGGATAAAACCTAAAAAATTATACAAAACGCCCTCAACCCTTTGCTAGATATAAAACCTTGATGGGTTTGGAACCCTTTTTCTCTTGATTTTATATTTTCAACCCTTTTCCCATCTCATTTACTTGGAAATTTTATAATATATATTATGCAAAATCATCAAGGCACCTTAAAAAAAGAACCATAAATGTTTGTCACTACAAATCTTGGACATGCTTACTTGCATCATCTCCAAATAGCTTTACTCTTTGAACCGAGAGTAAAAAATTAACAACCCTAAGTATAATACATGAATCAAGTTTCAAAGAGGTCCATAGGTGCTAGGAAATGTGTGAAATAAATTTTCCATACATTCACATATATTACGAGGCCATTAATGACATTAGGATCAGACATGGAGGTAGGTAACTTTGGAGAGTTATTTTTCCATGAAATTGTGAGAAAGATGTGCACACTGCAAGCTTGGCATGCACAAAAAGGTAAAAATGCATAAAATAAATGAGATATACTTTTTAAATAAGCATGAAAATTTGGAAATCTTCATTTTCAACCATTCGATCTATAAAATAATTGAGATCCTTCAGATGAATAATGTTGTTTGGGAAAGAAATTCCTATTGAATTAGTTATGTGCTCAAATTATCCATTAATGGAATTCCAATATGGTCTTGAGAGTGATTGAAGTGAAAAATAGAAAGCGCGAGATTTTGATGTGGGATATGACACATGAATAGGAATCAGACATTCGCAGTTTAGGTTGAACTCTACTCGAGAAGAAACTAACAACCAAAGGGATTTTGAAATATTTGAGTTGGACATGGGCATGAGAGATAGACAATTTGTGGAATTATAAATGCACAATGAAAATCTAAACAAAATCTCAAGGTAATATGCAAGAAAATATAGGGAATTGGAGGTCAAAAGTGGAGATAATACTAGGGGAAATATAGATATGCAAAGGAGTTTTGCAAAGAGGGAAAAGGATGATGGGGTGAAAAATTATAAAAATAAATCTCAAGAGCAGATGAAATGAAAGGGGAAGAAGATGGTTTAATACACTCTAAAAGTATACAAAGGTGGGAAAAATTAGATTCATGGGGAAGTAGGGACTAAGGGAAGATCAAGATGTCTATCAAGATCTCATAAATAATGGAAAGCAAGGGGAAGTGGAGGATAAAAAGGACTTGATGAATCTTGAAGGGATTTAATATAGGAAATAAGGCTAGGATAGGATATTAGAGAAGTGGGATATTTCTAGTAGTCTTTGGATAGTGTGCAACTTTTAACATGCAGTGGAAATCTAGAGGGGATGGATAACAACACTTAGATGCTTGAGACCAATTGAGAGCCTTTCAAAGTTTTTTTTTGGTTGGTAAACTCTTTTGACTAGAGCTATGAGCCATTGAAGCCACAAATTGGGGGACCTCATCCCCAAGCCTAACAATCCAAACCCACAAGAATGAAAGACAAGAAGGGGTCCCAAGCTTGTAGTAATGAAAGACTTGTGTGGGTCATATATAGAAACACCAAGCACAAAATATCTATGTGTGTTTAATATAGATTCTATGAGAAACACCTACCAAGGAGAATTCCATAAGCAACACACAACCTACATAATTTGGCACATAGTCCATGAACACTCCGACCCAACGAGGGTATATCTCATTCAGTCCTTAATCTCCTCCATGAAACCATCCTCCACACCTCCTCACATGACCACCACCTCTAAACTCCTCCACAACCACCAACACGACCACCAATGTCATACCCACCACCAATCTCCTACACATCCACCAAGGTGGGCCCAAACCAGCATTAACACTTATTTTGTGTTGGGCAGGGATTCAAACCTTGGTTGCACCATTAACAGTGAAACCAATTCACCACTACACCACAAGGTGAGCTCCCTTTTAATTTTTTCTTAGATCAATAGTACATGAAGGAAAAAATGAGGCCTTCAAAGCACTAAGGGGGCCTAATTTTAAATGATATGGGCACAATCACATTACAATGAAATAATTATGTGGTTATAATTAGATAAAGGCATATATACCATGACTATAGAACATAAAGTATGGATAAATAGAATATTTAGACCACAAGTAGTAAAATCCTTATCTCTAACTACACATTTACCTTTAGCTCCATATTATTCTTAAAGAGGTACATTTCGAGATGGTTATACTCTAGTACTTGATCTATCCACTTTTCAAACTACACCATTTATTATTGGTACAAGAACCTTGTTGTTTTTTAGGCATATGCTTCCTATGAGCCACATACTTTTAAACAAGAGGCCTCTTTGTCTTGATTTTCCTCTTTGAGGTATCTTTTTCTTTGTCATAAACACCTAACTTCTACTTGGGATTTTTTATTTCTATGGTAGGATAATTGGGATTTATTATACTACAAACCTTGTCTCCCTTTTGCACTTGTTAGGTTCTCGACTCATAACTATAAAAAGGGAAAATTATAATTAAGCTAAGATGTATTATCCAAATGATTATTTTTGTAGGAATTTCTTTGATGTAATGAAGTAATTTGCCTAAGGAAATATGCCAAGATCTATAAACCCAATGAATAACACAAGAGAGACAAAATGACATGATAAGAATAAGCTATATTCTCACTAATATGATTGAATAGATCAATAATAATAGATGGGATAACTGAAATCAATTAATATACAATGTAGAAGTGCCTACTTATATAGGCAAGAAAATAAGAGAATGTGATAAGGAGAAGATAGCCTATCACCCACACAAGGTGGAATCACATGTCCACCAACACCCCCCACTTAAGTACAACTTAGGGGAATGTAGTTAACTCAAAATGCTATATGAAAATGCAAGATGGGTCTCGACTACTAGGCCGCGTTAGGTACCCATGTACAATATGCAAGTGCAAATGCAATGAAAACTATCATAAAGTAGAGAAAGGGAGAAAACCTCAAGGTGAAAAAATTCCCACAAAAGAGAGATGAAAAAAAACAAGATGCATGGATGGATGGAGGACTCAAGACCCCCTTAGGAATACATGCATCATGTATATACAATCAAGTATCTCTCCATATGAAGGAAATAAGGAGACATGATATCCCCCCATAATGAATAATCTCCTGCAAATATGGTAAGTTCTCGAAGACAAAACATAGTCCAATGCCTACAAACAATATTCCTCCCCTTGGGAAGAAGATAGGCTAAGTATAAATGTAGGAATGATTCCCATTCTAGATAGGAACTAGGAAGTGGAATCCAAATCTAGTATGATGATGATATCTTTGAAATATGCTCATGTTTCACCATGTTATTCAATGATGAAGATGACACAACCCAATAAAGAACATGCTCAATCATTGTAGAAGGTGACAGACAAGGAACCAATGGTAACTGATTGTGAAGAAGCTCCAAAGACAAAGATGAAATGATAAAATTGTTGCCACAACTATCATCAAATACAAGTGATGCCACTAAAAATTGAATGGGATTTTCCATCACATAAGCATGATCAACCTGAACCAAGCAATGTGACATATGAAGTGCAGGAAGAGAATCATGAATGTCATTCTCCAAAGACAACATAGAATATTCTCCAACTGTGATAAAGTTTTCATCAAATAGAAGAGAAATCACCTTAAGTATGTCTCTCAAATCTAAAATGTGAGACTCTGCAAATAATGAACCAATATCTAACAAGTAGGAATCCCAATCAAGAAAACAAATATATAATCTCTTGCAATGAATCATTAGAATCACCAACAAGAGATGAATGTGTGATCTCAACTAGAGAAGTAAGAGCTTTAGGTGGAGGCTTTGGAATATAATCCAACTAGATATCAATTGTAATATATCATCATCAAAGGGAATATTATCTGCATCATAAAGTGGAATGCAATAATCTGCAAAAGGATCATCTGGGAATGGAGAAATTTGTCGATATCCAAAATGCAACCAAATAATAGTCCAAATTGTGTGTGGGCACTCAATACCTCTGATCTTGGTGTAGATTTCACATAAGATAATCGAATTGATGTTGTGATCCATTTCTAATTTGATATGAATATTCTTACTTTCCTAAATTGATTGATTCCACCATGACTTTGGCTCAAGAATGAGTAAATAAAGACGAGGCAAGAGATTAAGCCATCTACAATTTGTGATGATTCCTTTTTCCCATGAGCCATAATTACCCCTAGTTAAAGTTATAACAACATGATGTGTTGCATATCCCATGATTATATCAATGACACACTTCTCACATTACAAAATGAGATAAGCAAATCGTTAGACCCCTCCACAATGCACTGAATCAAAGAAACCCCCCAAAAAGATGATTTTGGCACTTTATATATAGTATGTGTACAATTACCACCAAGGTCAAGCAAGAGCTAGGTGGACTTCTAGAGTTGATGATTCCAACCGCCTTAATGAGGCCAAATTAGACTCAAATCAATATTTCTAAGGGTCCATATGAAATCCAAGCAACAATGATCATTAATGGCCAAAAAAGACCTATATCTGAAAGTGATATTTTTGCCAAAACAAGGTTTTAAAATGATAATCGATCTAAAAAGTAGACAAAAAATTATACACTTTCAAAAAAATGGTTCTTGAAAATGTATCAGTATGAGCTTGAATGAAGCCTCTGAAGTTGTAAAATCAAGGATTAGATATGTACAATGACCAAAAAAAAATATTTTTTCAAAACCTATCCACCAAAACTAGAAAATAATAGCACCGTTGGAAATTTTATGAAATTCTAATCCCCCAAAAAAAAATTACACTAGAAAAGGAGTCTATATGAACAAGTTATGAGCCTCCAAAGTTGGACTATAAATTTAAAACTGCAAATAGCGAGGGATCCAAAAAAAATTAGAAATGATGATGTCAACACTTTATGACATTAAAATTGATAGTCAAATGGCCATCACAAAAAAATCACGAGCTTAAAATTGATGACTAAACGACCGTCGTAACAAAAGAAAAATGCTCAGGTATGATGTTCAGACAAGTGTTAAATTAAATGTATTGGGAGGACACATCATAATTTTACCAATCATTTTTCCTTACATGTCACGATGTGATTATGCCTATGTGTGTGGATGTGGTGTGGTTTTCTAGAGCCACGTGTCTATGTGGCGGAAGAGGGTATTGCTACGTGGGTGAATTCGTACTGGGCTGGAGGCACTGACACTACTTGGGTGCATGGTCGGTTAGAACTCAACGAGGGATTATCCCATATGCAGTGGGAATTGATATTTTTTCCCCTATAAATGCACCCTTCCATAGACAATAAAATTAATTTAGGATGGCATTGGTGTATTGCCCTAGTGGTTTGCCATTGATAGTGCAAGTTGTTATGCTTGGTTGTCAATTGTTTGCTGGATATGGTACCCTAATTTTGGGGTCTTCTCATCTCTTTCACTCAACTCTAGATTTGAGGTCAATGAAAGTACAAACCTCACCACTAGTCAAAATTCTATTCTAGGTGAACATAAAATGTATTTTTTGGCAGCTATATAGAATTATCCCACACTCAAGAGAATAGTGATCTTTGTGGAGTTTATATGTACAATTTCAATGCTTGATATCAAGTCGAGCCTAGAGGGGGGTTATTTCTGGTAGATCTTGAATAGTATTGTTCTCTCTATGAAAATATAAAAATGCATAGAGAAATGGGAGGAGACACCAGAACCAACTTTTCCCAGACAACAACAATATTTCCAGAAAATATTGATAAACTATAGGGATAGTAAGCCAAGCCCAAAAATTATTTTTTCTAGGGAAATAATAGGCCATAAAAAATAATGTGAAATTAAACTATTAAATAAAATATTTCACAAAATCATATTGTTGTTGAAGATCAAGTTCTACAACCTGATTTGCAAAAAAAATTACCTTAGATTTGTCTTTTTTCCAAAAGAGGCAAATTTATAGTCAAAATTTGTCAAAATGGCCTCCTGGATGCAATGGTGAGGTCGTATCCTCCTCAAAATAATCCTCTTCATATCTAAACACAGGACCTCCAACAAACAAAGCAAGATCTCTTTGAATAGGCTATACAATGGCACTCCAATAGTTCTTATACCATGTAAGAATATCTTTGATGCAATGAAAGAATTTGCCTTAAGGAAATATGCCAAGATATAGAAGCCCAATGAATAGCACAAGAGAGAAAAAATGATATGGTAAGAATAAGCTATATCCTTACCAATATGATTAACCGAATCAATAATAATAGATGAGCTAACTGGACTTAATTGATATACAATGCAGAAGTGTGTGCTTATATAGACAAGGCAATAAGGGACTATGATAAGGAGAAGATAGGCTATCACCCACAAAAGGTGGAATCACATGTCTACCAAAGGTGGATCATCCTCCATTATGCAATTAAGTATGTGCAACAATGTGAGGATGATAATGTGATAAGTGCACTAAAGGTGGATCTCACACATAAAGTAGAAATGTGATAACAACTATCACAACCTAAAGTAGAATTTCTCCTACCATGTGCTAATAAAGGTGCTCCTAAGTGTTTCATAGGCAAATTACTATGTGTGTATTATCCTAAGTAAGCTTAAGTAAGGTGTAATTAGGAATATTTAATTACACGAATAATTTATTGCACTTACACATTCAAATTGAGACTAGTTTTATATTCTTTAACAAATTAAATTTAAACTTTGACGAAGTGTTATTCTAAAAAAACTACTTGTTTAGTTGATTGATGATAGTGTAATTTAGTTTTAGGGGGTTGTTCTTATCTCCAAGATGCTTGTTTAGTTCCTTGGCAATGGTACTTGATTGTGACTTGTTAGGTGAATCAAATTTATGGTTGATTTGGTGTTTTTGTCTTGAGGTCTATAGGATTATCTTCTATGATATCTCAATTTGTAGGTTATTGATGTGATGGTGATCTTGCATGTTTCATTGTTTGGGCTTTATGATTTGTGCAATATTTGGGTATGCACAACTCATTTCTTTCAATGAGATGAATTAGATGTTGATTGTCTATATCTATGAGATTGATCTAGTGTTGATCAAACAAATTTTGTTTGACCTTTTGTTAATCATTTGTGCATTGGTATGTTGCATCAAGATGAGAGGATTGATGATGAGTTGAATGTCTAGATAGTTATTTACTAGGACTTATAGAATGTTTTTTTTATGATGATGTCATGGATATCATGGTTACACTTTTTAATGAGAATTTTCAATAATTATATTTTGATGGTGATCATATCTTCTTGCTTTGGAGATATTGGTTCTACTTATCTATATTTGCTAAATGTGTATGGAGTATGGGTGATCTTAATTGAGGAGGTTGTTGTCACAATACCATGGAGAGATCAATATCATGGTTGAATGAGAGATTTGGTAGTGATATGAAATAATCATTTCATGATTGATGATATTCTTTAGCAAATTTGGAGTCATGGAGAGGTTCTTAGATCCTATTTATTATTTGTAGTGAAAATGCATTGACTTCTTATGTTCAATTGGTAGGACATGGTTAGCTTCATGCAATTTGGAAATCTTGACTTCTTGGTTACCCATGGGTGACTCTTATAGTATTTGGTTGAGGTACAGGTTTAAGTGTATTTTATTTTTCTAGACATGTAGCTATAAAATTGACAATGGTCTCATTAGTATTGAGTACATTAGTCTTGTACTTGAGAACTTCATGATGCTAGAATTGCATTGAATTGGGAGATTAACTTGAATTGATTAGTTTTGGGTGGTCATGATACTTAGAGAGTTGGGTGGGGTCACAATTTATCTTAGTGAAATTTGTTGAGATGGTTACTCTTTGGAGGCTTTAGCAAGGAGTCTAAAGATCCTTCACCTACATATGGACATGAGTTCATGATGGATTTTTAGAGAATTTTTTTCTTGGAGTAAATCATTTTGAATTATTATATCCTAGAGGAAACTTCACATTCCCCACACTTGTTGTACACAATGGATAATCATCTAAGAACTATTGAAAATTATTATTTTTAGAAGCATTAGCTTTTTATGCTTTTTCTTCTCATGGATATGGATCTTGAGCTTGCTTCTTAGTTCTAGAGGGTTCATTATAGGAGTATTTGGTATGTTTATCTCCTTTTGAATATGAGTTCATTTATGATCTAATCCATTAATGAGGGATTATAATGTTATTGTTTTGATTGAGAATGCATTTGAGTTTGATATTCCTTGGCTAGAGAGGTTTTCATCCATGTTAATTATACGAGATACACATTTTTTACTTGATCTTAGATATTAAAAAGTTGGGTGTTCTTGATTTTGATTTGGGGTTGTGAGGGTAATATTACTTTTCATATCTTAACACTTAGAGGCATGTGTAGAAGGACATGATACATGTCTAAATTTACATGTTATCTCTTTAGTCTTGTTCTTCTTCTTGGACATTTGTATTCATATAGCATTGAAATTGAGGTTTATGTAGAGATATGGTGATCACTATGTTTCTGGTCATGTGTTGCTCATTGTTCTGTGATGACAAGTTGGAGGTTCCTTGACCTCTTTTTTTGTCATGTGCTGAGAACTTAAGATATCTTTGTATACTAGTGGTAGGAGATGAATCACAACAAACTTTTTTATAAACTTTCCATAACTTTTTGGATTTTCTTTCATACTGCATGATTTTGTTTAAACCTTTTATTTGATGATATTGATAGACTTGGTATTGTACCAACATAATTTGTAAGCACCTTATTAGTGAATACAATTTTATGATTATTTAGCACCCACCTTAGTTTTTTTCATAGTAGGACTTCATATGACACTTAATGGACACCTACATTCAAATATAAGTTCTATAATAATTTAATTTCATTAAAATTGAGGTAGGCCATTATTTATAAGTGTACTCCTCTATTATTCCTCCAATCTAATAATTTATTTAATCACATAGGCCCTATGTTACCATTTTCAGACTTTGAACTTCTTCCCAACCTCAAAATCAATCATACTTTGTAATCCAATATCCCCTCGTTATCCAGGGCCCATAGTTCAAATTTGAGCATTGATTGGTGGGTACAAAATTCCCTAGGTGTTCTATACCAGGTATAGAACACCCTATGTGTTTTATACTAGGTATAGAGCATCCTAGGAATTATATACCTTGAGTTTTGGGCTTACATTTGAATTGGGGCCCCGTCTTAGTAATTTAGTGGGGTATTTGGATTTATACTCAGTTGTCCTAAGTTTTGACCCCAAAAATATTGTGAGAGGTATAAGTTTCCTATCTCTCCTTATTTTGGCATCCATTACTATACTCAATCATTCACATCCATTATCAATCAATCAAGTTCAAACTTTGTAGACAAGCATTCAAGATCTTAAGCATTTTAAGGTGTTTTAAGGAAATCTTCTTCATGGATCAAGCTTCTTTACCTCATTAAAGGCCAAGAAAAGGAGTCAACCATCAAGGAATATGATCTCCACACATTTAATTAAAGTTATTGCATCAATATATTTGATCACATTCAAAGAATCATTTTCTTTACCAAGGTATGACATACTTCATTTTTTGGATCTAGCCTCAACTATATGAGAACACGTTTTCATTTACTTTATTTCATTTCAAGGTTGATTCATGTACAATAAGAAATGATAAGTAATTATATGATGTAAATTACTCCCCACTTCTCAATTTTCACATTAGGAAGAAAGGATGTCTCCCACTAGGCTCAAGGGTTGACTCAAGCTCTTAGTGGGAATACGATTTGTTCTTCCTCAAAATGTCAAAATGATAGAAGTGGGAGAATGACTAAATGATGAAATAGATAAAATAGAGAAGATACTAAAAATTTGATTAAAACAGACTGATATGAATTGATATTTAGCTCAAACTTATGGAAATGGAAATCAGAAGATTAAATGTACCTACTTCAAGAATTTTAGTCAAAAATAGCAAGGACAAGGTGAAAGGCGATTTGTACCCAAGGACAGGGAGAAATTTGATATATTCATGACACTTTTGGATGAAAATTTCACAGAATCTACAACTATTCTTGTACTATCTAGACCTGAAATCATAGCTCAATAACCTATTACTACACACAGAAAATGGGGAAGGAGGTTGAAAAGAGGTTTTTTTTAGTCAAACCATTGTTTAGGAATCAACCTTGAAATTGAATGAAAGGAAAAGCATGGTGTCATGTAGAAAAGGCTAGATCTTAATAATAAAACATATCATACCTTGTAGACATAATTAATTCTTTAAATGTGATCAAGTATGTTGATGCAACAGATTTGACTAGACAAAAACCCCAAAAGGAAATCATGCAAGAAAAAACCTATTGGAATAGATATTGTAATTTTCCACAATGTTTTATTGGGAAGAAGAGAGAGAAGAATGGAGCTTGGTGGATGAATGCAAATCTTCTTTATTGATAGAAAAATTCTTTGTTTTGCCTCTAATGGGGAAAGAAGCTAGATCTATAGAAGGGAACATGTTGATTACTTGAGAAGAATGAAGACTTGAAAGATTGAATTTGATGGCTCTTGATTGCTTGATTTTCTTCCTTACACTTGATATCTTGAATGCTTCATGGCTTCACAATGAATTCTTGATAATGAACTCTTAAATACATCATGGATAGATCAAACGAGGAGAGATATGAGGTTTATATACATCTCACATCATTTCAAGGAGTTAAAATTGAGTAGGATAACCATGGGTCTTAATTTCCCTCACAAATCGTGGCATAGGCCTCCACGCAAAAGTTGGGCCCAATTCCCTAGGGACACATCGCAAATGGTGATCTATCCCTAGAAGAATGGGCCTAGATTTTATTTAGGTGCTAGAGAGATAGAATAGGTGTGGGATTTCCAAGGACATCTCATTTCAGGGTTAGAGCGGGTCAAAAAGGTTAAAAATAAGTTGGTAGGTCCTAGGTGAGGAAATGAATTATGGGATTGGATGGAAAATGAGAAAACATGTCTAGAAGTAAGGGTCAACCTCAAGTTTAAGTAAGATTGAAAGGAGGTGGAGGACCCATATTTGAATTTAGGTACCCTTTTAGTGTCATATGAGGTCCTACCATAGGAAATACACTAAAGTAGGCACAAAATGGTCCTCAAATTAAACACAAGTAAGGTGCTTACAATTTAGGACTATATAATTCCAAATAAAGGTTTGACCAAGGAAAACCCCTCTATCCAACCTTATTCTCCATTTTTCTATGTGTAGAAACATGTGGTGGATGCATGGGGACTTAATTCAAAGATCACATGACCTAATGGAAAGATTGCACTTGGATTTGGAAAAATTTACTAGATATAAAATGCATGTGGCTATTTGTACTTGGGAACAAAATGACCCAAGTGATTTGTACCTACCAAATCTACTCCAAATTTAGATTGCAAGTCGAAACAAACTTCTATTTTCCATTTCAAATCATTACATGTATTTGTCTATTTTCTATCATTTTATATTTTTTGTAACATGTCATATTTTCTTATTTATCCTTCTATCTTGAGCCATCCTACCATTTCCCTTGAAATTCAACTTACCCCAATTCTTCATTACGAAACATAATTGTACTCATTTATCACTTAAGTCCAACTTGAGCCTATTGGGTCATCCTCCTTATTGTGCATTAGGAAGAGGGGAAAATCCACATTGATTCTATTTTCTTACAGTACATTTTGGTGACCCTGACGTACGACATATCCATTCTGATTTTGGTGCTTAGATCTCATACATTGATTGTATTATTGAATCTAGTTTGGTATCTTTCATGGAGTTTACTAATTTATATTGGTGTGTGATAAGTTATGTTGTTACATTTATTCTCACTTATCTTTATCAATCACATGAAGTGAATAATACTTTTTTGCATTTCATGGTGTTTATATTCCTTCATAATGTTCTTGCATATGGAATTATGTGACTCTCAAATATATGTCTTCCTTATAAAGCATGTTTCAATACTTTTGTCAATAATTCATGCGGTTTTCTTCGTAGGTTGTAAGAAAAATGCATGGAATATATTGATAATATAAGGGTCTTTGTTGATGAATCTAAAGATGACATTATTATAAACTACCTTAATCATTCTCCTATGATGCCTATTAATCATGAGGATATAGATCAAGCTCCATATAGTCTCATATTAGTGAAATCTAGATTCTTTCCTCCTCAAACCACCTTAATGGATAGTCTTAAGGAAGCTAGTTTATGCACTCCTTTAGCTAATCTAAAACATTTTTCTTTTTATCAAAACATTAATCATATTCTTGATGTTAATCACCTTCTTGATGATTTATCTCCAAGAGTAACATTAAGATGAAATGAAGATCTTGATAAACCTTCTTCTTCTTTCCCACCTAAAGATTTTGAGAACGGTGATAGGAGTCTTGATTGCACTAAAGAGAATATTTCCCTTCCTATTCCTCTTTATACCATACACTTTCATAAAGCTCAAGATGAATGTCCTTCCTCAATATTAAAGGCTAATTACAATGTGGGGTATAAAATTACTAATCAACAAGGTTATAGTGGACAAGGTCTTGGTATTAATGAACAAGGTATTTGTTGGTTATTTTTCCTTCTACCCCTAATTCTAAATGGTAAATCAAGCCTCAATATTATAGACTGAAAATATAATGAATTAATTCACTGCATTATCAACAAGGACATGAAAACCCAACACTAACAAGGCCATAATACCTCCTACACTTCGACCTCCACGAGACTTGGGTGGGTGTACCTTTATGACATCTACTTAACCAAATGATTCAACACAACTTTCCCAGTAGATGCAAATTTGTGGACAATTCTTAGAACACTAAACTCATTCTAAGTAATTAAGAAATAATTTACACTCAAGAAAGAGAATAACATATTTATAATTTTGAGATGCTCACCAAATGACAGTTTATGTTAACTATGACCAGTGCTTAATCCATGGGCCAAGAGTCATTAAAGATAACATATGCTTGATAACATGATCCATTACACACAACATTAAAATTTAAAGAAATAAGTATGTCTAACATACAAACTCTTCACTTCTATAAAATGCTATCATCAAACTTGCATTTAATTTCAACTTTTACAGTGATCACCCTGAGCATATTCAATTATTTCCTTGAAAGAAAGAAAAAGATGAACAACTCACATCTGCCACACATAGAGATGAATTGGAAATATATCTTGAAATTGTAACAATTCATGTAAAAGTTCAAATTTGATACAAAGACAATACTATAAACTTCATTCATTCATGACTTCAACACTAAGTAGTAATCAAAACATAGTCACACACTAATTACATAGATCATATAACTCAAAACCCCTATATTATATTTTGTTGTCTCTCTAAAAACATATTAGGAGCCCCTATCAAGTGATCATGGAATTCATTTTATAGCACAATGGATGCAACAAGATTCAAATCACTTGATCAAATCAGATATAGACTAAAGACCCAAATCCCTCCCAAAATAATGCAACAAGATTTATGAACTCGAGGTAAATCCCAAAACAACTGCTCACAATGAAACCAAAATGTTGAAACTGCACCAAAAAAATCTTTAACTCCTTGGTGATATGGCTATAAAGAACAAACTAGATAATCAAAAGGAACAAGAAAAAAGGCCAAGTCATTTCTTCATCATTTAGATCAGTACTTAAACTTTGAAGTGCATGGGACACCCTTAACTTATGGCCAACAAATGTAAGATGTCTACTGTTGTAACTGAGCAACCTCTTCAACAACATTTTTGCCCTATCACCACAAAACAAAAACATAAAATACAAGACAAAAATAAAGGAATCATTTACCTTTACTTAATCTGAACCTTCTTCCCCTCACTAGTAGATTTGAGGTCAATTATCGACCAAAGTGGAAATGGTCTTAAAATTTTCTTTTTTTTTCCTTTTATCCCCGTGTTGGTCAAAATTTTGACCAATACGGGATAAAATGTAAAAAAAAAAAAGAAGATGCATTTCATTTTTACTTTACCCCTTTCTTTTTCGGCGGGGGCGACAGCGGGCGGGAGCGGGCGAGAAGGCGGGGACAATTGTGTATGAATTTTTTGTCTCTAATTCTATTTTTTTTCTAAATTTTTATATGGTTTTACTGTTCCCACAAAGTGTTAAGAAAGATGCAATAAATCTTCACATCTTTGTGTTGCTCTGGCGACAGTAACCAGTGTGGAACATTGTGTTGCTATCGAGTTTCTTTGTAATGAAATTTGTTAGACTGTGACAGAACTTTAATAAGCATTATCGAAGTTTCAATAAAATATGTTAGGGCATAGTTTATTGGTTTTATGAAACTGTGGAATCTGCGTTGAATAAAACTGTGATGTTATCCAGTTTGTATTATAAGAGGTTTTGAACTGTTATAATTGCATAGAATCATTTTAGACTTCACAGCTTGCAAGAATCGGTATATCGGGTTCGATTATATGTTAAATCCTTGACTTGCGGTTCCCCAAATGGTTATCAATACCTTTGGATGGAGAGCAAGCCAAGGATAGATGTAAACAATGAAACATTAAGCACAGAAAATGGGAAGCAATTGGCTGCTTCTAGAACCGATGCCCGAACTAGTGCATAAAAGGTGTAATCAAATCGGTGCCTAATCAGCACACATTATGTGAATAGTTCACAAATTGTGCCCTAAATAAACAATAAACAAGAAAACAAACGGTGAATCAATTAGATGAACATATTTTTGGATACCCTAGACTGTAAAAGGGGTGAATACAACCCAGTGGTAAACGGGTGTTTGATACCAGTCGAATTTGATTGCACAGTCTCAAAGGAATGTTAGATATTAACAGTAAAGACAATCTGTCGAATCCAGATTGAGGATACTCTGAATTTGTGAAGAATCATCTACTATGAAAGAATGTTTAAAGTGGGGAAGTTCGATAGCCAAAAGTCAAGCTAGGCTTACAAAATCTTTTACCGATTGCAACCACTCATCAAACCACTGCTAAAACTTCTAGATGGAACTGAGTTTAAATTGATCAAATAGACTCAAAGATTCCCTGTAGAAGTTTGCAGTGATAGTTAGTGGTTAAAGAGGTAAAGTCACAAGCCTTATCAATACCTGTAGAAGAACACATTGTGCCTGCTCTGTTCACATTGCAGAAACAGAGAAAATAAGAAGAATCAAATACAAATCTTCAAGTTAAAGTTGTGATCAGCTGTAACATAGAGAGTTATGTTCAAAAGAGTGAATATACATATATTGTAAACACAGAAGTTATATTTGCCTGTGGTAAAAAATAGAACCGGAAAACATCACAAGCTAAGTTTGGTAGATTGTGTAAAGAAATTACAGTCATTGATTGGTAGTCTGAAATTTATATTTTCTGTTACCAAATTGAGGGATTTGGAATTATCAGTTGAATTTGTGACTGTGCTTGGAGTCATTAATCGTGTGAACCTATAATAGAATGTGGGAATCTATTCAAACTTTAGCTGTCTAAAGCTTGGCATCAAACTGTTATGATTTCAAGAATAGGTTACACATTTGGTGTTATTTTCTTTTATTAGAATCAACAAATTAAAAGTGACACTCACTATAAGGACAGTCACAAATGAGGACATCTCACAGTGACTATCCCTTGTGTAATTGCCACTTGAATGCATTGCTATTGAACCACATTAATGCTTTTTTCCTTCAACAAATGAGGATAGTCACTGTAAAGACAACATGATAATGTACACTCACTGTAAGGACAGTCACAAATGAGGACATCTCACAGTGACTGTCCCTTGTGTAATTGCCACTTGAATGTATTGCTATTCAACCACATTAATGCTTTTCTTCTTCAACAAATGAGGATAGTCACTCTAAAGACAACATGATAATGTACACTCACTGTAAGTGTACATTATCATGTTGTCATGATAATGTACACTCACTATAAGTGTACATTATCATGTTGTCTTTATAGTGACAGTCCTCATTGAAGTGGCAATTACACAAGGGATAGTCACTGTGAGAACTTCTCATTTTGTGAAATTACACAAGGGACAGTCACTGTGAGATGTCCTCATTTGTGACAAGGACAATCACACATGAGGACATCTCACAGTGATTCTCCCTTGTGTAATTGCCACTTGATCGAATGTATTGCTATTGAGCCACATTAATGATTTTCTTCTTCAAAAAATGATGACAGTCACTCTAAAGACAACATGATAATGTACACTCACTATAAGGACAGTCATAAATGAGGACATCTCACAGTGACTATCCCTTGTTTAATTGCCACTTGAATGCATTGCTATTGAACCACATTAATGCTTTTTTCCTTCAACAAATGAGGATAGTCACTGTAAAGACAACATGATAATGTACACTCACTGTAAGGACAGTCACAAATGAGGACATCTCACAGTGACTGTCCCTTGTGTAATTTGCACTTGAATGCATTTCTATTGAACCACATTAATGCTTTTTTCCTTCAACAAATGAGGACAGTCACTGTAAAGACAACATGATAATGTACACTAGCTATAAGGATAGTCACAAATGAGGACATCTCACAGTGACTGTCCCTTGTGTAATTGCCACTTGAATGTATTGCTATTCAACCACATTAATGCTTTTCTTCTTCAACAAATGAGGATGGTCACTCTAAAGACAACATGATAATGTACACTCACTGTAAGTGTACATTATCATGTTGTCTTTACAGTGACTATCCTCATTCAAGTGGCAATTACACAAGGGATAGTCACTGTGAGAACTTCTCATTTTGTGAAATTACACAAGGTCACAAAAATTACAAAACAAAAATAATATTACAGTTCACAAAAATAATTTTGTGAACTTCTAATATTATGACACATGAGGACAGTCACTGTGAAGACAACATGATAATTTACACTCACTATAAGATCGATGTTGATGTAGAGTGGCAACAAAAGGTGATGGAATTCAATCAAATGCTTGTTTAAACCCACAAACTCCTATTAGGCTTCAAAGCCACTCAAAGACAAAATAGTCACAAAACCTTAGATCTGGATTCCAAACTTTCAAAGATGGTGTTAGATGTGTTAAGAAAGAGGATTCAACAGGTTTCAAGAAGTTTCAACACTTCAAACAATTCTTAGCAAGCAATTTTCTCAAAACTGTCAAATAGGCCTAATTGCCCCTTTTCTAGTCCTCCAGCAGCGTTATAACCCAAATAACTCAAAATTTATCCAAATGAACCTGAAAACAAATTATCATTCTAGATACCCTTTTGGGAGAACTATAACATACTAAAAAACCAGTATCAACTTCTTTGGAAAATGTGCCCCAAAACCTTGATTGTCACTATTTTTCAAGAGGAATTAGTGATGTTTTACAAAGAAAGTGTGCTAAAAACATATCCAAAAGCCACCAAATTCATAGGAAATTCCTATTTTGTGTCCAATTAGATGATTCAACAACCCATTTCACTTTATGATTTCATTTGCTACCAAAACCCCAAATTTGCCCTTAAAACCCTCTATAACCTAGGGTATCACCAATCTAACACTTCCACTCACTTCCAGGTCATAAAATTCATGGCTCACCATGAGTTCAACATATTATTGAAGAATATCAAATAATATTTATACCTTGTTAAGCCAGATGTCTGGCTGCTACACATATGGCATGTATTTGGGTACCCAAACTTGTCCAAACAACCATCAACTTTGCATTTCTTTCACATTCTCCTGCAAAACTTCACTTTTCTAGTTTATTCATGGTTAGATAGAATTTTTAGTGCTTCTAGGGTCCATCCTAAGGATTAGATGTACAAAGATAGGATGGTACCCCCATTTACCATTGAAGAATCAAAGCAAACTTTCAGTTTCAGCATTACAACAGCAAATAAACTTGCAATAAACACTCAAAATAATATGAAAGTGACTCAATAACCCTTAAATGTATCTTACCAACATAAATTAATTATTATCACATCCAATACACTTAAATCTTGCAAGAAAATCTCAGATTTTCACTAAATTATGCCATGTCCGTACAAATCCTGTACTTTGTCGTACATAACAATGCCTTCTCCCCTTTCATCAGGTTAACACAACTTATATAGGTGTACATACACCTGTCTAACTAATCAAGTTGGTTAGAAATGTTTTATTTAACAAACAAATACTAAATCCTAAGTTTCCCTCCAAAATGCCTACATGACCATTTATATTCAAATTCAAATTTATAAACTATGCATTCTATAACTTTTATGACATTCTAACCTATGTCATTGACTCAAAATGATCTCAAGACCTTATTGAATATGAAAAAATATAAAAGCACCCTCTAGGACACCCTTATGGCTCATTAGGCCATTTTACATCAAGTTGCCCATAGGCTTTATCAAGAATTTTATGACTCTTGACTGGCAAAGTACATTGTTCATTACAATATGCCATTATTGGCCTTAAAATATCCCAGTTGACATGTAGGAATGCCTTTGATCTTCTGGTTCCATCTTGTTCCAAGGTGTTCCTAGTTGACTTGATAGGTGCCCCTGCACCAGATGTCCTCATTTGTGACTGTCCTTAAAGTGAGTGTACATTATCATGTTGTCTTTAGAGTGGCTGTCCTCATTTGTGACTGTCCTTACAGTGAGTGTACATTATCATGTTGTCTTTAGAGTGACTGTCCTCATTTGTGATTGTCCTTACAGTGAGTGTACATTATCGTGTTGTCTTTACAGTGACTGTCCTCATTTGTGACTATCCTTACAGTGAGTGTACATTATCATGTTGTCTTTAGAGAGACTGTCCTCATTTCACTGGGCATGATGAGAAAGGCAGATATACCTATCAAATAATAGAGGCAAGAATCTTTGATTATAGACATATTTATAAGAACCTTGCTTAGTATTTGTTAGCATATGTGCAATGACTATATTTATGATCTTTGCAGGCATATCAATGTCCTCATTTGAAGAGCTAGCACAAAGTATATGTGTGAAAATTTATTTCTAATTATTAATATATTGATGGAGGTGACTAGAGCTCTATTACAAATGAAAGATAAAATATTAAATTATTTAATTAGTTTCAAGTTGAAAATATTGTAACAATTAATGTATCTATGAATTGATGGAAGGATTCATGTGTTTGCATCCATTTATCCTGCTTAGTCTAGTGGAGTAGTCACTTACTCCCTACTTAGAAATTTCCAAATTGTGGGGTGAGAATGCTAAAGTCCTCATTTTCATTTAAATGAGAAAATAAAAATGGAGATGATGTAGGTTTTTCTTCTCTTTTTTTTTACCTTCTTGGTCTTTGGATTTAAAAAGAAGAGAGGCATGAGGAACCAAAAAATCAGCAAGATACTTATCCAAAAAAGCTAAGAGTAAATTGTCCCATATTTGAAAAAAAATTATAATTTGCATTTGGTTATTATTTGGGATATGTGATGTTTTATAGATTTGAGATTAAAAGATCTATTATTTTTTTTAACATTTGACAAATAGATTGCATACTCGATATGCTTCAATATTTTGCATCCATCTTTGCATAGGTATACGACAAAGATAAAATCTTTGAAGACATTCATTTTCAATATTTCTAATTATTATGACTATATGTCAACATCCACTAAAATAGGTATGTTTATTTATATCACATTTTTATCGTGCACACATTTACATGTGTAGTTAGCTTTAAACAACTCCTCCAAAAGTATTTAATATATATCTAGGTTCAAAGTGCTTCTAATTTTTATACTTGAGTTTTTTGTGTGAATTTTTTGTAGGAGATATTTTGTAGTCATTGCAGAAGATGGAAACATACAAGATGTTAGAAGCTTGTTACTGATTGTTTATTATGTTTCACAGAAGAGAAGATGGGGTTAACAACGGAAGAATTAAGTAACAAAATGTTGCTTATTGTAGACTTAGTGATATATTGATGATCTATCATGTTGATTTATCTAAATTTGAATATATTTTTTAATTTAATTTAAATACATCTTGGGTTTAAATTGATTCAATGTGCAATATATTTTTAAAAATTTGTTATGTAGGAGCTGCCAAGAATTTATTTACTTGTGAATTAGACCTTCTAAATTATAGTATGAATTTTTTTACTTGTGAATTAGAGTTTACTCAATTATAGAATCATCGTACATAGAAGGGAGATGGTCACTTTATTGCAAGTGGCATCTTGTTTTTTAGAATATTGAACTTAGATGATTATCTTGTTTTTCATAAGGGGGGTGATTATCGTTTATTGCATACTATTTCATTCTCTAAAATTGATTATATATAAAAGAGATAAGAATCAACATAGATAAGAAGGAGATGATTATCATTTATTGGTTATTTTTTATTGTGTAGTATGTTATTTTCTAAGAATCAATGTAGATAAGATGGAGATGATTATCTTTTCTTATAGGGTATCTTGTTTTATTTTATTTTGTTTAGACAAAAGTGGAAGAACCACTATATATATTTATATTTATAAAAACTGATTCAAAAAGAGCTCAATCAGGAAAGAACCAGGAAGAAAACTCGACATCGTCGCTTTATATACAAAGGTTTAAAAGAAAACCTTAACGCTATTTGATTAGTTTGTTACATTCGGAAGGTCGTGGCCACCTTTGAAGAATGCAAGTGGTCAAAGACCCATACATTTCAAATTTTGAACTGCTAGTGGCTAAATTCAAAAATCAAATAGGATGCATCTCTAAACCAATCCCATAGGATGCATCTCTAAATCAAACTCTTGCAAAATAGCCATCTATTTCTCGTGACGCTCTCCCAAATCTGACTACATAACCAATCTCTTGACCACTTGGTCAGGCATAATGGCATATATATTGCTTCTCAAGATATATTGTCTAAACTTCTTGAATTATCTAACCAAGCTGAAAGCTTATTTCTCGAGGGCCCCAATACCTCACTTCAACATTATTGAAAGGTGAACTCATAAAATTGATGCAGAGGCTTAGGGTGTCCAATCTAACACCTTTTTAAGCTTACAAAAATTAACACAGATCTCCTCTTGCTTCTTCTGTACATGCACCAAATTTTCCACCCAAGTGGAGTGGTAGATAGGAAAAATTATCGTTGCAGCAAGTAACTTTTGAACTTCCTTGAAGATTAAGGGTTCTATCAACAAATTAATAGGTTGCTACTTTTGTATGAATGACTTTATGTTAGGCTTGAGAGTTATGTCATGGGTGATGATGGAAGTATCAAATATCTTCAGATCTTCATATCAAGTTGTGTTAACTTACCGATGACTTGATGCTTGACTCTCAGTAAAATGGTGATATAGGGTCCTTATATTACACATAATTTTGATTAAAAGTTAAAATATAGCATTAAAATCTAAATGATAAAGATATTTCATATGATGTTTTCGATATTAAAATGGTTGAGAAAATGGTTGTTCACTAACGATTTTTATCAACAGGTTGCAAACAAATCATCCTTCTTCCACCAACGAGTCATTCCATTCAAGAAAGACCATGTTTGACGATATCAACGCACAAACAAATAGGGAGACAATTGCTAGACTATGGTCTAACTTAAAAAGAAAGGGTGATGGAAAAATTTATTGTCCTTGCAAACTTTGTAAGGGCTTAAAGACTCGAAGATATCTAATCAAAACAGCTGAGGAACATTGTAGGCAACATGGTCACATTGAAGGGGGAAATGAATTTCGTCCATTGGTATGTATTTTAATATTTTATAAAATACATAAGACATGATTTGATGATGACAACATGATCATGGTTAATATAAGGTCATCATTTTCATATAGGTCAATGTCCCTCAATTTCATGTTATGGACCATGACAATCTAGAGAATGTGGATTTCCAAACGAGGGAACATGGAGGTGTGAACATAGAAGTAGAAGGTAATGATATCATGGAAGAAGACCACGATGATGAAGAAGATCAATATGATCATGATGATCAAGATGATGATGATGTTGATGCAGAGCTTGATGTACCTTTACTTGAGAAGGCACACAAGCCCCTATATGAAGGCTCCGAAACAACTCTTCTTGCCGTTGTATTGTTGTTGGTGAACCTGAAGGTTATGAATGGTTTATCCAACGTAGCAAAGACACGTATGTTAAGGTATGTCATCTTTTTTCATTATTTTAGTTATAATTACCTTGCAATTAATATTGGATGAATTGTGTAGCAATTAATATTCTTTAAATTAACAAATTATATTTTTGGTCGTAGGTTGGTAGGTGAGTGTTTGTTACCACCATCAAACATCCTACCTCGCTCGTACCGAGAATTATCTGCCATTATGAAAGATATTGGAATGGAATATCAAACAATACATGCATGTCCGAACGATCATATTATATATTATAAACAGCATGAATTTGCAACAGAATGCCCTATTTGTCATATTAGTAGATATCAATCAGATCGAATAACAAAAAAGGTGCCTCGCAAGGTTCTTCGACATATTCCCATTATTCCACGTCTGCAACAATTATTCAAGTGCAATAGCTTGGCACAATTTATGGATTACCATGCACGCAATAGAAGTCAAGATGGCATTATGCGAATGTCTACAGATGGCTCGACATTTAAGGAAATAGAAGAAAAATGGCCACACTTTAAAGAAGAACCTCGTAATCTCAAGCTTTCATTGGCAGCGGACGGTGTCAATCCGTTTGGAGAGATGAGATCTACTTACTCGGTGTGGCCTGTTTTTGTTATCAACAATAACATTCCTCCTTGGTTGTCCATAAAGAGGGAGCACATAATGTTGTCACTGATTGTTCCAAGTATATTTTGATTTAATGGTCATCTAAATTAATTTATTATTAATAATCCATCAAAATGGTCATAATAATTATGTAATTTTTTTGTTCATTCAACTAGGTAAGTACCAAGTTAAAGATATCAATGTATATATTGAGCCCCTTATCGACAAGTTGATGGTGTTATGGAATGGGGTCACTATGTATGACATCTCTAGACCAATAGGACAAAGACAATTTCAATTCCATGCAATGCTTGTATGGACAATACATGATGCCCCTGGGCTAACACATTTTTGTGGTATGTTCTCTTCATAACGCCTCTTTTTTGGTATGTTATAGTGCTAACACAAAGTTAACACATTTAATCCAATTAGACATGATCTTGTAGGTCTTCAGACAAAGGGAAAATTTGCATGTCCAGTTTGTGGTCCAAAGACAAAATCTCGTCATTCAAAAAGTTTGAGAAAGCAGGTGTTCGATGAGAATAGACACTTTCTCCACAGAAATCATAAGTACCGAATTACTGAAAAACATATTTTCAATGGGAAAGAAGAGACTACATCAAAGCCATGGAGAATGACACCTCGCCTATGGAAGTTGGCATACAATAAAATAAATCGTCGAGGTAATGTCATTCCATCTGATGGGTTTTGTTTCAAATTTATCTTTTGATATTGTGTTTTGTTTACTGATGATGTAATTGATGCTTGTGAAGGTCGTCAAGGCATCAATGACCAACTTCCAAAAGGACTCAAAAGTTATCCTACACAATTTACTAGGTTGCCGTACTACGAGCAACTCCCAATCGTGCATTTGTTTGATCCTATGCATATTGGAAAGAATGTAACAGAGACATTATGGAAAATATTGGATGGAAGGCGTGACAAAGACCAAATCATCAAAATTTGTAGTGACATTGAAGAATCCAACCATGCAATGAAAAATTTTATTCAATCCAATCAAAATGGAGACCAGATTGATACAAGTGCTCTTCCATGGTTATTGTCGGAGCAGCAGAGCAATGCTATAAAAAAAATTATAAAGAAAATATGATTTTCTACAGGATTTGCTGCGAACATAAATGATCTCATATCAAAGAAAAGTGAATTTGGGCCAGGGATGAAAACACATGATTGGCATATATTTATTAAGGTAATTCATATTACTTTGTATTCACTATATATTTGTATACTGCATGTGGTTTTCATTGCATTCTTTTATAAAATATTGACGAGATCATTTTACAAATATTGCAGTATGTTCTACCTTTATCTCTCCCACACCACTTTGCCAACGGTGTCAAACAAGTTATATATGATCTTGGAAAATACATGAGGTGGTTGTCATCTAAAGAAATCAATAAAGAAGATATAAAATACTGGAAGAGAAAAATTCCTCTTCTTATGTGTGAAATGCAAAAGTGTCTACCTTCAACTTTTTTCAATGCACAAGAACATTACCTCTTACATCAAGTTGAGGAGATTGAATTGTGCGGACCTGTACCAACTAGGTCAATGTGGACGGTTGAGAGGCACTTGAAATTTTTGAAAGACTTGGTTCGACAGAGAGCACATCCTGAGGGTTCTATGGTAGAGGGATATATGGTATACCAGACCATGGTGTACATTAGTGAATATCTTCCTAAGTTTGTAGCAAAGATCCATGTAGATCGTATTTGGGATCCCAACTCCATTAACAAATTTGAAGGGGAGCACTTGATGGGCAAAGGTAGATTGAGGAAAGTGAGAGGTAAATCTAAGATGTTATTGTAGTTAATTAATTCTTATAAATCTGGTTGAGAGTCGGATGCAATAAATCTAAGATGTTTTTGATACAACTGGTCGAGAATGGGATGCAATACATTTGTATATTGCAAACAATCTTGATTAGATGACGGTATGGATTGAACGATGTCAACAAAATGGTTGTTCATTAACATGGGAAGGTGTTGCTTCATTGGTTAGAGAAGCTCATCGTAATGGAGATCCCAATGTTACTCCAATGGTAATTGATCTAGCACATGGTTTAAGAGGTGGACAGGTACGTATAAATTTATTAATGATCATGACTCGTATGTTTCATATCAACTCATGATACAAATAATTTACACACTTTAAAAATTGCAGGTCAAGCACCACAAAGCTATGTACTATCATGGCCACAAATTTCGTATAAAAAAGTTGGATGATACAAAGAAAACTTGTGATTCTGGGATAAGTGCAGTTTTCGAGGTCACCAATATATCATCTAGAAATGACCTACATCCTCAACAATCTCAAAATCAATACTATGGCATCTTAGATGATATAATTGAGTGTGACTTTAACTCCTTCAAAGTAGTTCTATTTGTCATCAAATGGTACAGGCTACGACTGAATCAAAATGATCCAGATAGAACTGTTATTCAACATGATAATGGATTTACAATGATTAATACAAGGTTGTTTGAGCCAGTTGGAGATGAGCCCTATGTTCTTCCAAGCCAGTGTGAGCAAGTGTTTTACTCAGAGGTTCCACATAAATAGGGTTGGTCATTTGTTGTTAGACATGATCCAAGAGGAAGGCCGATAAAGTATAATGTTATGGAAGAAGAAGATACTGAAGATGATGAAGAAGCAGATGATGATGATGATGATGATGATGATGATGATGATGATGATGATGATGCTGATGATGATGATGATGATGATGATGATGATGATGATGATGATGATGATGACGATGGTGATGGTGATCATGGCGATGATGATTGCGGTGACGCTGTTGATGATGGCGATGATGGCGATGATGGCGATGGCGATGGCGATGATGATGATGATGATGATGATCAATGACATAATTGAAATGGTTACATATTTATTGTGTTCAATTCTAATGATTACATATTTATGTTTTGCTTTAAATTGTAATGGTTACATATTTATTCTGTTCAATTTTAATGATTACGACATATGTGATTTATAATTACCAATTTTTTGTTTACGATGCTCAATTAATTGTTGTTGATACATGTATATTTGTGTTTGATTATCACCCTTTTTGCAAACAGGCAATTGACTACAGACATTGTCACCCCGGCCTTCTGTTGACGATCTTGCATTCCATACATAAGGTAAATTTGTTCATGTTTACGATGTTGCATATTGTTCATGTTATCTTCTAAGTTATTTGTAGCATACGTATCATGTAATATTTAGCTAACTTAAGATAAATGATTAACATATGCAGTAAATTTGACCCCTTTGGCGTGGATCGTGCACAGTGACATGGATCGGCAAGTATAAGTCAATAAATAGACATAATTTTCTTATATTCTTCTTGTTTATCACTAAGCACGTATGTTATAAATAGACATATTATATAATCATATAATGTATATATAGACAAATAACCGTATAGAAATATAATATATAATCACTTTCAACCTAGTACATTTTATATCTCTCATGTATAGACAAAGAAGAACTGTACGTATGGGTCACGACTTGATTATTCTATATATATTGATGTGGCAATATCTCATTTGATGGATTGCAGCACCCACCAAATAGGTACTTGTCAGATCTATCTACATCAAATGAGGGAAATGAGGGAATGCTAGATGAAAGTTCTACATGTAGTACGGCTAAAACAGGGAGATCAACTAGAGGTCAAAAGATTAGAAAAAAATTTGACAAACGCATGCAATATTTCCTTGCTAATGGGGGGTCATGTTCTTATGATGATGAGACCAAAGGCGACATCGAGGTGCCCTTTCGGTACACACACATTGAGAAAGAATGGGTACCCAATGAGCTACCTCCAATTAATACTGATTTTTGTGTTAATGAGAGGATATATCGCATTGCTCCATCCTCATTACATGGTTTGGGCCTATTTTCCATGGATGGGATAAAGGTATATTACAATAGATTTGTTGAATTGTTCGAGTATGTCGGTCCGTGTTACAATTACAATGATTGGATGCGGATTGTTCAATATAAAAAAAGTATGCGTAGGTATGCACTATCAGCTAATTATATACAAAGGAAAGAAAATGATCAAAGTAAAAGATTTGCAATGTACATTGATGGGAGACCAAAAGCAATAGGTAATATTGTGGGTTTTATAAATAGTACGTGACCTTCATCAACTAATAAGCAACCCAATTGCATATTTGAGGCGCACGAGGGGAATCAAATTTTTGTATGTGCAATAAAATCAATAAGTGCAGGGGAAGAACTGCTAATAGATTATCATTTAAATCGCATAGATACAAACAAAGTTACTATCATGAGGGTGGTAAGTACTATATACTATTTTATTAATAAGTTTTTTTTTGCTAAGTCTATTGCTTTTAGTTCGCTAAAGTTTTTATATTTAATCTTTGTCACAGGATGATATGGATCCCGCACATGATAGAGGCCACGAGGATGCTCCTCCCACTTGTTCTTCAGCAAAGGTAAACCTTATTAAAATTGTACAAATTAGATAGTTGAAAAATGTTATATTATTATGTTATTTTATTTATGGTTTTGGAGTTTTTATGATAGTTTTACTGATATTCCTATCACAATTTGATGTTCAGGATAAGGGAAAAGCACCCTCGACAGTAGAGGCAATAGCTACCCCTGATGATGATGATCTTTTTGCAAATTTGCCTAATGTTATAATCATGGTAAAGAAAAAAATGAAACAAATCAATAAAGATATAATTAACATTTTGTATGAAAGAAATCCAAGTGAGGAGATGCTCAGGAGGCTAACTGAATTGAAAGCACTCGGACATCGGTATCAAGTAAGCAGTAATGAATCTTTAGTTATAACAAAATTTCAATAAAGGTTAATATTTTATACTCTTTTATGTTGTGAAGTAAAATATATGTAATATGTGTTCTTGTTGTAGGATTTTATGGAATCTCTAGTACCTGGTCAAGGACAATGTGCGGATGAGGCCAGTACTAGTAGACCTTCGGCTGCCTCAGGTAAAATAATCCTTTAGTTGACAAGTTACAAGAAATTTTTTCTTTGGAACATTCAAAAACTTCTCAAGTTAACTCTTACTTTTATTATTTGAAAATGTCTTTGCTAACAATGTATTGTTCAGGTCCTCAATTGCAGGAGACTCCTACTAGCCAAGTTGCCCATAGAAGATTGTCGAGTGCAATGTCGGCCACAAGGACCATGCAAACATCAACGCCTTCAAGGGCTATGGCATCTGGTAAATCATTGTTTTACTATATTTGGTTTTGTGCTAATTATGATTTCATAATTTGTACTTTAATCTTGGGTGCATCACATAGTGGATTATTTTTTTGGAGCAGGAGATACCCCGGTGGCACCACTTGGTACACCTACTACCGATCAATCTGCATGTATTGGTGAAAATTCACCACCATTTCCTGGATCTACCCGTGTTACTAGCATGGGTGCGACACAGACGTCATTATTGATTGACAATAATGAATCAATGCCTATAAAATGTCCTCAGATTCCAGGTACTTTAAATAATTATTTTTTATATTGTAATATGCATTTACCTATTCATAACAAGTTTTGGATTGATTATCCCATGACATTTTTTGCAGGAAATGATATGTTTTATAAGAAACTTTATGACCTAACATTGCATATATTCGGGCCCACCATACGTAAAAGGTGGAACATCATAAGTGAACTAAGTTTATCCCACTATTTTTTTTTCATATCATTAATTGGTACAGTATTTTTCCTTTCATTCCGGTCTTTTCTTTTAGTGGCTATATCTAACAATTTTGTGTTTTTCCTTAAAAGGTGGAATTTGCAAGAAAAAAGTTTAAAAGATCAGCTCATCAAAGATTTACATCATGAGTTTGGCAATAATATTTTTGATGAGAAGAAAATTTTGGAAAGAGCTTGCAAACATCTTAAGACTGTAAGGGACCAATATAGAAAGAGTCTCGTCCAGAACCCAAAGTACGAGCGTCCTCCCTTTATTTCAGCGAGGGATTGGAGTGAATTTATTTTAGATGCAAAGGAGAAAGCGGACGCTCAAAAAGGAGTTTCGCCAACAAATGCGAGAAGGTATGCAATAGTATTAACTACTAGTGATAAGGTGTTTGGCATGGACTTTTGAGATGATAATAAAATTTTGAATGCAATCATCATTTTTCAATATAATATCTTGGTATGATGTTTTAGACATTTTCACCATTGAAGGCAATGTGTTCAGCATTTCAAAGTTTCATTTGTTATTCCATATACATGTTTTTATAACCATTTTTTCAAACTTTTCATAGGTTGCACGACACTTCAAAGGCAACAAAGGCCAGGCTGGAAAAGATTGGGCAACACAGACTTGGCGCTGGTGGATATTCAAAAATTAAAGCTCGCATTGTAAGTAGCAGTAAATGAATTGCAGAGAAAAATTATTTATAAAATGCAAATAATTTTGTTTAATCAAAAAATGCAGGGCTCTGATTTTAATTTAGAGGCCACGGAAGAACACAGAAAAATTGCCTTCAAGGAAGGCTATCAAGGCGTGGCTGAACGCCTATGGCAAGCTTCCACTGGCCCAACCGAAGAGTCTCCTGCATCATGTGCATAGGTAAATATGCCAAAAAATATATTAGAAATTGAATACTTGAGCAACAATCAATTTGATAATAATGTCCATTACATTGCAATGCAGCCTATAGCACCGCATCATGAAGCCATTGATGTGGATCATACTGTCCAAGGAGGTGCTCATTTTCTATTTAAAACTAATTATGTAATTATTAATATAATTTAACATCTTAAATTGAACTTGGTGTAACATTTTTGTGTATATTTTAGAGGATACAGAATTAGGTCATGCTGAATGAGTGCCGGAGGATGTTCAGATTGATCACCGTGTAGATCATGTGGCACATTCAGGTAAAGAAAATCTATGTTTTGTTCTTTTAAATTAATTTTTTGATTTATAGTTCTTTTACTTACATAAATACTTGTAATTCAATAATATAAAAGTGTGAATTTAACTCATGAAGTAGTTATTGCAGCAAACCCCCCTTCAGCGCAGCGGCCTCCTATTCCTGAACAGATGAGGAGGAGACACACGTTGGGATTAGACTCAATAGAGGAGGGGAATGATGAGGACATTGATCTTCCTCTTAGAAATTATATGATTAAAAAAAATAGCAAGAAACCCAAAAAGAAATGATTGTAATTAACATTTATTGCTAATGAAAGAACTTTGTCTTAATGGATGTAATTTTGTACTAGTAATGTTGATGAATGATGTGTGTTAATATGTGTTAATGAATTATTCGTGAATGTTGTGTGTTAATGAATTATGTGTTAATGAATTATTTATGAATGTTGTGTGTTAATGAATTTTATGTGTTAATGAATGTTATCATGTGATTATAATGATTGAATGTTATATTTCAAAAATGTCGAATGAATGAATGAATGAATGAATGTTATTAAATGTTAATGGGGAATTTAGAGTGATGTTAGGGGGGGGGGGGGAGGGGCCAAATGAGCTTCCACCTTCACGTGGTTGGCCTTGTTTAGTAGAGAATATTAAACTATTCTCGAAACCAAGTGAAGCTCAAATTTTAAAGACAAGCTTAGAGTTTTTGATGCAGAGCCTTCTAATATCCCCTTAAGGAACCCTGTTCAACTCGAGGATTCAACAACGTCTTGGAATCCACTCAAGGAACTAGAGTTCAACTCGAGGATAAATAAGAAGTTCTTGACTTTAGGATATCAACCAAACACTCCTCTGCAACAGGTTCACTGCCTTGATTCATTTTAGACAACGCTACTTCCCAGCAGGTCACTCATCCCAATATTATTCTAGTTCAAGTGCTCTTTACTACAAAGGTTCCTCCAACGTTAAGCCCACTTTGCTTGCAACCTAATGCAAATCTGGTGTGTGGCATCCATATTGATTACCTCAGACAACAAATCCACTCCACTTTGCAATTGCTTCTTTACCTCAATATCCCTCAATGCCTTGACTCCCAAGTGTACCTAGTTTCTCTCAAACACCAAACCTTCACACAAGAATCCAACCTTCATTTTAAATTCACAAAACATCTTTTTATGACCTATCCACCATATTCCCACAACCCATTTGATTTGGACAACCCATCTTCTATCCAACACACACAATCAGTCCTTGAAGCTTGTAGCCCTCACCAGTCATTAAATTGACTTTTCCTCTTACTTTCCCCAAACAACTAAGTAAACTCAAATATTATCTAAATACCCATTTGGGCTCTTTAAATCCTCTAAAATATTCAACCTATACTCCTTTGGACCATACCCAAGATCCAATACCCCTAGCCTATCCTCACCAGGCCTAATTCTCCACTTTTACATAGCAACCCCTAACTCCACTTGCTCCCAAGACTCAAAAGGATGAAATAGTCATTCTAGAGGTTGAGAAATGACACATTTCCAACTCACCAAGTCTCCACCCTTCACTTAACTCATTTTCCACCAAACCCTTGCTTTTAGGGACATACCTTGAGGGTTTGATCAAAAGGACCCCTCCCATCAACTCCAGGCCAAACTAACTGTGTAAACACCTCACTATAGACCCCCTTATAGGTAATCCATCACCAAACCTCTTCAATCACGAAGCAACCAACTTTCAACATGACTGGTGTCTGTTCAGGCTTAACCTCCATCAACAAATTATCATCCAACACTGCTCCTTCACCAAGCTTCTCTATTCTCCTGCATTAGATCATTATGATACAAAGAAATACATGGTTGTGGGATCGTGTACGTGTTAGCGGTGGTGAATATGGAGGATTTTGTGATCTAGATTCACATTCAGGTGTCTTATTATCATTCCTTTTTGTTACTCTATGCTTGAGATTCTTCAGCTTGATATGAGTTTTAAACTCACCTCATACGGCAAAGAAGTACGGCAGAAACATACTTCATATTTCTGGTATGGTTTTCAACATTCATTTCAATCTATGTTTTCTTGGAAACAGTCAAATTTTTAATGCTTTTATTTTAATAGAATTATACATTTCTAAATTAGAATTTTTGAAACCAGCACAGCCATTGCTAGAGCCAAGACAAGAGGTACCGTACAAGATCAGATAATCTATCCATTCATGACGTGGAGGCAACTTCATGGGAGACTATTCCAACTGCACTATCTAGAGCACTTGGACCTCAGTCACAATGCCTTCTTCCCTCCTCTTGCCATCCCATCACACTTTCACAAGCTCAACAATTTAAGGCATTTAAGCTTGTACGACTCTATTTTCGTTGGTCAGATTCCAAGAGAGATTGGTAACATCTCTAGTTTAATTAAACATTTTCCATTCTTCTTAGACTTATAGATTTTTGTGATGGTGATCTTGTTTAATTAAACATTTTCCATTCTTCTTAGACTTACAGATTTTCCTTTGTTAATTCATTTCAAGGATGTATTTGTGCAAACATTTATGTTGCAGCTTGCTGTATTGTCTAATCATCAAAATGGACGGGATACCCATATTCGTCAAGTAAAGATTTATGGTCCCTATCCGTAAGTATTGTTGTTGCCTTCATATTTTGAAAGACTGTTTTAGTTCATTTTAGTATAAAATGGTGGCACTTTTTCTTTAGTTTCTATATCTTATGCTTAGTGAAAAATAAAACATTTTCATCATTTCTCATCATGTTTCTATTTTGTGCTGAAATAGAAATCCAATTCCCCTCCAGGAGTTCCAGTTTAATTCGCTTGAGTTTACGATGTATTCGAACCTCAGATAACAAGTGGATCTACATGTTCAAAACCTTACCTTTTATTTATTGAGCACAAAGCTTTGTATTTGATAGCCATACATTTTTCAAATATTTGAAAAGATAAAAATAACACTTAATAATTGAACTATGGGTGTATTTTAGTATGTCTCTTTTGTGCCTATGGGGTAGATTAGTACATTGATACCACACTGTGTTTTCCTATACATCTTTGTTTTTGTCTTGTGCTATTCCATGAGAAATAAGCTTGAATTTCTTATGCCTGAGAAATGGAAATTCATTGTGTTGGCTTTGCATTCCATATTTTGTTGAAGATTTAGGGACTCTAAGTCTATGTGGTACATTATATTCTTGTCAATTTTTTTGTGTGTTTATATTCTTCAATAAATCCTAATACATTGTATGATGGAAAGATTAACAACATAGGTTTTTGAAGATTACTATTTAATCACGATTGCTTTATCTCTGCTCTTTTTGTCTTTATTACTTTAAATTCTAGATCAGATATATATTTCTTAGTCATTTTTGAAATGCTATTGTTTATGGTATTTTTCTTCTTTACGCCAACTATTGGTATTTATCAACTTTATGATTGCAGGTACCTATGGATCTTGTTGTTGACCACTCAGTGCAAGTTGATGTGACAAAAGATTAGAAAAAAATTTGACAAACGCATGCAATATTTCCTTGCTAATGGGAGGTCATGTTCTTATGATGATGAGACCAAAGGCGACATCAAGTGGGTATCACCAATGCATGTAGATTGATCAGTATCTGGTGTACTTTAATCTTGGGTGCATCACATAGTGGATTTTTTTTTGGAGCAGGAGATACCCCGGTGGCACCGCTTGGTACACCAGATACTGATCAATCTGCATGTATTGGTGATAATTCACCACCATTTTTTGGATCTACCTGTGTTACTAGCACGGGTGCGACATAGATGTCATTATTGATTGACAATAATGAATCAATGCCTATAAAATGTCCTCAGATTCCAGGTACTTTAAATAATTATTTTTTATATTGTAATATGCATTTATCTATTCATAACAAGTTTTGGATTGATTATCCCATGACATTTTTTGCAGGAAATGATATGTTTTATAAGAAACTTTATGACCTAACATTGCATATATTCGGGCCCACCATACGTAAAAGGTGGAGCATCATAAGTGAACTAAGTTTATCCCACTATTTTTTTTTCATATCATTAATTGGTACAGTATTTTTCCTTTCATTCCGGTCTTTTCTTTTAGTGGCTATATCTAACAATTTTGTGTTTTTCCTTAAAAGGTGGAATTTGCAAGAAAAAAGTTTAAAAGATCAGCTCATCAAAGATTTATAATTATGTTCATTGGCTAGTAATTTATTACCTCTAGTTGATTTGAATTATTCCCGTACAGGAAGGAATAGCAGTTGGCAGAACTTTTGCACTGTTCAAGAACTACAATATTGATGGCAATAAAGAGATGATTGCCATTGACACGATGAACATTGAAGGTTCATGCACATCTTGCTACATCACAACTGGTAATCACTCCAGCACTCCTAAATTGCTAAGCTACAAAATATTATTTAATTCTAAGTTTTTATTGAATTCAAAGCATTGTAGCTTGAATCTATTTTTCCAATTCAAGCTACTTAAGAGAAAGGTGATTTGTCTATGTTTATTTTAAAAGCTTATTTTTCAATAGACATAATGAATGTCCTATGTGTAGGGTCAGCTTCCTGAATTCAGTCATGCAGCTTCCTGAATGTAGTCATGCTTGATTCAATTATTTATAACCCGTCTTTCAAATAACCCATCTTTTGAATAACTCATCTTTTGAATAGTAGTCATTTTTAGATTAAGTTTTGGTAGAATTTCAAAAATGTCATTTTTAGAATATATTATGTTAAGCATAATATTTTAATGAATTGCATGATGGTATTTGATATTGAAGAAGATAGTCCATACGACTACTGTTCTCCCTCCCCTTAATAGTTTATAACTTTATATATTATTTGTTATTTGATGTTTTGAGTAATCCAAGCAATAGCAATGTCATGAGCACCCATTCACCATAACCCTTCTCTTCTGAGCTCTTCTGCTTTGACACATCTCTAATCCACAGTCTTCATTACATGGATTGTTTATTGGGGACCTTAATAAAGTTTACAATGTACGCAGGATAATGAGATGGATAATGGATGAAGAGGAGCATCTTTCCAAGCTGAAGGAAGACACTTTGTAGTATGTTATTATAGATATGGGCCATAAGTTCTGAAAGCTTACATATTTGATGCATCATTTCTTTTTTGTAAAAGGATTTCCCTTCACTTGTAATCGGTTTTCTAGTAACAAAACTATGGAGCAGAATAAAATGGAATAAATGCACCCTAATTTTATCATATACAACCATTCCTATTTCCTTTATTCTGGGATTTAGATATGTACACACTAAAAGGTGCACTTCTATGAACCATTGCATGCAAGGTTGCTCAACAATGAGGCCTCACAAAGTGGCTCATAGCTCTCTATGCATGGAGTTGCAAAGGACTTATGATTTTTGCTCTCAGCTAGAGCTACAAGAATGTGACCTTGCTAGTCAACCATGCAATGAGAGATTCAAGTGAAGACAAGGGCAAGAGTGCCAATGTCCCCAAGAATCTAAATGAAAAATGCAATGCAAATGCAACTAGCATGAATGTGCAAGACTAATCTATCAAATGAAGTGCAAACTAAGCTATGAAAAGAAGTACAATAGATTTCAAGCCCCTAATTAAGCTATGTGAGATCTATTCTATTGCATAAAAGGAAATCTAATCTATGATGCCATGATCATGCAACTAAGAAAACAAATATGAACTAGATCATAAAAGCAACAAGTCTTCAATGTCTTCAAACTTCAAATGCACCTAAAACCTGCAGCATAACATTAGCATAAAACATGGATATATGCAAATGGAGGAGAGAGCTCTCCTTTTATAAGAAATGAGGTGAAATGGACCATGGAGATTAAGAGGCAAAAAGTCTTAATCAGCGGTGGAGCTTGAAAGAGGAGCAATCCATGTGCACAAGTATCCTCCAATGAGAGTGAAGTGTTGACTTTTGAGCCTCATGTGAGACAAAAGTGCCTTTTTCCCTTTTTGTAAAATAGAAATAATGCTTTATTTGTGCAACTTAGGATAAGAGGAAAAGTGGGGCTTTTTATTTAATCAAAAGGGGAGGAAATATTCCTTTTAATTAAATAAAGACTTAGGATAAATGGTTAGCCCATAGGATAAAAATCCAATATATGATCGAAATTAAGACTTGATCAAGAGATTGATATTGTTGAAAATATTGATTAATGATCAAAATGATTCAGGATTGATAAATCAAATAAATGGCGCCCAAAGTCTAGGCGACCATTTTAGGGTGCATACATTTGCCCCTCTTTGACTAATGTGTGATCGATTTGGGAACACATGTAGTCAAAGAATGAAGTTGCAATGTGAGATCGATTTGGGATCACAAAACAACTTAGATGTGAGGTCGATTCGGGATCACACCTAGACAAAGCATAAACAAAGGTCTTTGAACATGAGGTCGATTCAGGATCACATTCAAAGTAAGAGATAAGAATCTCAAATTTGAGCGACAGCTCACAAAAGATGTCTGAATCAGGAAAATCAAGCAATTGGGGATGAGAATCCCATAGGTACTGCCCCCTCGGAATCGAAATCGAAATCAGGTAGAGAAGAGACAGCAAATCGATAAGGTTGATCAAATCATAATAAAATCACAATCGAAGGTAAGGGTCAATAGGTTAACCATTAGGCAATGAAACATGCCCCAGTGAGGAAGTAGAAGAATAGAAATAGAAGACTAGAAATAGAGTGAATGAAAGACTAGAAAATTTGAGAGACATGGAAGGAAGAAATTCCATCAAAGATCTAAGAATTATGCCTCAAAAGGTCAGTCAACTGCGTAGAAGAATGAGAAATCTTGGAAATGCGACTCAGATTTCGATTTCGAGTCCGAAACGGATAGAAAATGATGTGACATGAAAGACCAAAAATGAAAGATATGATCAAGAAGAACTAGAAAATGAGCACAGTTGACTAACTAGTCCGTAGATGATAAAAATGAGAGCTCTCTCCATATGCAAGATGCAAAACTAAACTATCATGAACCTAAAAATGCAAGCTACAATGAAAAGTGGTTGACTTGCAAGGTCGCAACGCTTATAGACATCTAATTATCATCATCAAGCTTTATTGGTAGCGTCGCAAGATCATACAATGCACACTAGCATAACTATGTGAATATGAATATGATCTTTATCAGATAGAAATGTGGGAATCCCATCTAGGCATCAAAGACATGTAGGTCTAGATGACTAATGCAATGAGATCACCTAAGTTTGATATGGCAAGATTATGCTTGTATCAAGACATATGAAAGTCAGGATAACTAGAAGCATGCACTCGCAAAAATAGTCAAGGATAATACCTTGTTAATCCATAGTGTCAAGTAAGACCAGCATAAATGCTCATGACAATTAGGACCAACAAAATATACCCACAAGCAGATAAAGAAAGAAAACATGTTCTCATACCCTCAGTCTTCTAGCTATGCATCATCGAAAACTTCTCAGGGAGAGACCACTCATCAAAGAAATCCTCATAAACAGCACACAAAGAAAAATAAAGTCAACATATCTCAACAAGTTGATTGTTTAAGTGTGTGTGTGTTGGTCATAGAGTCAGACTCTGAGTATCACATTTACAAATGAGCAACGTCGCATCATACTAGACTGTTGGGTAAGACATTTGATAAGTGTTAAGAAACACTCGACGCAAGGGTAATGTTGAAAAACACTGTTTGGGGTGGTGTTGAAAAACACCTGTTGTGAAATGCCCCAAGAGACAAACGCACCAAAAGGACCTATGTGAACAGTTATGCCCCCTAGACAAAGACAAAGACCAATTCTAGACCGAGTCAAATAAGGTCAAGGGATGATGGAGAAAGGCTCAGTGTCGAGGATGCATGCTAACAAATAGGAGTGCAAAGGCCACAAGTAGCGCCTGTTTCCAGGTTTTCACCACTTGGATTGTTTTTTCATTTTTTCATTTTTTTGGGATTTTTTCTACCAAGGCGCCTATTGCTAGGTTTTCACCAAGGCACTTTTTTCTATTTTTTTGAATTTTTGAATTTTTTGATTTTTTTTGTATTTTTTTGGAAGAAGGCAAGCTTTTTAGATAATGCTCATTGAAAGGATAAGCCATGATATGTCAAGGATTAAAAATGATATGCTCAAAGATGCTGAAGGGGAAAGGAAGACGCAGAAGGAATAGGCAAATGAGGAAAAAAGAGAGAAGGTAGAAGGATAATGAATGAAAGGATTGTGAAAAGGTAGATGGAAAGGAAGACAAGATCAACATCAACACACACACCTTGAAGGGTGGCGAGAGGATGGAGGACACATGAATGAAGGAATACACGAAGGAATATGGTGAACATATAGCAAAGGTTGCAGCTTAGGCGCATGGAATGGAAGATCATTTTTGAAAGAAGATGAAGTGGAAGCCTTTGGAAGCTTGAATGTCAACTTCACTTTTTGTTCAATATTCGACTCTTTCAAGAGAGACTTTGGAATCCATATAGCCTTAGGATTTTCATTTCTTTTGGATGATTTAGAGAGAATATCTTCAATGATGGATTTTGGAACCCATACTTGTCTTGTAATTTTCTTCTTAGATATCTCTTTTGACTTTATATATCCATGTCGATTAGAGGGGACATGGTGATCTTTTCTTGATGGATTCTTATGTTGCTTCTTTTTCTTGTATTGACCATTCAAGTTACGTCCAAAAGACTTGGGACTTGTGGAAGAAGAAAGAGGATATGAATGGTTAAGATGGGTGGATGGATGAAAAGAATTCAAGGGTATGCATCTATGTTGATCTTGAGGAAAGATAGGAGATGGAGGGACGTAAGGACCCAAGATGGATAATGAATTAAGAGAATTAGGAGGGGAAAGTGAAGGGACATAAGGGCCCAAGATGGAAGGAAGACATGAAGCCCTTAGTATTGGTGGAGGAGGTCCAAGGATGGAAGTGGAAGACACAAAAGGATAATCAATAAGTTCATCAGCATCTATATGACAACCAAGGACATCAGCATCTTTAGAATGAGCATTAGGATTTTCAATAGTATCATGAACATCTTGAATAGGAGAAACTTCATTGATAGGATCATTCAAAGCTTGCGAAGATTTAGGAAGAGTAGAAAGTGGAAGTGAACATGGAATGGTAGAACAAGAAGATGGAAGACTTTGATCTTGACAAGGATCTTTGGATAGCGTAAGCGTATCAACTTTCTTTTGATTTTCAATAGGCTTAACATCAGAAGTAACAACACCATTTTTAATAACCTTAATGGAAGTATCATCTTTGGAAAGCGCAAGTGTGGTAAGGTTATTTTGATTATCAATAAGCTCAATGGTGTAAGTAGTAGCTTGATCTTGCTTAGGAGAAGACTTAAGACATGGTAGAATAAATGCGGAAGAGCGTAGAGGATCAAAAGAACCATCAAATGGAGGGGATACATCATGAAGAGAATTGGATGATATGGAGGGTTCCTGATCTTGATCTTTTTTTATATTCTTTTCTTTATCATTTTTAGAGTCCTCTTGACATGGAGCCACTTCTAAGGACAAGGAAGCATGTTGGGATTGTATGGAAGACTTTATAAGAGGCGGTGAAGGACTAGCTAAAGTAGGCATTATAGCGCATGAAGGCTTAGGCTCTTTAGGTTTGACATTATTGAAAGTATTTGCAGCCAAGTGAAGGTTATCTTGAGTATCTTTAAGAGGTGGCCCTTGAGGATAACTATAGGGAACCGCATGGAAAGTCTTAGGATCTTTGTTGGATGAAGGATTTGTGAAAGATTTGGATGACTCAGAAGCTTTAGGAAGTGTGTGGGTATTGGAGGAAGTGGCAGATGGAAGGGGACCATTACAAGACAAAGGTTTAGCATTAACATGATCTTGCTTGAGAGTGTAATCTTTATTTTCAGCATGAGAGTTTTTAGACAAGACATGCTCATAGTATCTTCGTTTATAATCAGCACGGAAAGCTTTCTCTTCCTCAATAGAAGTAGATGTATCATATTGTTCACAACAAATATCATAATTTCTCTCAAAATCAGAATCATATGGATCACCATCACAATCTATTCAATAGGATGACCCTTTGGTAAGCCTAAGCACACGATGAGGAGGACTCTTAGGAATAGAGGTGCCATAAGTATTGCTACATTGTCCATCATCATAGTCATCATAGTCATTAAAGGTAGGTGTGTCACTCTTTGTGAAAGAGACATCACAAGGACTATCACGTTGCTCTTTATGGTATGTCTTTTGAAGAGAAGTAAGACTCTTAGGAGAAGTAGAAGAAGAATGAGATTGTGAAGAAGAGGAAGGTGAAGACCTAGTGGAAGAAGAATACTTGGATGATGAGGAATTTGAATGATGTTTAGAAGAGTCATGATAAGATTTGGAAGATGAAGAATGTGAATAGTGTTTAGAAGAATCATGATAAGACTTAGAAGATGAAGAATGAGAATGATGTCTGGAAGAGTCATGATAAGACTTGGAAGGTGAAGAAGAATGAGAAGGTTTAGATGATGAAGAATGTTTGGAAGAAGAAGATCGTGATATGATCATGTTTATGATTCTAGCAAAGGCATCTGATTTAATCATCTTTTCTTTTATTTTTTCTATAAATTCATCACTCATGAGAATTTTGGAGGAACAACACTTTTCGAATATGTTAATGAGCTCAAGATCATCTATTCTTAATAAAGGTTCCAAAGCTAGATAGTCAAGATTCATGGTTGCAAAAGAGGAGAAATCAAGCATGGAAGAAATGAATAGATGAATAGAAGAAGGTAGACTAGATAATAAGAGGAAAAGAAGAAGAAGAAGAAGAAGAAGAATTTCCCATGGGAATAGAAGACTTTAGAAGAACATGGGAAATGGAGAAGAAAGAAGAAGACTAAGAGCCATCTTGTGCAATTGATACTATAACGTTCATTGAGATGTTGAGCAACATGACAACACCTAGGATCTAAGATCTGGACTGACCAAGGAAAACTGAAAATAGAAGACCCTTGGTAATAGGATGACCTCACAAAATGTCAACACCAAACTAGGATAATCAAAGTTCTCTATTGTCCAAAGAGAAATGAAAAGATAGAAGAAGGGGCTTTACCAACACTATCAAAGAGGTGCTTCAAATCAAAGGGTGACTACCCTTGCACTTTTGAACCAGGAGGTTGGGCTAGGCCAAAATATAATTGAAATTGAGATTAAATGAAAATTATTTGGACAATAAGAGTACGAGAATTTCCCAAGAATGTAGCTCACAATTCTAGAGATAAACTTTCTCACCAAGAACAACCTTCTAATGCGATATTTCTCTTTGGCTAATGTGATACTGATGTTGATCTTGACCAATTTGTGCAAAATTTTGAGTTTTTAAGGTCTAATTTCAAGTTTTCAAATGTGAGGGTGAAAATGTCTGATTTCAATCACAAATTCAATAGCAATTGGATAGGTTTGCAAATAGTAGGGGATCAAACATGTCTTCAAACAATTGAAACAAGGGCAAAAGCAACCTTGCCAAGACAAACACTTGTGATATCAAAATTGAAAAAGCACCCTATGAATGCTATCGATTGTTTGTATGTTGAGAACGTTTACACTAGCATCGCACAACCGAAGACAATTCAAGCAAATCTATCTTAAAAAGGTCAAGGCTCAATACTTACCAACTTAGCCCACAACTTGATGCCCCCTTGCCTCACACCGAGTGGTTGCCCACAAGAGATATTGGCTTTGTCATGGAAGTGTCAAACAACACAACCAAAGGGACACATATGGTGAGTATCTTGGGGTGATCCGGGTTAGTCCACTTGGATCAATCCTTGCACTAAGAAGATAAGTGACTAAATAAGGTGGCTTCTATCTAATGGTTCTTAATAAGGATTTCCATTCACAACACCCCTCTTGCTCCTCATAAAGGACTAGGACCTCGCAGCTTCAAGAGTACCTTAAGCATTCTTGTTCAATGTTTTCTCCATGGTCGCAATCCCATGAGCTACTCACATCAAACGAAGACAAGTGTTATGTCTATCAAGGTTTTTGGTGTCCTTGATAGCCTTGAGATTATAGTGAGTTGGAATCACTTGCCACCAAGGAAAATGATGACAAGGTTGTCCCCACTTGAGTCGTTCCTCTTGATTGCTCAAGAGCAGGCCCGCTAAAGGATTCCTAAACTAAATAAAAATGGATCAACTCTTGAGGTTCAAGGTTTTTGATTCACCACAAGGGTGAAGAGCATACTCCCCTATCTCAAAAATCTCTCCCAAACACACCAAACAAAGAGATTCAATTACTCCCTTGCTTCCAAAACCTTAAGATGGGTCAAGATTTTTTGATTCACCTAAAGGTGAAGAGCATACTTCTCCTACCACCTCAAGATCCCTTTCACAAGGTATTAAGATGCCTAATACAATTAGTGAATGCCACACTTGAAAGGAAAGCAAATAAATAAGCAAGATTTTTTTTTTGTTTTTATGCTTGGGCAGCCCTACAAAAACCATTAGTAGCCCTCTTTGACATGCATTCTTTTGACAAATTTCAAGTAATGAGAGCACCTACAACCACAACTTGTTAGACCAACAAGAGTTAGGAGAATCAAAATCCAAAATCTACCAATGATTAGTACATGAAAAATTAGATAATCTGCAAAAATAACTGATCAAATGATAAAATCTGAAAATGAAACCATCATGGTTGGATTAGGCTCAGAAAGACCTTTCCAACGATATATCACACTTAAACTTTTGATATCATTTGCAAAATCTCAAAAAAAAATGGGCACCCATTTTCCAGAGTGGCACGGATTTGAAAACGCTAAAATTTTTAAAAATTTTCAAAAAGCTAGCAAAGAACTTCAAATTTACAAGATACAAAATAGTTCACTGTTAGATCAAGCGATATACCTCAGACTTCACCAGTATCACGCGATACTTCTTCCTATAGCCAGGCGATACTTCCCCAGTCGGGCGATACTTCGCACGATGCCAGGCGATACTTCTCCCGATGCCAGGCAATAGACTTCAATATAGGCGTGCGATACTTTTTCCGCGTGAACTATCGCGCCAAGATAGAAAGTATATCGCGCGCTACTTCTGAGAAGTGTCACGCGATAATCTGAGACAGAAAACCAAAAAACGCAGATTTTTCTGAAAATTAATCCGAAAATGAAGAAAAATGCATCAAATGAAAGGACAAAGCTATCTACTCTGCCCCACGGTGGGCGCCAGAAATGTACACACTAAAAGGTGCACTTCTATGAACCATTGCATGCAAGGTTGCTCAACAATGAGGCCTCACAAAGCGGCTCATAGCTCTCTATCCATGGAGTTGCAAAGGACTTATGAGTTTTGCTCTCAGCTAGAGCTACAAGAATGTGACCTTGCTAGTCAACCATGCAATGAGAGATTCAAGTGAAGACAAGGGAAAGAATGCCAATGTCCCCAAGAATCTAAATGAAAAATGCAATGCAAATGCAACTAATATGAATGTGCAAGACTAATCTATCAAATGAAGTGCAAACTAAGCTATGAAAAGAAGTACAATAGATTTCAAGCCCCTAATTAAGCTATGTGAGATCTATTCTATTGCATAAAAGGAAATCTAATCTATGATGCCATGATCATGCAACTAAGAAAACAAATATGAACTAGATCATAAAAGCAACAAGTCTTCAATGTCTTCAAACTTCAAATGCACCTAAAACCTGCAGCATAACATTAGCATAAAACATGGATATATGCAAATGGAGGAGAGAGCTCTCCTTTTATAAGAAATGAGGTGAAATGGACCATGGAGATTAAGAGGCAAAAAGTCTTAATCAGCGATGGAGCTTGAAAGAGGAGCAATCCATGTGCACAAGTATCCTCCAATGAGAGTGAAGTGTTGACTTTTGAGCCTCATGTGAGACAAAAGTGCCTTTTTCCTTTTTTGTAAAATAGAAATAATGCTTTATTTGTGCAACTTAGGATAAGAGGAAAAGTGGGGCTTTTTATTTAATCAAAAGGGGAGGAAATATTCCTTTTAATTAAATAAAGACTTAGGATAAATGGTTAGCCCATAGGATAAAAATCCAATATATGATCGAAATTAAGACTTGATCAAGAGATTGATATTGTTGAAAATATTGATTAATGATCAAAATGATTCAGGATTGATAAATCAAATAAATGGGGCCCAAAGTCTAGGCGACCATTTTAGGGTGCATACATTTGCCCCTCTTTGACTAATGTGTGATCGATTTGGGAACACATGTAGTCAAAGAATGAAGTTGCAATGTGAGATTGATTTGGGATCACAAAACAACTCAGATGTGAGGTCGATTCGGGATCACACCTAGACAAAGCATAAATAAAGGTCTTTGAACATGAGGTCGATTCGGGATCACATTCAAAGTAAGAGATAAGAATCTCAAATTTGAGCGACAGCTCACAAAAGATGTCTGAATCAGGAAAATCAAGCAATTGGGGATGAGAATCCCATAGGTACTGCCCCCTCGGAATCGAAATCGAAATCAGGTAGAGAAGAGACAGCAAATCGATAAGGTTGATCAAATCATAATAAAATCACAATCGAAGGTAAGGGTCAATAGGTTAACCATTAGGCAATGAAACATGCCCTAGTGAGGAAGTAGACGAATAGAAATAGAAGACTAGAAAGAGTGAATGAAAGACTAGAAAATTTGAGAGACATGGAAGGAAGAAATTCCATCAAAGATCTAAGAATTATACCTCAAAAGGTCAGTCAACTGCGTAGAAGAATGAGAAATCTTGGAAATACGACTCAGATTTCGATTTCGAGTCCGAAACGGATAGAAAATGATGTGACATGAAAGACCAAAAATGAAAGATATGATCAAGAAGAACTAGAAAATGAGCACAGTTGACTAACTAGTCCATAGATGATAAAAATGAGAGCTCTCTCCATATGCAAGATGCAAAACTAAACTATCATGAACCTAAAAATGCAAGCTACAATGAAAAGTGGTTGACTTGCAAGGCCGCAATGCTTATAGACATCTAATTATCATCATCGAGCTTTATTGGTAGCGTCGCAAGATCATACAATGCACACTAGCATAACTATGTGAATATGAATATGATCTTTATCAGATAGAAATGTGGGAATCCCATCTAGGCATCAAAGACATGTAGGTCTAGATGACTAATGCAATGAGATCACCTAAGTTTGATATGGCAAGATTATGCTTGTATCAAGACTAAAATTATGAGTTCAGGGTAACTCTCAAGACTAAATTATGCTTGTAGCAAGATTATGCTTGTATCCATTTTAGGGTGCATACAAGATATACAACCGTATATGGTCAAACTCCAGCAGGTTTGGTTTGTATTGTACTTTGGTGTTGCTTTTCATTCTCTTTTTTCGCTTATGCAGCTGTAACCACTGTTGACACCAGCGGAATCAAAATGCTCAAAGAGCTCAAGAGAATAATTGAACTGAAAGGCCTTCAGGTAACTATTATCATAATTTTGGTTTGAACAAAATATTATTTTGGTTTAAACAATTTATTTTAAGTTTTGATTTGTTTATGTCATTCATCTAAAATCATTTAATAAGTGGGTATTATTGAATTAAGTAATAGCATTCCTAATAAATTTAATAAGTGGGTCTTATTGAATTAAGTAAAAGCATTCCTAATAAATCAACCAATGAAATGAAAGCTTAGAATGTGTTGTTTAAATGTGTTTAGCAGTATGTACTCTATATAAAACATGTCAACTATATCAACACTTCATAGAATTTTGGTTTAAACAGTAAACTCTAAACTTTGACCTTTTTAAATTGTGTACTGCTTCATTACTGGCCTAGAACCTACATATAAATCAATAAAAATCCAAGTGCTCACCAAGCTTACAAGTTTTAAATAAGTGTGACTATCTTTATGTTATAAAAAAATTTAACAAAAATCTATTTTGTATTGTAAACAATGTGAATTATACTAACAAGGAGTATACATGATCTTTAGCTTGCATTGAGCAACCCTGGGTCAGATCTCATGGAGAATCTTCAAAAGGAAAAGTTCACTGAAATTCTGTGACCAAATTGGCTGTTTCTTACAGTTGGTGAGGGTGTTGCAGTTTGCAGTTCTCTTCTCCAAGCTCATAAGCTCAATAGATAATTGAATGTCAACGGTAATAACCAGGCCGGTCTCTACAATTACAGTTTGCATGGTTAAAGACTAAACCTGAGAGTTACCCTTGTCTATCATTTCATTCTTATAATGAAGAATGTCCTCACTTACCTCGCTATATTTCTCTACTGAATATTACTTATAGTTTACAATAATCAAAGGTTGTAAGAAGCCATGGAGGCTTTGTTTTTAATTTGATGAATCACCTTGCAAGCTACAGTGGTGATTATGAAGATGTTAAATAATATGAATATAATGGAAGGGCTAAAATTTTGTTAAAATCTAATTAGAAACTTTTTTTTTGCCTATGTTCCCATCAAGCTTAAAACGTTATGTGGGAAGACTCGATACACTCTTTGGGAAATTTTACTATGGACCATCCAAACCTAGAAATCTTCTTTAAACAACCACTTGTAATGTTAAAGAGATGAGAAGAGCTCTGCCTTTGAGGTTTAAATTACTCAAGAGCAAAGAACCCTGTAACAAATGCTCTCTATCCTCTACTATAACAATCAAACTGAGGAAATAGAATTCTAACTTCCTTGAAGCAAACCATCTTCCAGGTACTCACCTTCTTGGATGCATTTTTTGAGTAAAGCCTCTCTCACTGTTTTGTCTCCAAACATTTCTCCTATATTCCTTTGAGACTGTAATCTTCCATTTGACTGCAACCTTTTGAAGATCTCAGTCTCAAGGTAATGTATCCTCAATCAATGCTCCTTTTTTGAAGACTGATCCTCTGTCTCTATCATTGAGACTATTCTTTGTCAAGGACCCATTTAATGCCTATAAACCTAAAACCACTTAGACCTTAACCCTATATGACCATTACATGACATTTTGACTCATTACATGGGATTTTCACTTATTACATTGCTTTTATAGCATTATTCCTTATTACATTACAATGACCTTTAGACTTGATTATGAATTTTGCTTTGAATATTGAGTCTAACATTGCAATTGAACATCTCTAAATGCCATTCCACTCCTGGGCTCAGGTGCCCTGCTGGATGCCCCTGCATCATCAACCAAGTGGTACAAATGATCAAATCCCACAGACGGTCTGTAGCTATGATAGAGTCTAAAAAGGGAGAGAGACCTACACTGGTGACTCAGAAGAAACTTCAGCTTTCAAAAAAAAAGCCAATTAGGTTGGCAGACTTGTGGATCAGGCCAGCATTTGGTGGAAGAGGAAGAAAGATGACTAGAACTCTAGAGGCCCACTATAATGGATTTCAGTATTCAACCATGAGAGCAGAAGAGAGAGCTGATATCATGTATCAAAATATTAAACACGCATTCTTCCAGCCAGTAGAGAAGGAGATGATTACTTTGCTTCATTTTCATTTGCATAACCATATTATGGTGGGAACTAAGAAGACTAAGGATGTCCAATTTTATGTGGAAGTAATGGACGTGGTCCAAACTTTAGGAGGGGCAAGAAGGTCCATGTATGATCTCGATGAAATTGAGGAAGAGCAGCAAGAGAGGCACATGAAAAATCAAATCAATGGAGAGTTTGAAGGGTTTGTTAAACGAGTAACAGAGCTATGGGAGCAGCCTCATCTAAAAGATTTTGAACTGGAGTTTGATATACCATTTAGAGAGCTAGGTTTTCATGGAGTTCCTTTCAAAGCCTCTGCTTTTATTGTTCCTACTGTAAACTATTTGGTAGAGTTGGTGGAATTGCCTTTCTTAGTAATAACCATTAGTGAGATTGAGATAGTTAACCTTGAGAGAGTAGGACTTGGGCAAAAGGCATTTGATATGGCTATTGTTTTCAAAGACTTCAAGCGGGATGTACTCCGCATTGATGTTATTCCTCAATCTTCTCTTGATGGCATCAAAGAATGGCTAAACTCAATGGATATAAAGTATTATGAAAGCAGAATGAACTTGAACTAGCGGCCAATTTTGAAGACCATTACAGATGATCCAGATAAATTTATTGAAGATGGTGGCTGGGAATTTCTGAATTGGGAAATCCATCTTCCATTTGGGTGACAGAATCCAATAGATGCTTCAAAATGTTTGAAGTTCTTTCACCAAGCTTTATCAAATGGATCTCTCACAAGAATGAATGGAACAATTAGCACTCATTGGCTCTAGGTGATTCTTACAGAGATGAAGCACCGGGACTTCCTGGGAGGTCATCCATCCCAGTACTACTCCAACTCGAGCGCACTTAACTATGGAGTTTCCTCCCTGGTTAAACCCACTCTGCTTGCATCCTCATTTGCAAAACCTTCACCAAGTGTTGTGCCTTACGAACCAGTTGATGAGCTTAAGGGGCTTTCTAATCGATGGTTCATAAGGCACAACGCTTGGTGAAGGTTTTACAAATGAGAATGCAAGCAGAGTGGGTTTAACCAGGGAGGAAACTCCGTAGTTAAGTGCGCTCGAGTTGGTGTAGTACTGGAATGGGTGACCTCTCGGGAAGTCCCAGTGCTTCACCTCTGTAAGCATTAGCTAGAGCCAGTGAGTGCTAACTGTTCCATTCATTCTCATGAGAGATGGGTTCGTGTGAACCACTACTCATGAATCACGGGTCAATGAGTTTGACTCAAAAAACTACACAGTTGAATGTTGATAGCAATATCACAATTTGACTTGCTATGGAAAATATCTCCTACTTATTAATTGACGAGCTTAAGGGGATTTCTAATGAATGGTTCATAAGGCATAACACTTGGTGAAGGTTTTGCAAATGAGGATGCAAGCAGAGTGGGTTTAACCATGGAGGAAACTTCGTAGTTAAGCGTGCTCGAGCTGGAGTGGTACTGGGATGGATGACCTCCTGGGAAGTCCCGGTGCTTCACCTCCGTAAGCATCACCTAGAGCCAATGAGTGCTAACTGTTCCATTCATTCTTGTGAGAGATCCATTTGATAAAGCTTGGTGAAAGAACTTCAAACATTTTGAAGCATCTATTGGATTATGTCACCCAAATGGAAGATGGATTTCCCAATTCAAAAATTCAGAGTTCTTTTCATTAACCTGTGATTCATGAGTAGTGGTTTACATGAACCCATCTCTCATGAGAATGAATGGAACAGTTACCACTCATTGGATCTAGGTGATGCTTACGGAGGTGAAGCACCGAGACTTCCCGGGAGGTCATCCATCCCAGTACCACTCCAGCTCGAGCACGCTTAACTACAGAGTTTCCTCCATGGTTAAACCCACTCTGCTTGCATCCTCATTTGCAAAACCTTCACCAAGTGTTATGCCTTATGAACCATTCATTAGAAAGCCCCTTAAGCTCGTCAATTAATAAGTAGGAGATATTTTCCATAGCAAGTCAAATTGTGATATTGCTATCAAGATTCAACTGTGTAGTTTTTTGAGTCAAACTCATTGACCCGTGATTCATGAGTAGTGGTTCACACCAAAGAATCAAAACTCGGACTCGGCAAGGCCGACTCGACCCGTGACTCGCTGATGACTCGGCAACGACTCGGCTATGACTCGGCAAAAAAAAAAAATAGAGATTTCTTAAAATTTAAAACTTGTTTCAGGCACCCATTATTGAATAAAGCTTAAAAACACATCACATCACATCTAAAGGTCAAATAACATCTAAAGGATATGGTTAAGAGAACAAAGTATAATTGATAATGAAGGGAATGAATGGTAATTGTTATGAACAGTCACGTCACTTCATTATGAACTAACATGTCATTTATAATGTGAACAGTCACGTCTTTTCTTATTTGCTAGTTCAATATATATAGATATTCAAATGTGTAGATTCAATCAATAACCAAGGCAATTTGATCACTATTTTTTCCATTACATTCACTGTCTTCATTCCATCTCTCCAATTTGAATCTTGTGGATCATTGATTCTTAGCATTTCAATCTTCATTGTCCCAAGGTGTTTGTCCTACTGTTCCCTTTAACAACTCATGAATGCTCATTGATGAATCATGGCTGTTCTAACTGATATTCTTGTGATACATCATCAGCTGTTCTCATTTCTTTATGATTCTTCTTATTTATTCATTGGCTAACTTTTTTGACATTCCTTGGACTGCTCTTCATGACCTATCATTTACTTACTGTTCTGATCCTTATTGTGACTGCTCTAACAGTGAATGTCACTATTTCTAACAGTATATGTCATTGTTTCATCATGTAATCACTGCTATACATCACTGCTCTGATCAATTTTCTTTTCACTGCTATCACATTGCAAAACACTGCTTTTAATCATCTTTTATCAGTGACTTTTCATGACTAATGACTACTTTAGGATTCATTCTTCTATTTGCTGTCTTCTTTCTTTGAACACTATCCTTGAACACTCATTGAAGACTACTATCATCAGAAATTCATGAAGCCTACTGTCATTAGAGATTCATGAAGATGATCAATGTCCTTAGACATTGATGTGACTGTTTGTTAATTATCATGTTCTCTCATAACAGTCATGATTTTCACCGATATTCTTCTGCATTTCTCCATTTCTGATCACTGTCATAAAAATGAAAGCCACTGTCCTCCAGCATACTGTCTTCTACATCCTTTTGTTTGCTGCTCTCATTCATGGATTATTGCTCATATCATTGTTATTATGACTGCATCATTGGCACAGTCTTCCTTCTTGAAACAGCAAATTATTGTCTTGTTCTAAGTGATTGTCACAATTTTTCTCATCCTTCAACAACATGTATATCACTATTGTTGACAAGTCTATGGCTCGGGCCTGCCGCGGCGCGGGTCATGAGGCACGGACCCGCGAGTTCTGGCCATGACCCGCTGACTCAGTGAGTCACGCGGGTCATCCCCCATAACTCGGCCCATGACTCAGCTGGGTCACCAAAACCCAGGAGCCATGGCTCGACCCGCGAGTCAGGATAACTCGCCTGACTCGCTGCGGGTTTTGATACTCTGGTTCACACGAACCCATCTCTCATAAGAATGAATGGAACACTTAGCACTCATTGGCTCTAGGTGATTCTCACAGAGGTGAAGCACCAGGACTTCCCAAGAGGTCACCCATTCCAGTACTACTCCAACTCGAGCACACTTAACTACGGAGTTTCCTCCCTGGTTAAACCCACTCTGCTTGCATTCTCATTTGCAAAACCTTCACCAAGTGTTGCGCCTTACGAACCAGTTGATGAGCTTAAGGGGCTTTCTAATCGATGGTTCATAAGGCACAACACTTGGTGAAGGTTTTGCAAATGAGAATGCAAGTAGAGTGGGTTTAACCATGGAGGAAACTCCGTAGTTAAGTGCGCTCGAGTTGGAGTAGTACTGGGATGGGTGACCTCTCGGGAAGTCCCGGTGCTTCACCTTTGTGAGCATCAGCTAGAACCAATGAGTGCTAACTGTTCCATTCATTCTCATGAGAGATGGGTTCGTGTGAACCACTACTCATGAATCACGGGTCAATGAGTTTGACTCAAAAAACTACACAGTTGAATGTTGATAGCAATATCACAATTTGACTTGCTGTGGAAAATATCTCCTACTTATTAATTGACGAGCTTAAGGGGCTTTCTAATGAATGGTTCATAAGGCATAACACTTGGTGAAGGTTTTGCAAATGAGGATGCAAGCAGAGTGGGTTTAACCATGGAGGAAACTCCATAGTTAAGCATGCTCGAGCTGGAGTGGTACTAGGATGGATGACCTCCCGGGAAGTCTCGGTGCTTCACCTCCGTAAGCATCACCTAGAGCCAATGAGTGCTAACTGTTCCATTCATTCTCATGAGAGATGGGTTCATGTAAACCACTACTCATGAATCACAGGTTAATGAAAAGACCAAATTTGAGGTCAATAAACATGGCAAACTGAATCAATGACTTGAAAGAATTTTTTTAGCTTGCTACTACAGGCTGACTGAACTCCACATTTTTTAAGTGCTTGGAACCCATGAACAGTTCATTGCTTCTATCTTCTAGCCATATTAATCTTTGATGTTCATGCATCTCACATCTTTTTCCATTCTACTCACATCTTTTTCGCTACATTCTTGATATCGATTTCTTTTGGGGATTTGTTAAACAGCTCACTGGTTTTTTTTGTACGTCCATATCTTGCTTACATACTAAATTATTTCTTATTACATTACAATGACCTTTAGACTTGATTATGAATTTTGCTTTGAATATTGAGTCTAACATTGCAATTGAACATCTCTGAATGCCATTCCACTCCTGGGCTCAGGTGCCCTGTTGGATGCCCCTGCATCATCAACCAAGTGGTACAAATGTTCAAATCCCACAGACGGTCTATACCTATGACAGAGTCTGAAAAGGCAGAGAGACCTACACTGGTGACTCAGAAGAAACTTCAGCTTTCAAAAACAAAGCCAATTAGGTTGGCAGACTTGTGGATCGGGCCGGCATTTGGTGGAAGAGGAAGAAAGATGACTAGCACTCTGGAGGCCCACTATAATGGATTTCGGTATTGAACCATGAGAGCAGAAGAGAGAGCTGATATCATGTATCAAAATATTAAACATGCATTCTTCTAGTCTGCAGAGAAGGAGATGATTGCTTTGCTTCATTTTCATTTGCATAACCATATTATGGTGGGAACTAAGAAGACTAAGGATGTCCAGTTTTATGTGGAAGTAATGGACGTGGTCCAAACTTTAGGAGGGGCAAGAAGGTCCATGTATGATCTCGATGAAATTGAGGAAGAGCAGCAAGAGAGGGACAGGAAAAATCAAATCAATGGAGAGTTTGAAGGGTTTGTTAAACGAGTAACAGAGCTATGGGAGCAGCCTCATCTAAAAGATTTTGAACTGGAGTTTGATATACCATTTAGAGAGCTAGGTTTTCATGGAGTTCCTTTCAAAGCCTCTGCTTTTATTGTTCCTACCGTAAACTGTTTGGTAGAGTTGGTGGAATTGCCTTTCTTAGTAATAACCATTAGTGATATTGAGATAGTTAACCTTGAGAGAGTAGGACTTGGGCAAAAGGCATTTGATATGGCTATTGTTTTCAAAGACTTCAAGCGGGATGTACTCCGCATTGATGTTATTCCTCAATCTTCTCTTGATGGCATCAAAGAATGGCTAAACTCAATGGATATAAAGTATTATGAAAGCAGAATGAACTTGAACTGGCGGCCAATTTTGAAGACCATTTCAGATGATCCAGATAAATTTATTAAAGATGGTGGCTGGGAATTTCTGAATTGGGAAATCCATCTTCCTTTTGGGTGACAGAATCCAATAGATGCTTCAAAATGTTTGAAGTTATTTCACCAAGCTTTATCAAATGGATCTCTCATGAGAATGAATGGAACAGTTAGCACTCATTGGCTCTAGGTGATGCTTACGGAGGTGAAGCACTGGGACTTCCTGGGAGGTCATCCATCCCAGTACCACTCCAGCTCGAGCATGCTTAACTACGGAGTTTCCTCCATGGTTAAACCCACTCTGCTTGCATCCTCATTTGCAAAACCTTCACCAAGTGTTATGCCTTATGAACCATTCATTAGAAAGCCCCTTAAGCTCATCAATTAATAAGTAGGAGATATTTTCCACAGCAAGTCAAATTGTGATATTGCTATCAAGATTCAACTGTGTAGTTTTTTGAGTCAAACTCATTGACCCGTGATTCATGAGTAGTGGTTCACACGAACCCATCTTTCATGAGAATGAATGGAATAGTTAGCACTCATTGGCTCTAGCTGATGCTCACAGAGGTGAAGCACCGGGACTTCCCGAGAGGTCACCCATTCCAGTACTACACCAACTCGAGTGCACTTAACTATGGAGTTTCCTCGCTGGTTAAACCCACTCTGCTTGCATTCTCATTTGCAAAACCTTCACCAAGTGTTGCGCCTTATGAACCAGTTGATGAGCTTAAGGGGCTTTCTAATCGATGGTTCATAAGGCACAACACTTGGTGAAGGTTTTGCAAATGAGAATGCAAGCAGAGTGGGTTTAACCATGGAGGAAACTCCGTAGTTAAGTGCACTCGAGTTGGAGTAGTATTGGGATGGGTGACCTCTCGGGAAGTCCCGGTGCTTCACCTCTGTGAGCATCAGCTAGAGCCAATGAGTGCTAACTGTTCCATTCATTCTCATGAGAGATGGGTTCGTGTGAACCACTACTCATGAATCACGGGTCAATGAGTTTGACTCAAAAAACTACACAGTTGAATGTTGATAGCAATATCACAATTTGACTTGCTGTGGAAAATATCTCCTACTTATTAATTGACGAGCTTAAGGGGCTTTCTAATGAATGGTTCATAAGGCATAACACTTGGTGAGGTTTTTGCAAATGAGGATGCAAGCAGAGTGGGTTTAACCATGGAGGAAACTCCGTAGTTAAGCGTGCTCGAGCTGGAGTGGTACTGGGATGGATGACCTCCCGGGAAGTCGCGGTGCTTCACCTCCGTAAGCATCACCTAGAGCCAATGAGTGGTAACTATTCCATTCATTCTCATGAGAGATGGGTTCATGTAAACCACTACTCATGAATCACAGGTTAATGAAAAGAACTCTGAATTTCTGAATTGGGAAATCCATCTTCCATTTGGGTGACAGAATCCAATAGATGCTTCAAAATGTTTGAAGTTCTTTCACCAAGCTTTATCAAATGGATCTCTCACGAGAATGAATGGAACAGTTAGTACTCATTGGCTCTAGGTGATGCTTATGGACGTGAAGCACCGAGACTTCTCGGGAGGTCATCCATCCCAGTACCACTCCAGCTCGAGCACGCTTAACTACGAAGTTTCCTCCATGGTTAAACCCACTCTGCTTGCATCCTCATTTGCAAAACCTTCACCAAGTGTTATGCCTTATGAACCATTCATTAGAAAGCCCCTTAAGCTCGTCAATTAATAAGTAGGAGATATTTTCCACAGCAATTCAAATTGTGATATTGCTATCAAGATTCAACTGTGTAGTTTTTTGAGTCAAACTCATTGACCTGTGATTCATGAGTAGTGGTTCACATGAACCCATCTCTCATGAGAATGAATGGAACAGTTAGCACTCATTGGCTCTAGCTGATGCTCACAGAGGTGAAGCACTGGGACTTCCCAAGAGGTCACCCATTCCAGTAATACACCAACTCGAGCGCACTTAACTACGGAGTTTCCTCCCTGGTTAAACCCACTCCGCTTGCATTCTCATTTGCAAAACCTTCACCAAGTGTTGCGCCTTACAAACCAGTTGATGAGCTTAAGGGGCTTTCTAATCGATGGTTCATAAGGCACAACACTTGGCAAAGGTTTTGCAAATGAGAATGCAAGCAGAGTGGGTTTAACCACGGAGGAAACTCTGTAGTTAAGTGCGCTCGAGTTGGAGTAGTACTGGATGGGTGACCTCTCGGGAAGTCTCAGTGCTTCACCTCTGTGAGCATCAGCTAGAGCCAATGAGTGCTAACTGTTCCATTCATTCTCATGAGAGATGGGTTCGTGTGAACCACTACTCATGAATCATGGGTCAATGAGTTTGACTCAAAAAACTACACAGTTGAATCTTGATAGCAATATCACAATTTGACTTGCTGTGGAAAATATCTCCTACTTATTAATTGACGAGCTTAAGGGGCTTTCTAATGAATGGTTCATAAGGCATAACACTTGGTGAAGGTTTTGCAAATGAGGATGCAAGCAGAGTGGGTTTAACCATGGAGGAAACTCCGTAGTTAAGCGTGCTCGAGCTGGAGTGGTACTGGGATGGATGACCTCCCGGGAAGTCCCGGTCCTTCACCTCCATAAGCATCACCTAGAGCCAATGAGTGGTAACTGTTCCATTCATTCTCATGAGAGATGGGTTCATGTAAACCACTACTCATGAATCATAGGTTAATGAAAAGAACTCTAAATTCACCTTACGTAGGTAACTTTTTCTTCTTTTTTTTTAAAATAACATTGGTCAAAATTTTGACCAATGCCACCAAAAATCTCCACCAAAGGATGGTCGAAATTTCGACCACAATAACAAAATTTCGACCAACAAAATTTCGACCAAAACAACAAAATTTTGACCATCTAATCCGTCGAACGTATAGCATCTCGGTCGAACATTTGACGTTTTCATCAAAAATTTCAACCAACATTTGGTGGAAATTTTTGCTGCCACCGGTCAAAATTTTGATTAATATCAGGTGGATATTTGTTCGACAATTGGTCAAAATTTTGACCATTATAAAAAATGATGACAATTTTGAATCATGGACTCAGTCGAATTTTTGACCTCTGTTTTAGCCGAAATTTTGACTGATTATAAGTACGTCAAAAATTCGACAAAAAAAGACCGACGACAATGTTAGTCATAAATTCGACTAATTTCGGTCAAAATTTCAACCAATTCTTGGTCGAAATTTGAAGCCAAATTTACTAGTGCCTTATCAAATATTTCCCATCTATTAACCTCCTTATCTCCAGGCCAATTAAAACTTTCAAGTTCTTCAAACTGATTCATGACCTCCATCCACCTGACATCTATTATTGCACAAGCATCTAAGATAAACTTTACAAAATCAACCTTAGCCTTAAACATTGCATATAGCACACCATTTAATTCAGGAAAATCAACATCATTATCAATGTTAAGTATGGTCTCAATATTTGGATAAATCAACTCAAATTCTCCACTCCAATATTCAATGGACTTGACTTTTTTATTGTTTTCATAGATGGAAGGGATTAGTGGATGACAACTATCAACAAAAGATTGTAATTTCCTTTTGATTAATTGTCCTTTACCCTTGAAAATTGGCAATAGTAAATTAAAAAAATTCACTTTATCTTTAGTTTCCTTTATGACTACATGCATATCATCCCTATACAACAATGTTGTTGTCAATTTCCCCATTAACATGTTTCTAGTCGACCACTCTGTGAACAAGGGTTCCAAGAACAATAAAAATTCATCACAAAAACTTCGCATTTGAATTAATGATACACGATGATCCTAAACAATAGTCAAGTTCGTCACAATTTTTTTTATCTGATGTTCCAAATATTGTGTTAAAATAGAGACACCTTTCTTTTGCACTGCTTCCTCCAAACTCCCAATTCTGCCTACATAATCTTCTAATTTCAATTTCACATCACTAGGTATTAACTCCTCACTTGAAACAGGTTGGTTATCAACTTGTTGAGTTGATGAAAGAGAAGGAAGCTATGAGGTATACCTTTCCAACATTTTTGTTAGTTCAAAATTTTCAATCAAATCATCCTCATACTTCTTAGCTAAAGATATCATATCAAGATACATTTCATGATTTATTTTCTCTAAACCCCCATCTTTTACTTTATTTAAAAATGAAACATGAGTAACCAAATCAGCAACCTCAATTGGAGAATGATTTTGAATGATTTTAATTATTGCATCCTCCTTTCTCTCTTCTCTATATTAATCATGTGAGGCTTATGAGTGGGAGGAGCCAAAGACCAAATTGCCAATGTTTTCAACTTAGGATCAAATCCTAATCCTCCTAAGAAATTGCCAAATTCATATTCAGACCTTAAAACAGGGTCAACTTATTTTCTAATTTGATCAACAAGAAAGGTAGACTACAAATCCCAACTAGGAAGTAAAAGCATACCACTATCCATTACCAATGTTCTAGCTTGTTCTATTGTTATTTGCATAAAATCTCAATCAAAATGTTGCAATGTAGTCAATATTTATTCTTCTAAACTACTACCATCTCCAATTAATTCTATCTACATTTTTAGTTCCCTTCCTTTCTACTTCACAAGAAAACTTTTAAATTCATCGGTATGAATAAAGGCATCATCACTCACAAAATTTTGTGCCATTACTTCTCTATCATCAATCATCGTAACCAAAGGTAAAGCTTTACCTTCTTTTGATTCTTCTTTTCCTTTACCTTTTAATTTTTTTCTTTTTTCTCTAGTATATCTGTCAACCTTATGAGTACCCACCTCTGCCACATTTGTGTGACCATTCTCATCAGCTGATGTACCAACTCTAGCTCTTTTTGTTGGTGGTTCTTGAACATCAGAGGCTCCAACACTAGAGGCCTCATCAAAATCAACATTTTCAACACTAGAGAATTCATCTTGCATAAGAACTGGTTGAATAAGAGTTGTAGCCCCCCCTAGTATTCTTTCCATTAGAGTGCCATAATTGTTTAACATTTTCTCTATTCTTTCCAAAGGAGATAAATCAGGATAAAAACTAGGAAAGTTTTGATCAACTTCTCTCAACCTATCTTCTCACATTACCAAATCATTCCACTTATCTCTACGATTTTGTATCTCAGATTCCAAGTTAATATTCCTCACTACATATTCATCAGTAAGTGGTTCATGTGAGGGAATTTCCATCCAACCAATCATCTTTTCGAATATTGTTTTGATAAATAATTATGGATGATAAAATCTTTGCAGGAGTTGTAACCATTCTTTATTTCTTAAGGAAACTGTTAATCCCTTCAAAATATTTATTCCCCACTCAAAAATCTAACACATTCCACAAACTAGTAAAAAATGTGACTATTTTATTTTGCTCCAAGTATTCCTTTTTAACTAAAAACAACTGCCACAAGAATTCAATCACAACAATTCTAGTAGGTACAAGAATTGGAAGGGATGTGAGATGGTTGAGCACAACCATAGGCTCTAAATACTGTAATCTCATAAAATAAATAAAAATATCCCAATTTTGAGAAATAGGCCATTTTGGAACAATTTGATGGGGCCTCAATAATATTCTAACCATAACATCTAAGATTTCCCTCTTTACACCAAGTAAATCCATAATTGGAGATACAATATAATTCTCAAAATAAATAAAGAAAGAAGAAGAATAACTCACGTCCCCAACCCTATTCCAATATTGCATGGGCAATGACTCACCAAAATTATCCACTTTCCTTAAAATAAGTCTTTGATTCATGGACTTAGCATTATAAAAGAGAATAAGATGTCACAAGATTGAATAGAACTTAAAATTTATCACATTTGGACAGTTATGTATCTCCACTAAACCCTCATGTAAAGATTTAACCAAATATCCCACAAAATCATAGTCAGTGTTAACCTCATGCTTCTGAATTTCTATGGCCATCATCAAAAGGTCTTATGGAACTTGAGTATCACAATCAAATCCTAAAACATTACACAACCCATATACTATGTAGATCAAATAGTTATGAAAACCTCTAAGATGAAATGAATATGTCACAATTTTTGGTATAGGAATAGTTTTCCTATCAGATCCTCTAGGCATGTACTTAGGGATTACAATTTGCTTCAACACTTCTTTATGAGCTTTATAATCTCTTTTTCCTTTATCAAAGTCTATATTTGTGCACGTGGCTCCTGAAATTTAAAAGACGTCTGTCAAACTCCTATTTATAGAAACTAAAGCTCTTTTGTCTTCCTTTCCGATTACCCCAGTACCCAGTAACTGGACAATATGCTTTGGAAAATTCCCTGAGAAAATCAACATCTACAAAAGCATATGGTACAATGAGCTTAGCTAAATTTAAATCCCATGGATTTGAAATAGGTGGCCCCTTAATCCTATTGTTAAAAAATTAATTGAACAATGACCAGCCAGAAGATGGCATATGAGGGTTCCTACACATACAACATGAATCTTTCCCTTCAAATTCATTTATTGACTGATTGTTTGTTGACCGAGGTAACAAGTCTACAAATTACCGCCATTAATACTTAAACGAGGATTTTACAGAAGTACCAAAACCTGTAGAAACTTCTTGACTCATGATCGAAACAATGCACAAATCTAGAGATCAAAATTAAACCACTTACACTTTTGATTTGATAATGAGCGAAATACCTCCTTTACAACCTCTTGCACAATCACCATCTCAGCACCTCACTTTTTTTAATGCAATTGTGCGATGAAAAAAGGTCTAAAATCATGCATTTATGTGCACAATGTTTTTGTTACCGAAGCCATCTCTTCAGTCATTAATTTTCATGCTTCAAATATAATCATGCCTCAGGATTATATTGTGGCCTCGTGACCTTTAAATTTCTAAACCACCAGACATCTGCAAGGCTGGGAGAGATATAAAATATGACCTCTACAGTCTTCACCGCCACCTCATGACCCCAAATAACTAAGCCATCAAACCTTTGCGAAGCTGCGACACTATGTGGCAGCCTCTCACTAACCCGCAATGTTAATAAATAAAACATACTTTACGTTGCGAGGTTGCAAGTAACATTATGATGAGTGTTTTATACTATGATGTCATTCCATATGTGAACTTTCTTGGTGAGGAACTTTATTTTTAGGAGATTGATATTATTGATAGCAACTCTTGCTTGTTTGGAAGTGTATATTTGTTGTAATTTATTTTTCCATTAAGTTGGCATAATGTGACATCCTTTCTCTTTCTTCTTTGATAGAACCCATCTTCTCTTTGTGGACTTGCATCTTTTGTAATGGTACACTCTTTGTAGTATGAAATCCTTTGTTTTACGTAAGGAATTTTTATCTTTGTTAACAATATTTTTATGACTCATAGAGCATGTCTATTATAAATGATCTTCCACTCAGGGAGTTTATGGTTTTTCTCTTCCTTTTCAAAATATTTATCATCCATTTTTTGACTTGTTTCTTTTATAACATGATATCATTTCTTGCACGAATTTGTTTGTTTTAGGATCTTCTCTTTATCGGGAGATTTACATCCTTATTCACAACCTTATCCTTGCATGAAAGCGCTTGTATATCATAAAATATTATCATTTAAGGTATACAATGTATTATATTTTCCCTTATCTCCATACTTGGGGGGCAAGGTCTTTTTTTCTAGATCTTATTTTCCTTTCCAAGGATCCATTTTCGTTAGTACAATGGCATTTTATTATCATGTGATGTTCTTTTCTTATATGGAATTGTTCGTTTTGATTTGAGATTCTCTATTATACAAGAGTGTACATCTTGATCACAACCTCTTCTTATTTGTAAAAGTATGTTCCTCCTAAAAAAATACCCTTACTTGGGGGCATAAAATGTGTCATCCTTCATCAATAATCCATTTCTCACCTAGCAATAGGGGGTTAAACATATGGATCTTGTTCTCCTTCCCTTTTTGTCTTGAAGATGTTATCTTTGTTTAAGAACTCATCCTGAAGGTAGATTTCTTGTAACCAAGATCTTTTCCTTTCAAGGGTATATTCACTTGTGAATATCCTTTCATGATTATCTATTCCTTGGCTAATAGGATTCATCACTCTTTTCTAAGGTTATGACATGCATTATTATTTTTAAGGATATCTCCTTGTCGTTGGAAGTATGTATTATTATTCTCTTTTCCTTATGATTCCTCTATAGTTCTATGTTTCCATCATAAGGAGGGGGAATATATGTATTCTCCTTGTATATTATGTAGCCTCATTGATCCATAAGGAGACTATGCTTTCCTTAGTATTGATCATCTTTTGGTCCTTGGAATAATCACTTTTTTTAATCCTTATATTAATCACCCCTTGGTACTTAGACTGACCATTTAAAAAAAAAAATCCTTAAACTAGTCATCTTTCGATCCTTAGATTGACCTCTTTTTTCTAATTCTTAGATTGATTATCCTTCAATCCTTGGACTAACCACTTATTTTTATCATTAGACTAATCATCTTTTGGTCCTTAGACTGACCACTTTTTTTTTATACTTGGACTGATCACTTTTTGGTTCTTAGATTGACCATTTTCATTGATCCTTAGATTGACCATTCTTAAGGTAGATTTGACTAGCATAACACAACTCGCTAGACCATCAAATTTGTTGGAATCATTTGTTGTTGCACCAAAAGCTCAAACTATCAACACTTGATACAAATGCAAAATTTAACCTGACCCATAGGAGGTGGTTAATCCATGTCATGAGTCCCTAAGGAGGTGCTAACCACCAAGTCAACAATATCCCCCTCAATATCGACTAAGCCTTCAACACCCACCAAAGGGAGACTCGAACCTATGACCCAAGGTTGTGATACCAATTGTTGGTATAATTTGTTGTTGCACCAAAAGCTTGAACTATCAACACCCTATACACACGCCAGATTTAACCTAACCCACATGAGACAGTTAAGCCATGTCACGAGTCCCTAAGGAGGTGTTGACCACCAAGTCAACATAATTATCCTCTTATCTTTGGGATGGGTGGAACTAGAATAATACAATTTTCTAGCCTCTCTACTCTTTCCTCTTCTTCTCTCTCATGCATCACCTAGCATAACACAACTTTTCAGACTGTTAGATTCATGGTCTATCTCTTTCCTTACATACTCTCATAGATTTTCTAGTGGATTATATCATGAAGTGTTGTTTTGTCCTTAGTGTATTTTCTTTCCCTTTACATGTGACCACTTTCTCTCTTGCAATCTCTTTTTGAACATGAGGCTAGTGGTTGGGACATTTTCTCAATCAAGGTATCTTCAACTGGTTGATTTGAATTTTTGTTTTTACTACTAACCCCTTTTTTGTGTCTTTTGTCTTTTAGTTTTTGTTTTATTCCCTTACACATGGATGTCTATGTTGATATACTTTGTTTGGGGGCTTGCGTCCTTAAACCTTGTAATGTCTTATCTCTTTCCAATTTTTCCATGATTATTTCTCTCTTTTTCTATCTTCTTCTTCTATCTCATTTCCTTTACCATGAGCATGAGGTAATCTCATACTCCCGCTAAAGTGGGGGATAAATGTACGATTGTAAATTTTAAGCACCTTAATAGTGTATACAATTTCATGATTGTCTAACATCCACATTAGTATTCTTTCATAGTATAATTTCATATGACACTTAATGGACACCTTAATTCAAATATAAGTCCTCTATTAATTCATTTAAAAAAAAATTGAGGTAGGTCCTTATTTATAAGTGTGCTCCTCTATTAATTCAACTTCATTTAAAATCAAGGTAGGATCGTATTTCTATAATGTATAAAATGGTGACGATGTGATTAGATCACTAAGTTATATGTACATTGGGGAAGAACAAGAAAAAGGTGGCGAGTCCCTTGAACGTAACCCTCAGGAGGACCCAAGTCATATTAGCACAACCCAAATGGTTGTAGTGGTACTAATGCAAAATCTAAGTCCTTTTAAGGATTTCAATTCAAAGGTCTCTTGCTCTTTCTTTTTCTTCTCCATTTATGTTTTGATTAAATGTGATGTAAAAGAAACTACACATGTAATGATGGGTAGAAAGGAATCTAATCAAAGTAAGTGCTATGAAATGATAAAGAGGAAATGTACTTACCTTGAGGGAAAATGAAGAATGCAAGTTCAGATTAAAAAATAGATTGTCAAACAGTATCATAAACCAGAACAAAGCTAGATTTGAAAACAGGAGGCTGAAATCTATAAACTATGAAAAGATGAAGGTCCCAAGAATAGGTTGACTTCCTTAGTATAGTTCAAATTGGGGTATAGGTCAAGGTCGACCTATACCTGAGATGCCAAGAATTGAAATTTTTTTATGTGTGGTGTAAACTGTAGCTACAGGTTTACCAAATCTAATTTTGAAAGTCCAAAAGTTTGTGAACCTGATCCTACACAAAAGAAAAAAGGGAATTTTTTGTTGGAAAGGGGATTTCCTTGGTCAAGCCCGTGTTTATTAATTAACCTTGAAATGAAATATGAAAAGCATGTAAAAGAAAGACAGTCGTTAATATTCACCTTGCTTGTTAAATCTTCATGAATGGATATGGATACGCTATCCATAAAGATGCTTGAATGATTATATGCTCATGTAGAATGTATAATATTGGATGTCTTCACAAATAAAACTGATCTAAAATCACCAAGTCATAGGTCATGGATTATCATATGCTTGATATGCCTTTCTTGAACTCCTTTAATGCACCTTGAACTTGAAAAATTTCTTACAAAAGATGTAAATAGCTTGCACAATTTTGTCATGTCATGTGTGTAGATGATCAAATAAAGGGAAAGGGCTTCTTTTTATAGAAATTTAGGGTTCAAATTTGTGAAGGCCTACAATGGAAAGCGAAAAAGTAAAATACCTTGTATCAGGCCTAGGAACCAACCAAAATTCAAGACCCAAGGTATAAAGTCGAGGTCAACCTATACCCAAGGATGCAAAACTCAAGATGAAATCTCCAAATCCCAAGAGGTATTGAGGGTTTCAAAAGAAATATAGTGAAATATGTAGGGAAAAAGTGGAAAATCAAGCATAAATGCATCTATTTTCTAGGAGATCACTAAAATGGGGCCTAATAGGTCCTTGAGCTTCCAAATTAATGGGTGATAACTTTTAGGACAATACATTTAGCCCTCACTTTAGCGAGAGTATGAGACAAACTCATACTCACAGTAAAGTAGATAAAATGCATAAGATGGTCTTACCAAAGCTAAGGAGACAAGGAAAAATCAATCCCCCAAGTGTCTTAAGTCCTCATCAAATACAAAAATATGACAAGGGAGGCTTCACTAATAGAGAGAGAGAGAGAGAGAGAGAGAGAGAGAGAGAGAGAGGTGATTACCTAGGCATAGTAATAATTCCTGTCTTACTATGAATCACATAAAAAGGAAAGCTACAAAAGAAGGCATTGAAATTCTAGCAATGTTTGTGTGTCATGCTATTCAACCCATCAAGGATCCACCCTTAAGTATTGCATCTCCAAAAAAGGGAATCTAACAAAGAGTGATCTGGCCTTAAGGATTTGTGTGTCCATAAGGGATCAAAAGTGCAAATGTGGGGATAAATCCTTAAGGATTGTGTTCCATAAGGGATCCAAATGTATGGGAGCATCAAAAATAGTGCGTGTGTGCAAAATTTGAGCGAAGTGTATGCCCCCACATGAAATCTATTGCAAGTGCCTTAACAAGAGTAATGGCTTTAACAGAGTGTACATGCATCCACTAGAGACATTTCCACTATAAAATGACCCCAAGAAAAGACATATCAATAGAAATGATCACATGACAAAAATCCAACACAAAATGGATCTACAATATGCGGGGTCAGTATGATCATATGATAATTTGTGAAATATTATGTCCAAATGAAATATCATCATTCCCCAAAGCAAGTACAACTACAACACATTGGAAGAAATACATGTAAGAGTCACACAAAAGAGTCTTTTTCGGCCGCCATCATGGAGACCAAAAATAATAGGTGCTACCATTTTGCATCATATCATAGATGACAATCATAAAGGAACAATTACAAATAATTGAACATGTACAATATGTAATGACATATAGAGGGAAAGAGATACAAGTAGAAGAATGATTGAAACATTGCAATTCCTTTATCACCTTGTACCAACAGAGAAAAAAGGGTCATTTAGAAGAATCTAAAAAAAATAAGAAGAACATCATGGGGGAAGCACATTACAACAATAAAACAAACAAAATCCATCATACAAGAGGAGCTAATCAAGTGTATCACCTGCCCCTCTATCTCAGTCCATAGTGTTAAGGGGAGGTGGGAAACTTGCAAGAAGATCAACATCAAGCATGGCAGAAGGAACAATATCCAATTCCAAACAAGGACCATTCTATGAAGATAGGTAATTGTGTTCGTTACTAGGAGTAATAGATAACTATCATGAAAGCATAGCTAGTAAATCATTGTCAATATCAATAGTCTCATAGATATCATCATAATCAAAAGTAATACATATCATTGTTAGTATCATGAACATCATCATCGGGAGTATCTTCTTCATAAATATTAATTGTAATAGAATCCAATATATGAATATCATTATCATGTTTATTCTTTTTAACATTATTCAAATTTACTTCCTCCACAAGCTCAAGCATGGGATGGTGAAAGGGAAGCGAAGGCATATGAGGTGATGAAATGTTTTGAGAAGCACGAGCATGGGCTCTAGTATGACACTTGTGATGATGATCATGATAATGATGGTTACGCTTGATCTTACTAGATAGATGAAGTGAGGTAGGATCAATCAACATTGGGTCATTTTCTTCTTTATAAGGAATAAATGAATGTACCATACTAGGATAAGAGACAACAACATGAGGATGCATGTAAGAAATAGAAATTGGCATAGGAGGTGTAGGAAGAAGGCCACAATGAGGATCATCCTTAGGTTTTCTTAATTCATATATCCTTTTAATCTTGAAGGCTTGATAGAATTGAAAAAGATAATCGAGACAGATTCTAGCTAGTTGAGGCATAGAAGACCAAAAGACATCAAGGTTAACAGAGTCTCAAGACACAAAAGGCTGATAAAGACCATGGTTAAAAGTCATGATCTCTCTATTATGAGGAAATTTAAGGCATATATGAATAGGAGAAGCCACATCTTTCATGTAGGTAAGCCAAGGAAGACCGCATTTGAATTGAAATTGATCGGAGGTAGGAATGACAATAAAAGTAGTGTCCAAAGTTTTACAACCAAATTCCATAGGAAAAGAAATGGAACCATGCCCGAAGGATAGAAAAAACCATTGCAAGTTTGAATAAAAATATTAGATTTATCATAGGAATCCTTATGCAATTATATACTAAAAATATTCTCTTTAGTTGTCACATTGACCATGAAAGTAGGATCAACAAGGGTACCATAGGAAGGAATACCATCAACCCTAGCGACAATATACAATGGACCATCAAGTGTCGTAATTGTTTTAGCAGGATCATAGGTAATGCAAGACTGAGGTTGAGGTTTTGGTTTAGGTTTAGGTTGTAAATTCTCAACTTGATTAACAATATGGTTGGCTTCATTAACTTTGTCATCATAAATAATGTTGTTAGGAGTAGAAGGTCACACAATAATGTTGGTTGAATGAGATGCCTAAGGATTAATATATTTACAAATTCTGATTAGGAGGTGCAACTGATTTTTTTCCATGTTTAGTATCATCATCAATAGATATAGCATCTGAATCTATGAGTTCTTGTATTGTGTTCTTCAAAGAAAATCTTTTTTCAATATCATGACCATTTTGACGATGGTATTGAAAAAAATCTTTAGGATCAAACGATCAAGGAAGATGTTTTTTTGGATCAATTGGTTTAATAGGAGGAAGTTTAATAATGTTTGCATTAATTCACTTCATCATCACATTGTACAAAGATTCATAAAGTGAAGTAAAAGTAAGAGAAGGTCTAAAAACAAAGAACGAAGGAGTCACACCTTTAGTTGTTGTTGCCACTTGTTCATCTATTGTATTAGATGATTTTTTGATCTTGATGTAATTGTTAGGCTTATGAAAATTATTGGAACTGGATGCAACATCACTCTAATCAATGGGAACAGGAGATACTAGAATGGTGGCTCTAAAATTGACTCACTTGTAGTTGATAATGATGAAGCATTGCACACAATTGTGAAAATGAAGAAAACTGAGCAAGAATCATCCTATCTCTAATATCCTTTTGTAAATTAGAAACAAATATATGTTGTATATCAACATCAGACATAGGATAAGAAATATTAGCATGCAAATACTTAAATCTACCAATGAAGTCACTGACTTTTTCTTTAACACCTTGTTTACAATGCATTAAATCAGTCAAAGAAATTTGAGGACCAATATTATTTTGAAATTGTCGGATAAAAGCATTAGCAAGTTTTTGGAATGAGTCAATGGAATAAGGAGGTAAAGAACAATACCATTGAAAATCTGTCTCAAAAGGTATTAGTGAACAACTTAGTCATGAACCTATAGTCATGATAAAAAATCACTACATAGGGTTTGAAATGTTTTAACACGAGTCACAGGATCACCTTTACAACTATAAGTCTCAAGACGAGGAATCTTAATATTTTGTGGGATAATAGCCCAGATAATATCTAAGGGCAAAGGATTATCAATGTCACTTGTAGGAATATTTAATTTGGATTGAGTCAAAGAAGTAGTTTGTTTCTACAAGGAAGAAACGGATTGAGCTAAGCTATTAATGGTAGAATCATTTGAAGAAATAGGAGAAATGTTGGAAACATTAGGAAATTTGTTGTTTGAAGCGGGAGGAATATTTGAAGGAGCATGAAGAAAATTAGAAGAATTATTGGAAAGAAGGTTTGAATATGAAAAGGGCACATTATGATAAGAAGGCATTGATGAAGGCAATCAAACATGTGGAACACTTGTAGGAAGTGAAGGAATAATGTGATTAGGAAGGCTCACATGTGTAGGGTTAGAAGTTTGAATTGAAGTTGTAATAAATTGTGGAGCATAAGTGGAGATACTAGGAAAAGAAGTAGAGATAGGAAGAGAGGTTTCAACATGTGTACTAGATGGGGACATAGCCTAATTATTGAGCACATTCAGAAATAGGTTTGACATTAGAATCAAAAAGGTGATAAATAGTATGCAAGAGATAAATACCTTGTTCATCATTATGAATAAGCTTCCTTAAGGCTTCTAAAGTAGAAATAGCCTCAGGACTATGATTCTCTTGATCTAGCCAATGTTCAAGTTTTTCAAAATCTTGAGTGAGTTTGTCAATTTGGGCGGGAGGAACTCTTAAAGCTTCATCTTCAACATGGGAGGAAAGAGAAGAATTGTTATTCATGAGAGGATTAGGGTCATGAGGGAGAATATTGGTTTCAATAAGATTCCTAAGAAAGAAGGAGGGTTTAGGATCAAAAGAACCTATCAACCTATGAATTCTTCTAACCAGAATGTTATAGGTTGGACTCAAAGTGATAAAGCTCATGCATGAAGGTATGGAAAGAAAGGAAATGAACTATTAATTTAGTAAAGATGAAATGCATACAAAGTAGATCCTAGATATAACAATCAATGCACAAAGAGAAATAAAATAATGCATGCAATGGATATCTAACTACCACATCAAAAGATATGAAGCATGAAAGAGGTGGGTTCACCAAAGTGTATGATGAAGATGAACCTAAACACACAATTATGTAAAGGAAATAAAAATACCCAATCAAAAGGAGAAAGAAAAATGTAACAAGTTGGGTTCACAAAAATGTAATGTGTAAAATGGTGATCCAATGTGATTAGACCACCAAGTTATATGTGCATTGGGGAAGAAGGAGAAAATGGTGTGAGTCCCTTGAATGTAACCCTTAGGAAGACCCAAATCAAATTACTGTAACCCAAATGGATGTAGGGGTCCTAATGAAAAATCTAAGTCCTTTTAATGATTTTAATTCAAAGGTCTCTCGCTCTTTCTTTTTCTTCTCCGTTTATGTTTTGATTAATTGTTTGATTAAATGTGATATAAAGGAAAATACACATGTAATGATGGACAAAAAGGAATTTAATCAAACTAAGTGCTATGAAATGACAAAGAGGAAATGTAATTACCTTGAGGGAAAATGAAGAATGCAAGTTCAAATAAGAAAACCAACTACCAAATAGTATTAGAAACTAGAACAGAGTTAGATCTGAAACTAGGAGGTTGAAATCTACAAACTATGAAAATATGAAGGTCCTAGGAACTTTTCGACTTCCTTGGTATAGGTCAACTCGGGGTATAGGTCAAGATTGACCTATACCTAAGATGCCAAGAACTAAAAAACTTTTGATGTGCGGTGTAAATTGTAGCTCTAGGTCTACCAAATTTGAAAACCTAATCCTATACACAAGAAAAAAGGGAATTTTTTGGGGGAAAGGGGTTTTCCTTGGTCAAGTCCATGTTTAGGAATTAACCTTGAAATGAAAAATGAAAAGCATGTAAAAGCAAGACAAACGTTAGTATTCACCTTTCTTTCCAAATCTTTATGAATGGATATGGATCCGCTATCCACAAAGATGCTTGAATGCTCATATAGAATGTATAATGTTGGATGTCTTAACAAATGCAATGGATCCAAAATCAAAAAGTCATAGGTCATGGATTCTTATATGCTTGATATTCCTTTCTTGAACTCCTTGAATGCACCTTGAACTTGAAAAATTTCTTGCAAAAGAAGTAAATATCTTGCACAATTTTGTCATGTCATGTGTGTAGATGATCAAATGAAGGGAAAAGGCTTTCTTTTATAGAAATTTGGGGTTCATATTCATGAAGGTCAACAAAGAAAAGCAAGAAAGAAAAATACCTTGCATCAGGCTCAGGAGCCAATCAAAATTCAAGACCCATGGTATAGGTCAAGGTCAACCTATACCAAAGGGTACAAAACTCAAGATAAAACCTAATCACGAGAGGTATTGAGGGTATCGAGGGAAATATAGTGAAATATATGGGGACAAGCAAGAAATCATGCATAAATGCATCCATTTTCTAGGAGATCACTAAAATGGGTCCTAATAGGTCCTTGAGATTTTAAATTAATGGTTCTAACTTTTAGGACAGTACGATTTCTAAGTGTGCTCCTCTGTTATTCATCAAATCTAATAATGTATTTAATCACATAGGCACTATATTACCATTTGCATCCCTAGTACTTCTTCCCATCCTCAAAATCAATTTTTCTTTATACTATGGTGTCCCCTAGTTATCTGGGGCTTGTGGTTTAAATTTGGGCCCTAGTTGGTGGGTACATAATTCCTTATGCATTCTATACCAGGTATAGAACACCCTAGGCATTTTATACCTCGAGTTTTGGGCTCAAATTTTAATCAAGGCTGCATCATCATAATTTAGTGGGGTATTTGGATTTGTAGTAGCCCTCCTAAGTTTTAACCCCTAAAATATTGTGAGAGGTATATAAGTGTCCTATCTCTGCTCATTTTGGCATCTATTACTGCACTTAATCATCCACATCCATTATCAAGCAATTGATTTCAAGCTTCAAAGGAAAACGTTCAAGATCTCAAGAATTTTAAGGTGTTTCAAGGTAATCTTCTCCATGGATCAAGACTCTTTCCATCATTGATGTCCAATTAGAGGATTCAAGCATCAAGGAAGAGGATCTATGCACATTTAATCAAAGTTATTGCATCAACATATTCAAAGAAGCATTTGCATTGCCAAGATATGACATACTTCATTTTTAAGATCCAGCCTCTGTCATATGCAGACACACTTTCATTTACTTCAATTCAAGTTTGATTCCATATTTTGACCGAGGAAACCCCTCTATCCAACCTTCTTCCTCATTTTTGTATGTGTATGAATAGGTGGCGGACCCATCAAGACTTAATTTGGAGACTTTTTTTATTCTTTAGGGTTTTCCTAGGGTATATTTTGTGCTATATGTCTATAATATTTGCATATGGTTATTCTATAAACTTGCATGCATGTCATTTTCTTATGAGATTTATGTATGAAATAGTTAGATAAACTTGTATGATTTTTTATCGATATGCCATGAAAATGTTGATATGATGATTTATGAATTATTAATTGTGCCTTTGTCAAAAAATAATATCTAAAATAAATTAAAACACTTGACAAAGTTCAAACACTTATGAACTTAAAATTAACAAAATTCAATTCTTTATCAAAATGAAAGCTAAAAATCATTATTTATTATCTAAAATACCAAACATTATTTAAAATATCTATATCAGGGGAAGTGCACCAGTTTCTATTATAGTTAATTATGTGGACTTTAAGCTCCTAAATGGTACATTAGATTTGATGGATTTTTGTGTTGTCTTCATATGTGACTTAATTACTTTGAGCTATTATTAGCTTTTAGGTAGTAAAGACAAACACTGTGGGATCTATTATATACACAAGAGTATAAAAGTGGTCATTTCAAAAGTGTTGTCTGAAACATATATCCTATTGCCTCATTATCCATTCTTTTTCTCAACCAAAAAATTTTCACAATTGATCCAATACTATGTGTGGATACCCCAATACCAATGCACTATTGATACCTATAAAGTTGTACAATTGATCTAGTTAATAAATTTGTTTCAAGAAAATGGATAGTTATTAGTCCATTAGATAACTTTTAGTAGATTTTTTATAAGTTAAATCTAATGAAGCGGGAGGAGAAGATGATCTTGAGATCTGCAAGGGTTTCAATTTTTTCTTTCTTTTTCTGAATCATGAGTGTCTTGTGTGTCATACTACATTTATTGGGGGAATTCCCACTAGGGTTATTATGGCTTTAGCCAAATTAAGCTCAAAATTTGATGTTGTTGCTAAAGCTTTGGTGACAGATGCTCATGGCGCTCCTGAACAAATGCCCTCGCAAGTTTGTGTCGAAAGTGTTCCGTGAGGTAAGTCCTCCCCTGATGTTGTGCTTCCCATTCAACATTTTGATAATGTATGTGAATGAATGGAAAAACATATCTTAATAGGTTATTTTGTGGGTAGGATTCCTCCTAAAATCATGTTGTTTGAATGGGTTTCCAAGGCCTAGACTCCTCATGGGATCTTCCTATGAGGAATTGACAGATCCATAACAATATAAGAATAAATAGTTATATGCAAAAACAAAAGAAGAAAACAATCTGAACACAGATAACACATAGATTTAATGTGGTTCACCCAAACACTGGGTTGCATCTACCTAAATAGTTGTCCAACCTTTCTTATTATCTAGCAAAATAGTACACCAACATTACAATGCATTATGCATCTCAGTCGCTTATAACATGTGTTTTAAGGCAACCTCTAAAATTGACCATTTTAGGGTTTTACAATGTCGATTTTCTTTTTACCAAAAAAACACAAAAAATATTCTTACGAATTGATAGATCCGGAACAATATAAGACTAAATAGTTATATGTAGAAACAAATGAAGAAAACAATCTGAACACAGATAACACATAGATTTACCGTGGTTCACCCAAACCCTAGGCTACGTCCACCTACACAGTTGTCCAACCTTTCTTATTATCCAGTAAAATAGTACACCAACATTACAATGCATTATGCATCTCAACTGCTTATAGCATGCATTTTAGGGCAACCTCTAAAATCGGCCATTTTAGGGTCTAACAATATCGGTTTTCTTTTTCCCGAAAAAATAAAAAAAAAATTCTTAGGAATTGACAGATCTGGAACAATATAAGAATAAATAGTTATATGCAGAAACAAAAGAAGAAAATAATCTGAACACAGATAACACACAAATTTAACTTGTCATGGATGATTACATGGTTTAACATTTGATGTAGTTTCTATTTACAATCATGTGTGTTCTTCATTTGACAACAACTTGGCACCTTTGTTATCACTTGGATTTGAAGCTTGTATTATTTAGATTGGTGCATATTCACCTTGGCTTGTTACTTTTCTCCCATAGATGATACATTGGAGGATGCGAGGATTTCTTTAGACATCTTGTATGTTAATGTGCAAATAAGTTTCAATAAAGCATGAGAGCATGTTGTGAATTCATATGGTTTTATGCATGACTATGATGATGTATTTCATTGATTAACCCATATACAATGTATGCAACAAGTGAAAGAATGCTAGGAATAAGTGTTGTGTAACTTTCTGAAATTACTTAATTAAATTATATAAAATAAATATTTATTTGGAGCAACTTATAAGTTGCATCATGTAACATTAAGTTGCATATATTTTAAGTGTGGTTTGCACATGAGAACAATATTTAATGTTGGGAAACTTGGTACCAAAAAGTAAATGTGTGGTCAATAGTTTTGTGAGCTCATGGTTTTGTCTTACCACTTAATTGCATGTGTGAGCTTGAGTCAATGAAAAAAAAACATGTTTAGTTATTTAGGTTGGCTAGTTGGAGTTTTGGTTTGATTGTCATTATATTGAGTTTTTTTTTTTTTTTTGAAGAGTGCATATGTGAACATTGACATGGGATGTGTGGATATATGTTTAGACACATGGATAATAGATTGGATGAGTTTAATGTTTTAAGAGTATTCATGGAAACTCTAAAAGTCTCTTGTAATGTTTCCATTGTAACACTAGTAGAATTTGGCAAATAAATGACTACGTGACTAAAACTTTTAGTCATGTGACTAAATTATTTAGTCACATGACTAAAAGTGATCAAATTATACTAATTTTTTTCAATTCACAAGTATAAGTGACTAAATAAATGACTAATTTGGTCATCGCATAAAATCACAAAGTCATACAAATAAAAATGACTAAATAAATGACTAAATAATTAGTCACTAATAATTAGTTACCCAAACAAAAATGACTAAATGAATGATTATTACTCCTTTATAATAACATTTGATAATATTATAGACTTATATACTTATAATTTCCATTTCACCAGTAATGCTTGTTCGCCAATAGGCTTATTGCATGAACAATTGGTGAAGGAGCACCTAGCATTTGAAATGCATCATAAATGCTTTTGGAGGTTAGGTTTTTTATTCTTTAGGGTTTTCCTAGGGTATATTTTGTGTTATATGTCTATAATCTTTGCATATGGTTATTCTATAAACTTGCATGCATGCCATTTTCTTATGAGATTATGTACGAAATAGTTAGATAAACTTGTATGATTTTTTATCGATATGTCGTGAAAACGTTGATATGATGATTTATGAATTATTAATTGTGCCTTTGTCAAAAAAATAATATCTAAAATAAATTAAAACACTTGACAAAGTTCAAACACTTATGAACTTAAAATTGACAAAATTCAATTCTTTATCCAAATGAAAGCTGAAAATCATTATTTATTATCTAAAATACCAAACATTATTTAAAATATCTATATCAAGGGAAGTACACTAGTTTCTATTATAGTTAATTATGTGGACTTTAAGCTCCTAAATGGTACATTAGATTTGATGGATTTTTGTGGTTGTCTTCATATGTGACTTAATTACTTTGAGCTATTATTAGCTTTTAGGTAGTAAAGACAAACGCTATGGGATCTGTTATATACACAAGAGTATAAAAGTGGTCATTTCAAAAGTGTTGTCTGAAACATATATCCTATTGCCTCATTACTCGTTCTTTTTCTCAACCAAAAAATTTGCACAATTGATCCAATACTATGTGTGGATGCCCCAATACTAATGCACTATTGATACCTATAAAGTTGTACAATTGATCTAGTTAATAAATTTGTTTCAAGAAAATGGATAGTTATTAGTCCATTAGATAATTTTTAGTAGATTTTTTATAAGTTAAATCTAATGAAGCAGGAGGAGAAGATGGTCTTGAGATCTGTAAGGGTTTCAATTTTTTCTTTCTTTTTCTGAATCATGAGTGTCTTATGTGTCATACTACATTTATTGGGGGAATTCCCACTAGGGTTATTATGGCTTTAGCCAAATTAAGCTCAGAATTTGATGTTGTTGCTAAAGCTTTGGTGACAGATGCTCATGGCGCTCCCAAACAAATGCCCTCACAAGTTTTTGTCAAAAGTGTTTCGTGAGGTAAGCCCTCCCCTGATGTTGTGCTTCCCATTCAACATTTTGATAATGTATGTGAATGAATGGAAAAACATATCTTAATAGGTTATTTTGTGGGTAGAATTCCTCCTAAAATCATGTTGTGTGAATGAGTTTCCAAGGCCTAGACTCCTCATGGGATCTTCCTGTTAGGAATTGACAGATCCATAAAAATATAAGAATAAATAGTTATATGCAAAAACAAAAGAAGAAAACAATCTAAACACAGATAACACATAGATTTAACGTGGTTCACCCAAACACTGGGTTGCATCTACCTACACAGCTGTCCAACCTTTCTTATTATCCAGCAAAATAGTTCACCAACATTACAATGCATTATGCATCTCAGCCACTTATAACATGTGTTTTAGGGCAACCTCTAAAATTGACCATTTTAGGGTTTTACAATGTCGGTTTTCTTTTTACCAAAAAAACACAAAAAACATTCTTACGAATTGATAGATCTGGAATAATATAAGAATAAATAGTTATATGTAGAAACAAATGAAGAAAACAATCTGAACATAGATAACACATAGATTTACCATGGTTCACCCAAACCCTAGGCTACGTCCACCTACATAGTCGTCCAACCTTTCTTATTATCCAGTAAAATAGTACACCAACATTACAATGCATTATGCATCTCAGCCGCTTATAACATGCATTTTAGGGAAACCTCTAAAATTGGCCATTTTAGGGTTTAACAAAATCAATTTTCTTTTTCTCGAAAAAACACAAAAAAATTTCTTAGGAATTGACAGATCCGGAACAATATAAGAATAAACAGTTATATGCAGAAACAAAAGAAGAAAATAATCTGAACATAGATAACACACAAATTTAACGTGGTTCACCCAAACCTTGGGCTACGTCCACCTACACAGTCGTCCAACCTTTCTTATTATCCAGTAAAATAGTACACCAAAATTACAATGCATTATGCATCTTAGTTGCTTATCACATGTATTTTAGGGCAACCTCTAAAATCAACCATTTTAGGGTTTTACAATGTCAGTTTTCTTTTTCCTGAAAAAACACAAAACAATTTCTTAGGAATTGACAGATCTGAAATAATATAAGAATAAATAGTTATATGCAGAAACAAAAGAAGAAAACAATTTGAACACAAATTTAACGTGCTTCACCCCAGCCCTGGGCTACGTCAACCTACACAGTTGTCCAACATTTCTTATTATCTAGCAAAATAGTACATGAACATTGCAATGTATTATGCATCTCAACCGCTTATAACATGTGTTTTAGGGCAATCTCTAAAATCAGCCATTTTAGGGTTTTACAAAGTCAGTTTTCTTTTTCCCAAAAAAAATTCTTAGGAATCAACAGATCTGGAACAATATAAGAAAAAATAGCTATATGCAGAAACAAAAGAAGAAAAAAATTTGAACATAGATAACACACAAATTTAATGTGGTTCACTCAAACCCTGGGCTACGTCCACCTACACAGTCATCCAACCTTTCTTATTATCTAGCAAAATAATACACCAACATTATAATGCATTATGAATCTTAGCCGCTTATAAGATGTGTTTTAAGGCAACATCTAAAATTGGCCATTTTAGGTTTTATAATGTCGATTTTCTTTTTCCTCGAAAAACACAAAAAAAAATCTTAGGAATTGATAGATCCGGAACAATATAAGAATAAACAGTTATATGTAAAAACAAAAGAAGAAAATAATCTGAACACAGATAACACACAAATTTAATGTGGTTCAACCAAACACTGGGCTACATCCACCTACATAGTCATCCAACCTTTCTTATTATCCAGCAAAATAGTACACCAACATTACAATGTATTATGAATCTTAGCCGCTTATAACATGTGTTTTAGGGAAAACTCTAAAATCGACCATTTTAAGGTTTTACAATTGTGGTTTTCTTTTTCTCAAAAAACCACAAAAAAAATTCTTAGGAATTGACAGATCCGGAACAATATAAGAATAAACAGTTATATGTAGAAACAAAAGAAGAAAACAATCTGAACAGATATAACACGCAGATTTAACGTGGTTCACCCAAACCCTGGTCTACGTCCACCTACACAGCCATCCAACCTTTCTTATTATCCAACAAAATAGTACACCAACATTACAATGCATTATGCATCTCAGCCACTTATAACATGTGTTTTAGGGCAACCTCTAAAATTGGCCATTTTAGGGTTTTACAATGTCTCTTCTTTTTCCCAAAAAAATACAAAAAAATTTCCTAGGAATTAATAGATCTGGAACAATATAAGAATAAACAGTTATATGTAGAAATAAAAAAAGAAAACAATATGAACACAAATAACACACAGATTTAATGTGGTTCAGCCAAACCCTGGGCTACGTCCACCTACATAGTCGTCCAACCTTTCCTATTATCCAGCAAAATAGTACACCAACATTACAATGCATTATGCATCTTGGACGCTTATAACATGTATTTTAGGGCAACCTCTAAAATCGACCATTTTAGGGTTTTACAATGTTGGTTTTCTTTCTCCTGAAAAAACACAAAAAAATTTCTTAGGAATTGACAGATCTGAAACAATATAAGAATAAATAGTTATATGCAAAAACAAAAGAAGAAAATAATCTGAACACAGATAACATAGAGATTTAACGTGGTTCACCCAAACCCTGGGCTACGTCCACCTACATAATTTTCCAACCTTCCTTATTATCCATCAAAATAGTACACCCAAATAACAATGCATTATACATCTCAGCCCCTTATAACATGCATTTTAGGGCAACTTCTAAAATAGGCCATTTTAGGGTTTTACAATGTCAGTTTTATTTTTCTCAAAAAAACACAAAAAAAATTCTTAAGAATTAACAAATCTGGAACAATATAAGAATAAATAGTTATATGTAAAAACAAAAGAAGAAAACAATCTAAAGATAGATAACACAGAGATTTAATGTGGTTCACCCAAATCATGGGCTATGTCCACCTACACAACCATCCAACCTTTATTATTATCCAGTAAAATAGTACACCAACATTACAATGCATTATGCATCTCAGTTGATTATAACATGTGTTTTAGGGATCTTTGAATCATTACAATCAAGAACACTCAAGAATGAGGTCTCAAAAATTGATCCATAGCTCCCTAGGCATGGAGTGCAAGGGTGTTTAAGAATGCTCTCAGCTAGAGCTATTAAGCCAATAACCTTGCTAGTAAACCATGCAATGGGAGATTCAAATGAAGACAAGGGCAAGAATGCCAATATCCTCAAGAATCAAATGAAATGCAATGCAAGCTAGATTAAGATGAATATACAAGCTAAACTATGGAAATGAAAGAACAAGTATTACAAAGCCTCCTAATTAAGCTAGATGAAGTAATCTAAAGCATAAAGGAAACTAAGCTAAGTATGAAGCTATGAATGCCATGATAATGCAAGAAATGAAACTATGATAACATGTAGATGCAAAAGTCAAGAATGCTCCAAATCTTCAAAAAGCTCCAAAGTGACCTAGAAAACCTGCAGCATAACATTAGCATAAAAAGTTGGGGATCTAGAATGAAGAAAAGAGCTCTCCTTTTATAAGAAATGAGAAGGAATGGACCATGGAGATTAAGAGGCAACAGATTTAATCAATGGTGGAGCATCAAAGAGGAGCAATCCATGTGCACAAGTATGCTCCAATGAGAAAATAAGAGTTGACTTTTGTGCCCCATATGAGACAAAAAGTGCTTTTTTTCCTTTTTATAAAATAAGAATAATGCTTTATTTGTGCAACTTAGGATAAGAGGAAAAGTGGGGGCTTTTTATTTATTAAAAGGGGAGGGAATTCCTTTTAATAAATAAAGACTTAGGAATAAGATGGTTAGCCCATAGAATATAATCGAATAAATGATAGAACTAGGATTTGATCAAGAATAAGCAATTGATGATTTTAGCAAAAATGCTAGCAAGGGGCTAATAGTCTAGATGACCATTTTTAGGTGTATACAAGGGAAACTTCTAAAATTGACCATTTTAGGGTTTTACAATTTCAGTTTTCATTTTCTTGAAAAAACACAAAAAAAAATTCTTAAGATTTGACAGATCCGGAATAATATAAGAATAAACAGTTATATGCAGAAACAAAAGAAGAAAATAATATGAACGTAGATAACACAGAGATTTAACGTGGTTCACCCAAACCCTTGGCTACATCCACCTACACAGTTGTCCAACCTTTCTTATTATCCAAAAAAATAGTACACCAACATTACAATGCATTATGGATCACATCCACTTATAACATGCATTTTAGGGAAACCTCCAAATTCAGCCATTTTAGGGTTTTACAATGTCAGTTTTCTTTTTCCCAAAAAAACACAAAAAAAATTCTTAGGAATTGACAGATCCAGAACAACATAAGAATAAACAACTATATGCAAAAACAAAAGAAGAAAACAATTTGAACACGGATAACACACAGATGTAATGTGGTTCACCCAAACCCTAGGCTATGTCCACCTACACAGTTGTCCAACCTTTCCTATTATCCAGCAAAATAGTACACCAACATTACAGTGCATTATGCATCTCAGACCATAACATGTATTTTAGGGCAACCTCTAAAATTGACCATTTTAGGGTTTTAAAATGTTGGTTTTCTTTTTCCCAAAAAAACACAAAAAAATTTCTTGCGAATTGACAGATCTAGAACAATATAAGAATAAATAGTTATATGCAGAAACAAAAGAAGAAAACAATCTAAACACAGATAACATAGAGATTTAACGTGGTTCACCCAAACCCTGGGCTACGTCCACCTACACAATTGTCCAACCTTTCTTATTATCCATCAAAATAGTACACCAACATAACAATGCATTATACATCTCAACCCCTTATAACATGTGTTTTAGGGAAACCTCTAAAATTGACCATTTTAGGGTTTTACAATGTCAGTTTTCTTTTTTTCTGAAAAAACACAAAAAAATCTCTTAGGAATTGACAGATCCAGAACAATATAAGAATAAATAGTTATATGCAAAAACAAAAGAAGAAAATAATCTAAACACAAATAACACACATATTTAACATGGTAAACCCAAACCCAAGTCTACGTCCACCTACATAGCCATCCAACCTTTTTTATTATCTAGCAAAATAGTACACCAACATTACAATGCATATGCATCCCAGCCGCTTATAACATGCATTTTACGGCAACTTCTAAAATTGGCAATTTTAGGGTTTTATAATGTCGGTTTGCTTTTTTTTTTAAAACACAAAAAAAATTCATAGGAATTGACAAATCCAAAATAATATAAGAATAAATAGTTATATGCATAAACAAAGGAAGAAAACAATCTCAACAAAAATAACACACAGATTTAACGTGGTTCACCCAAACCCTATGCTACGTCCACCTACACATTCGTCCAACCTTTCTTATTATCCAGCAAAATAGTACACCAACATTACAATGCATTATGCATCTCAGTCGCTTATAACATGTGTTTTAGGGAAACCTCTAAAATCAAACATTTTAGGATTTTACAATGTCGGTTTTCTTTTTCTCGAAAAAACACAAAAAAAATTCTTCAAAATTGATAGATCTAGAACAATATAAGAATAAATAGTTATATGCAAAAAAAAAGAAAATAATCTTATCACAGATAACACATATTTAACATGGTTCACCCAAACCCTGGGCTACATGTCCATCTACACAGTCGTCCAACCTTTCTTATTATCCAGCAAAATAGTACACCAACATTACAATGCATTATGCATCTCAACTGCTTATAACATGCATTTTAGGGAAACCTTTAAAATCTGCCATTTTAGAGTTTTACAATGTTTGTTTTCTTTTTCCCAAAAAAACACAAAAAAAATTCTTAGGAATTGACAGATCCGGAACAATATAAGAATAAACTGTTATATAAAGAAACAAATGAAGAAAACAATCTAAACACAGATAACACACATATTTAACATGGTTCACCCAAACCCTGGTCTACGTCCACCTACATAGTCGTCCAACCTTTCTTATTATCCAGCAAAATAGTACACCAACATTACAATGCATTATGCATCTCAACCACTTATAACATGCATTTTAGGGAAACCTCTAAAATCAACCATTTTAGGGTTTTACAATGTGGGTTTTCTTTTTCTTGAAAAAACACAAAAAAAATTCTTAGGATTGACAAATCTTGAACAATATAAGACTAAATAGTTATATGTAGAAACAAAAGAAGAAAACAATCTGAACACATATAACACAGATTTAACGTGGTTCAACAAAACCCTAGGCTACATCCACCTACACAGTCCTTCAACCTTTCTTATTATCCAGCAAAATATTATACCAACATTACAATGCATTATGCATCTCAATCGCTTATAACATGCATTTTAGGGCAACCTCTAAAATTGAACATTTTACGATTTTACGATGTCGGTTTTCTTTTTCCCGAAAAACCACAAAAAAAATTTCTTCAGAATTGATAGATCTAGAAGAATATAAGAATAGATAGTTATATGCAGAAATAAAAGAAGAAAATAATCTGAACACAGATAACACACATATTTAACGTGGTTCAACCAAACCCTGGGGTACACGTCCACCTACACAACCATCCAACCTTTCTTATTATCCAGCAAAATAGTACACCAACATTATAATGCATTATGCATCTCAGCTGCTTATAACATGCATTTTAGGGAAACCTCTAAAATTGGCCATTTTAAAATTTTACAATGTCTGTTTTCTTTTTGTCAAAAAAACATTAAAAAAATTCTTTGTTATTGACAGATCCAGAACTATATAAGAATAAATAGTTATATTGAGAAACAAATGAAGAAAACAACCTGAACATAGATAACACACATATTTAACGTGGTTCACCCAAACCCTGGTCTACGTCCACCTACACAGTCGTCCAACCTTTCTTATTATCCAGCAAAATAGTACACCAACATTATAATGCATTATGCATCTTAGTCTCTTATAACATGCATTTTAGGGCAGCCTCTAAAATTGACCATTTTAGGGTTTTACAATGTGGGTTTTCTTTTTCATGAAAAAACACAATAAAATTTCATAGGAAATGACAGATCTAGAACAATATAAGACTAAACAGTTATATGCAGAAACAAAAGAAAAAAACAATCTGAGCACAAATAACACACAGATTTAACATGGTTCACCCAAACCCTGGGCTACATCCACCTACACAGTCTTCCAACCTTTCTTATTATCTAACAAAATAGTACAACAACATTATAATGCATTATGCATCTCAACCGCTTATAACATGTGTTTTAAGGAAACCTCTAAAAATCAGCCATTTTAAGGTTTTACAATGTCGGTTTTCTTTTTCCCGAACAAACATAAAAAAATTTCATAAGCATTGATAGATCCGGAACAATATAAGAATAAACAGTTATATGCAGAAATAAAAGAAGAAAATAATCTGAACACAGATAACACACAGTTTTAACGTGGTTCACCCAACTTTGCGCTACATCCACCTACACAATCGTCCAACCTTTATTATTATCTAGCAAAATAGTACACCAACATTACAATGCATTATGCATCTCAGCCACTTATAACATGTGTTTTAGGGGAACCTCTAAAATCAGGCATTTTAGGGGAACCTCTAAAATCGGCCATTTTAGGGTTTTACAATGTCAATTTTCTTTTTCCTAAAAAAACACAAAAATATTTCTTAGGAATTGACAGATCTGGAACAATATAAGAATAAATAGTTATATGCAGAAACAAAAGAAGAAAATAGTTTGAACACATATAACACAGTTTTAACGTGGTTCACCCAAACCATGGAATACGTCCACCTACATAGCTGTCCAACCTTTCTTATTATCCAGCAAAATAGTACACCAATATTAAAATGCATTATGCATCTCAACCGCTTATAACATGCATTTTAGGGCAACATCTAAAATCGATCATTTTAGGATTTTACAATGTTAGTTTTCCTTTTCTCAAAAAAATACAAAAAAAATTCTTAGGAATTGACAGATCCCGAACAATATAACAATA